>BJCG01000105.1:155000-582500 GCA_005406145.1 Prunus yedoensis
TTGAGATCTCATTCAAAGAGAAAGATATAAAATATCTGGAGTTTCTTTTTGTATATTATATGGATGATCCGATCCGAAAGGACCATGATTGGGAATTGTTTGATCGTCTTTCTCCAAGGAAGAGGCGAAACATAATCAACTTGAATTCGGGACAGCTATTCGAAATCTTAGTGAAAGACTGGATTTGTTATCTCATGTTTGCTTTTCGTGAAAAAATACCAGTTGAAGCGGAGGGTTTCTTCAAACAACAAGGAGCTGGGTCAACCATTCAATCAAATGAAATTGAGCATGTTTCCCATCTCTTCTCGAGAAACAAGTGTGCTATGCAAAATTGTGCTCAATTTCATATGCGGCAATTCCTCCAAGATCTCTTCTTTAGTTGGGGGAAGAATCCACACGAATCGGATTTTTTGAGGAACATATCGAGAGAGAATTGGTTAGAGAATGTGTGGTTGTCAAACAAGGATCGGTTTTTTAGCAAGATACGGAATGTATCGTCAAATATTCAATATGATTCCACAAGATCTAGTTTCGTTCAAGTAACGGATTCTAGCCAATTGAAAGGATCCTCTGATCAATCCAGAGATCATTTCGATTCCATTAGTAATGAGGATTCAGAATATCACACATTGATCAATCAAAGAGAGATTCAACAACTAAAAGAAAGATCGATTCTTTGGGATCCTTCTTTTCTTCAAACGGAACGAACAGAGATAGAATCAGACCGATTCCCTAAATGCCTTTCTGGATATTCCTCAATGTCCCGGCTATTCACGGAACGTGAGAAGCAGATGAATAAGCACCTGCTTCCGGAAGAAATCGAAGAATTTCTTGGGAATCCCACAAGATCGATTCGTTCTTTTTTCTCTGACAGATGGTCAGAACTTCATCTGGGTTCGAATCCTACTGAGAGGTCCACTAGAGATCAGAAATTGTTGAAGAAAGAACAAGATGTTTCTTTTGTCCCTTCCAGGCGATCGGAAAATAAAGAAATAGTTAATATATTCAAGATAATTACGTATTTACAAAATACCGTCTCAATTCATCCTATTTCATCAGATCCGGGATGTGATATGGTTCCGAAGGATGAACTGGATATGGACAGTTCCAATAAGATTTCATTCTTGAACAAAAATCCATTTTTTGATTTATTTCATCTATTCCATGACCGGAACAGTGTGGGATACACGTTACACCACGATTTTGAATCAGAAGAGAGATTTCAAGAAATGGCAGATCTATTCACTCTATCAATAACCGAGCCGGATCTGGTGTATCATAAGGGATTTGCCTTTTCTATTGGATTGGATCAAAAACAATTCTTGAATGAGGTATTCAACTCCAGGGATGAATCGAAAAAGAAATCTTTATTGGTTCTACCTCCTATTTTTTATGAAGAGAATGAATCTTTTTATCGAAGGATCAGAAAAAATGGGTCCGGACCTCCTGCGGGAATGATTTGGAAGATCCAAAACCAAAAATAGTGGTATTTGCTAGCAACAACATAATGGAGGCAGTCAGTCAATATAGATTGATCCGAAATCTGATTCAAATCCAATATAGCACCTATGGGTACATAAGAAATGTATTGAATCGATTCTTTTTAATGAATAGATCCGATCGCAACTTCGAATATGGAATTCAAAGGGATCAAATAGGAAATGATACTCTGAATCATAGAACTATAATGAAATATACGATCAACCAACATTTATCAAATTTGAAAAAGAGTCAGAAGAAATGGTTCGATCCTCTTATTTTTATTTCTCGAACCGAGAGATCCGTGAATCGGGATCCTAATGCATATAGATACAAATGGTCCAATGGGAGCAAGAATTTACAGGAACATTTGGAACATTTCATTTCTGAGCAGAAGAGCCGTTTTCATTTTCAAGTAGTGTTCGATCGATTACGTATTAATCAATATTCGATTGATTGGTCTGAGGTTATCGACAAAAAAGATTTGTCTAAGTCACTTCCTTTCTTTTTGTCCAAGTTACTTCTTTTTTTGTCCAAGTTTCTGCTCTTTTTGTCTAACTCACTTCCTTTTTTCTTTGTGAGTTTCGGGAATATCCCCATTCATAGGTCCGAGATCCACATCTATGAATTGAAAGGTCCGAATGATCAACTCTGCAATCAGTTGTTAGAATCAATAGGTCTTCAAATCGTTCATTTCAAAAAATTGAAACCCTTCTTATTGGATGATCATGAGACTTCCCAAAAATCTAAATTCTTGATCAATGGAGGAACAATATCACCATTTTTGTTCAATAAGATACCAAAGTGGATGATTGACTCATTCCATACTAGAAATAATCGCAGGAAATCTTTTGATAACATGGAATGAGTCAAACATCCACTTTGGTATCTTACTGAATCAAAAAGATAATTTTAAAAAACAATATAGATATGATATTTTAGCATATAAATCTATTAATTATGAAGATAAGAAGGACTCTTATATTTATGGATCACCATTACAAGTAAAAAAATAACCAAGATATTTTTTATAATTACAACACACATACACAAAAATCATTTAATATGCCGGAAGGTATTCCTATTATCCCTTATCTAGTAGAAGATGATATTAGAGATATGGAGATAAATCCGGATAGAAAATATTTTGATTGGAGAATTTTCCATTTTTGTCTTAAAAATAAGGTCGATATTGACGCCTGGATCGATATTGATACTGACACTAACAGTAATAAATATACTAAGACTAGGGTTAATAAGTATCAAATAATTGATAAAATCAATAAGAGGGGTCTTTTTTATCTCACGATTCAGCAAGATCAAGAAATCAACCTATCCAATCAAAAAACCCTTTCTGATTGGATGGGGATGAATGAAAAAATACTAAGTTGTCCCATATCAAATATGGAATTTTGGTTCTTCCCAGAATTGGGGATACTTTATAATACGTATAAAATTAAACCGTGGGTTATACCAATTAAATTACTAGTTTTAAATTCTAATATAAATGAAAATGATAGTAAAAACAAAAGCATCGCCGGAAATAAAAAAAGGGATCCTTTTATATCAATATCGGAGAATTCAAAAAAATCTTTTGAATTAGAAAACCGAAATCAAGGGGAAAAAGAATACGCGGTCCAAGCAGATTTTAAATCAGCTCTTTCAAACCAAGAAAAAGATGTTGAAGAAGATTATACGGGATCGTACATGAAAAAGAATAGAAATAAAAAGCAATACAAGATCAATACAAAAGCGGAGTTTGATTTCTTCCTAAAAAGGTATTTGCATTTTCAATTGAGATGGGATGATTCTTTAAATAAAAAAATAAGCAATAACATCAAAGTATATTGTCTCCTACTTAGACTGATAAATCCAAGAGAAATTACTATATCCTCTATTCAAAGAGGCGAAATGAGTCCGGATATTCTGATGATTCAGAAAGATTTAACTCTTACAGAATTGATTAAAAGGGGAATTTTGATTATTGAACCAATTCGTCTATCTATAAAAAATGATGGAAAATTTATTATCTATCAAACCATCGGTATTTCATTAGTTCATAAAAGCAAACACCAAATTAACAAAGATACCGAGAAAAAAAACATGCCGATAAGAATTCTGATGAAGCCATTACAAAACATCAAAAGATGACTGGAAATAGAGATAAAAATCATTATGATTTGTTTGTTCCTGAAAATATTTTATCACCTAGACGTCGTAGAGAATTGAGAATTCTAATTTGTTTCAATTCTGAGAATAGACATAGAAATGCAGCATTTTGTAATGGGAATAAGGTAAACAGTCAAGTTTTGGATAAAAGCAAAAACTATAAAAAAAAACTTATTAAATTTAAGTTATTTCTTTGGCCCAATTATCGATTAGAAGATTTGGCTTGTATGAATCGTTATTGGTTTAATACCAATAATGGCAGTCGTTTCAGTATGGTAAGGGTACATATGTATCCGCGATTTAAAATGCATTAATAGTACATTTTTGCTATATTTCCCATACTATATCTGATCTATGACGACAAAGAGATGCACACACGCATTGTCTTACATTCCATCGTTCCATTCTGATACACGATACTAATTCAATGACATATCAATTTGATCTAGAAATGAATCAACAAAATATTATTATTTTAGGTCTAAATTTTTATCTTTTGTGAGTGCAGAAAACAACCATCCTTTATGTATACCATTTTCAAATCCAAATAAATAAAAATTTAATTTTATTAAAAAAAATTATAAATTAATAACAAAATTAATATTTTTGTATATACAAAATAAAAATGAGAGGCATTATTATTACTGATCAATAAAGATATCTATCAATAAAAATTTCTTAAAATAAAAAGAGGGGGGGCGAGAAGATTTCATTTTATGGTAAAAAATCCATTCATCTCAGTTATTTCACAAGAAGAAAAAGACGAAAACAGAGGATCCACTGAATTTCAAATAGTTAGTTTCACCAATAGGATACGAAGACTTACTTCACATTTAGAATTACACAAAAAAGACTATTTATCTCAGAGAGGTTTACGTAAAATTCTGGGAAAACGCCAACGACTGCTGTCTTATTTGTCAAAGAAAAATAGAATATGTTATAAAGAATTAATTAATCGGTTGGATATTCGGGAGTCAAAAACCCGTTAATTTGAAGAGGCATTTTAAATTATTTGATTTATTAGATCTTGAATTTTAATGAACTTTTTTTCGTTTTCAGCAATTCATGAAAGAATGAATCGAGGAAAAACCGATGAATATACCAGCTACAAGAAAAGACCTCATGATAGTCAATATGGGCCCCCACCACCCATCAATGCATGGTGTTCTTAGACTCATCATTACTCTAGATGGTGAAGATGTTATTGATTGTGAACCAATATTGGGTTATTTACACCGAGGAATGGAAAAAATTGCGGAAAACCGAACAATTATACAATATTTGCCTTATGTAACACGTTGGGATTATTTAGCTACTATGTTCACAGAAGCAATAACTGTAAATGGACCGGAACAGTTGGGAAATATTCAAGTACCTAAAAGAGCTAGCTATATCAGAATAATTATGTTGGAGTTGAGTCGTATAGCTTCTCATCTGTTATGGCTTGGTCCTTTTATGGCGGATATTGGTGCACAAAGTCCCTTTTTCTATATTTTCAGAGAAAGAGAATTAGTATATGATCTATTCGAAGCTGCCACCGGTATGAGAATGATGCATAATTATTTTCGTATCGGAGGAGTAGCGGCCGATCTACCTCATGGTTGGATAGATAAATGTTTGGATTTCTGCGATTATTTTTTAACAAGAGTTGCTGAATATCAAAAACTTATTACACGAAATCCTATTTTTTTAGAACGAGTCGAGGGAGTAGGCATTATTGGTAGAGAGGAAGTAATAAATTGGGGTTTATCGGGACCAATGCTGCGAGCTTCCGGAATACAATGGGATCTTCGTAAAGTTGATCATTATGAATGTTACGACGAATTTGATTGGGAGGTACAGTGGCAAAAAGAAGGAGATTCATTGGCTCGTTATCTAGTCCGAATTGGTGAAATGATAGAATCTATAAAAATTATTCAACAGGCTCTGGAAGGAATTCCAGGGGGACCCTATGAGAATTTAGAAATACGATACTTTGATAGAGAAAGGAATCCGGAATGGAATGATTTTGAATATAGATTTATTAGTAAAAAGCCTTCTCCTACATTTGAATTGCCGAAACAAGAACTTTATGTGAGAGTCGAAGCCCCAAAGGGAGAGCTGGGAATTTTTCTGATAGGGGATCAGAGTGGTTTTCCTTGGAGATGGAAAATCCGCCCCCCGGGTTTTATCAATTTGCAAATTCTTCCTCAGTTAGTTAAAAGAATGAAATTGGCTGATATTATGACGATACTAGGTAGTATAGATATCATTATGGGAGAAGTTGATCGTTGAAATGATAATTGATACACCAGAAGTACAAGATATTGATTCTTTTTCTAGATTAGAGTTTTTAAAATAGGTTTATGGAATTATATGGGTGCTTATTCCTATTTTGACTCTTGTATTGGGAATCACAATAGGCGTACTGGTAATTGTATGGTTAGAAAGAGAAATATCCGCAGGGATACAACAACGTATTGAACCTGAATACGCCGGCCCTTTTGGAATTCTTCAAGCTCTAGCAGATGGGGCCAAACTAGTTTTCAAAGAAAATCTTCTTCCATCTAGGGGGGATACCCGTTTATTCAGTATCGGGCCATCCATAGCAGTCATATCAATTTTAGTAAGCTATTCAGTAGCTCCTTTTGGCTATCACCTTGTTTTAGCGGATCTCAATATCGGTGTTTTTTTATGGATTGCCATTTCTAGTATTGCTCCAATTGGACTTCTTATGTCAGGATACGGGTCAAATAATAAATATTCCTTTTTAGGTGGTCTACGAGCTGCTGCTCAATCGATTAGTTATGAAATACCATTAACTTTATGTGTGTTATCAATATCTCTACGTGCGATTCGTTGATACATAGACATAAACTTTTCTTTATTCCTTCCTTTCAAATCAAAGAAAGGGTTGGAATGAATTAAGTAGATATCTTCATTTTTTTTATTCATTATTCGGGTTGATGAACTAAATCAAATAGTTATATGAGTGAAAGAAAACAGCTTATATATAAATTTGCAGTAAAAAGATTGAGTCTCATTTTCTATGTATAAGAGTTAGAGAGTTAAGCGGAAATAAACATAAACAGAAGCGACCGTTTCCCCCAAGATTGGTTGATTAGTCATCCTGACTTGAAGCGGGCTCAAAAGATCAACCGTATCGAGTTTTCACTATCATCTGTATGTATTACCACAGGGGGGGGGGGGGTTGAACAAAAACGAGTGGGTGGTTAGAAACACCAAGATATGTAAAGGATTAGTAATAGAGATTATATAAATTCTCCAAAAGGACATTTTTACATAATATACAAACAAAGAATACTCATTGGGGCTTTAAGTTGGTAGAAATGATCAGGCAATACTCCCCATGACACGATTCCAATCCAGAGTATGCTCCTATCCACCGATTAAATAAATAACTATTGGGAACGAAATAATCCTTTACTTTATTTTGTAAGCCCCCTTTTTCTCAGAAATAGAAAGAAGAATAGGAACGAAAAAAAGAGAAAGAAATCCAATTCCAATAAAAATAAAAATAAAAAGATACCTTTTTTATTTCCCATATACATATTAATAGATATAGAATTTGTGTCATAATTGATGAATTAATTATAGAATTTTTTTCGTACGTGAAATAAACGGGTTATTGATATTTCTACAAGAAGTATTTTATTGAAGAATTAAGTTATTACTCAACAAAGAAGAATTTTAATTCTTATTGAAATTATTAAAGTTAAAGAAAGGGTGAGATCGATTCAGAAGTACTTTTTTATTTATTATTAAATAATTATAACAGACAGAATTCAATTGGTCTAATTTAGGACCGTCCAATAGATTTTGACTTTATACATCCTACAAACATACCAAGATAAAATAATACTGACGCGATCCTTAGATTTATTTCTGGCCTTTAAGGAGCCGTATGAGGTGAAAATCTCATGTACGGTTCTGTAATAGCGATGATAACAGTAATGGTATCACCGACTATAATTATCTAACAGTTCAAGTACAATTGATATAGTTGAGGCGCAATCAAAATACGGTTTTTGGGGATGGAATTTGTGGCGTCAGCCTATAGGGTTTATCATTTTTATCATTTCTTCCCTAGCAGAATGTGAGAGATTACCTTTTGATTTACCCGAAGCAGAACAAGAATTAGTAACAGGTTATCAAACCGAATACTCGGGTATAAAATTTGGTTTATTTTATGTTGCTTCCTATCTAAACCTATTAGTTTCTTCATTATTTGTAACAGTTCTTTACTTGGGAGGTTGGAATATCTCTATTCCGGACATATATGTTTTTGAGCTTTTTGAAATAAATAAAACATGTGGAGTTTTTGGAGCGACAATTGGTATCTTTATTACATTAGCTAAAACTTATTTGTTCTTGTTCATTCCTATCACAACAAGATGGACTTTACCGAGGCTAAGAATGGACCAACTATTGAATCTTGGATGGAAATTTCTTTTACCTATTTCTCTCGGTAATCTATTATTAACAACTTCTTCCCAACTCTTTTCGCTGTAAGGTAAATTTACAACTTGTCTCAAACAAGAGAAATAAACAAACATAAAATTATTCATAATATATATTAATGATATGTTCTCTATGGTAACTGGGTTCATGAATTATGGTCAACAAACAGTACGAGCTGCAAGGTACATTGGTCAAAGTTTCATGATTACTTTATCTCACGCAAATCGTTTACCTGTAACTATTCAATATCCTTATGAAAAATTAATCACCGCGGAGCATTTCCGCGGTCGAATCCATTTTGAATTTGATAAATGTATTGCTTGTGAAGTATGTGTTCGTGTATGTCCTATAGATCTACCCGTTGTTGATTGGAAATTGGAAACTGATATTCGCAAGAAACGGTTGCTTAATTACAGTATTGATTTCGGAGTCTGTATATTTTGTGGTAATTGCGTTGAGTATTGTCCAACAAATTGTTTATCAATGACTGAAGAATATGAACTTTCTACTTATGATCGTCACGAATTGAATTATAATCAAATTGCTTTGGGTCGTTTACCAATGTCAGTAATTGACGATTATACAATTCGAACAATTTTTAATTCGCCTCAAAAAAAAAAAAAAGTAAATCTCTTGATTAAAGAATAATTTATAATTACTTTACTAAGACCATTACTTTACTAATAAATAATACTAAGGTTCATTATTTTTTTTTTATATCTAATCTAAAGGAATCGAGTTTCTTTCGTTTTGTTTGGTCAATAACTAAAAATCCCAACTATTGATTAGTTGGTTAAGAATCACGTCTTAATTTTGATTGAAAATCCATTAATTAATCCATTAATTAATATATCTGTAATTATTTTTACATATATAGTTTCAAATGAGAACTACTCTTTCAGATAACGAATTAAATTAGTCCAATAATTGTACTTACATTTATTCATATCCCTTAGGATTTAATTAGGAATTGCTCAAAAATTATAATTTTTTTTCTGTTCGGATTTCAATAAGGTCATGAAAAACATTTCGATTTATTTATCTCTTATTTTACATATAATGGATTTGCCCGGACCAATACATGATTTTCTTTTAGTATTTCTGGGATCGGTTCTTATACTAGGAGGTATGGGAGTGGTATTATTTACCAACCCCATTTATTCTGCCTTTTCATTGGGACTGGTTCTTGTTTGTATATCCTTATTCTATATTCTATTAAACTCCTATTTTGTAGCTGCTGCACAACTTCTTATTTACGTGGGAGCTATAAATGTTTTAATCGTATTTGCTGTGATGTTTATGAATGGTTCAGAATATTACAAAGATTTGAATCTTTGGACCGTTGGGGATGGGTTTACTTTGCCAGTTTGTACAAGTATTTTTGTTTTACTCATGATTACTATTACAGATACGTCATGGTACGGGATTATTTGGACTACAAGATCAAACCATATTATAGAACAAGATTTGATAAGTAATAGTCAACAAATTGGAATTCATTTATCAACGGATTTTTTTCTTCCGTTTGAATTCGTTTCGATAATTCTTTTAGCCGCTTTGATAGGTGCAATTGCCGTGGCACGACAGTAATAAATCTATAGAATTGGCAACAGCAATCCAAATAAAACTGTGGTCTGTTTTATTACATTTATTTCCCTTCAATTAAAGGTTCTTTATGTCTAAAATATAAATTATTTTATTCAATCTATTCTATTACCAATAGAATATATTCCTTTGTTCCGTACTTTTTTTTATTCTAGTCAATTGAATCTGTTTAATTGTTGTTCAATTCATATTGAAATGAATCGAAATTGATAAGAAGTTGGTCAATGATGCTCGAGCATGTACTTGTTTTGAGTGCCTACTTATTTTCTATCGGTATCTATGGATTGATCACGAGTCGAAATATGGTTAGAGCCCTTATGTGTCTTGAACTTATATTGAATGCGGTTAATATAAATTTCGTAACATTTTCTGATTTTTTTGATAGTCGCCAATTAAAAGGAAATATTTTCTCAATTTTTGTTATAGCTATTGCAGCCGCTGAAGCAGCTATTGGTCCGGCTATTGTTTCGTCAATTTATCGTAACAGAAAATCAACTCGTATCAATCAATCAAATTTGTTGAATAAGTAGTATTAATAATCATATAAATTCTAATATTCATAAATTATAATTACCATGACCATACATTACGTATAATACATGTTTTCGAAAATGTAAAAAATCAATGTAAGAAATCAAAGTATCTTGGTTCTATCACACGGGTCGATCCAGAATTAGATTGATTATAAAAATTCTGATAAATTATTGATTCATCTGGTGTCTAAATATATGATTCATTTACAAGTTTACTAGATCGAAAATTTCTAACATTTAAAAATTTATAGATCCAACGTCACATTCAGTAAAGATTTATGATACGTGTATAGGGTGCACTCAATGTGTGCGAGCCTGCCCAACAGATGTATTAGAAATGATACCTTGGGACGGATGTAAGGCTAAGCAAATTGCTTCCGCTCCAAGAACAGAGGACTGTGTCGGTTGTAAGAGATGTGAATCCGCCTGTCCAACGGATTTCTTGAGTGTTCGAGTTTATTTATGGCATGAAACAACTCGAAGTATGGGTCTAGCTTATTAATACGTTCCAGAAAATCCTACTTGAAATACATTTTTTTTATCTTTACCGACAAAAACCCGCGCTCAAAAAATATTTATTTTGACCACGGGTTTTTCTGGTCCAAGTTTATCTTGTTTTTACCATGAATTATTTTCCTTGGTTAACACTAGTTATAGTTTTGCCAATATTCGCGGGTTCCTTAATTTTCTTTCTCCCTCATAGAGGAAATAAGGTAATCCGCTGGTATACTATGTGTATATGTTTAATAGAACTACTTCTAACAACCTATGCATTCGGTTATCGTTTCCAATTGGATGATCCATTAATGCAACTGACAGAGGATTATAAATGGATCAATTTTTTTGATTTTTACTGGAGATTGGGAATAGATGGAATTTCTATAGGACCTATTTTACTGACAGGATTTATCACAACTTTAGCTACTTTAGCGATGTCTGCCGCGCAAATCTCACGGCCTGGGTTTCCGGGCCGAGGGGATTCGCGTTAACACGCGGTTTCCTGCTTTTGGACGGGGTGCGTTTGTGCGCGGGCGTGCCAGCACGGTCTACCGTGCATCGAGATGTTTGAAGCGGGTGTAAGTGTTTAGATGGTGCGCCTGTTTGGACTCGTCTTCTAATCAAACGATTGTAGCCGAGAGAGGAACTAGTCTCGGCTGTAAGGTTCACGGCCTGAACTACAAGGCCGTTGAGTGGTGGTGTTTGGTGGGTTTTAGGGCGATGCTCCGGCGCGCTACTCGATGAGCGGCGGTCGTATGATATATGGGGTGAGTGAGCGAACAACAAGGGTGGTGCTCCGGCGCCTTGAAAATCAAGGGTCGTTTGATATATTGATGAATGGATTTTCCTTACAGACTAACACTACTCCTAGGAAAGCAAGTAAAGATATTGAAAGTGCATTACAGGAAAATATAAGTTGCTCCGTGGGAGGCTTTTGTTTGGTGTTTGAACCCTTTGAAAGTAGTCCTGAGTCTTGTATTTATAGGCAGAGCTCCTGGAGGGGTAATCGAGGCTGAAAATCTGCATGGTGGAGCCTGATTACGCCAAGTGGGTAGTCTAATCGACATTTGGGATCGTGAAGTATGGTGGTGTGACTCCATGAATCCCGGTGAATCTCGGCCGCCGCCCTGATCGTGGGTTCTGCGCTTCTGGCCGTGGAGACGCATTTATTGCTCTGATAGCCAATTACCTAATCTCTCAAGCTGCAAAGAGCTTTGTGAGAATGTTCGCATCTAATCACTCTGATCTTTGTCACCAAATCCTGACTCCAGTCACTTCCCACCTTCCCTCGTGCATTAAATGCTCATTCTTGGCCAGTGGGTTTGCTGCAATAAACAGAGACCTTACTTCATTAAATGGAGCGTAGGACCCTGCTGTCACGTGATGATCTGACTTTAATGCCTTTGGCCGTGACCTTGCTCGGTCTCGGCCTCGGCCTGTAACCTTGGCCGAGATAACCATGCCTTGGTGATTTTTCTTGTTTCTCTGGAAAGCCAAACACCTTGACAAAACGCTGCGTTTCAGCTTGAGGCTGAGAAGGGAAGTTCCCCCGGCCAATTCATGGCCGTGATTTACTAGGCACAAACACTCAGGACATGGAAAGCGCAAGGGCCGTCATTCGGGACACGGAAATTGACTGCCACTCCGGCCGTGGTAAGCAGTCGCCATTCCGGCAATGGCAGCGGCCGTCGTTCAGACCGTGGTAACGGCCATCACTCTGGCCATGGTAAGCAGTCGCCATTTTGGTTATGATAGGAGCCATCACTCCAGCCATGATAAAGGCCGTCATTCCGGCCGTAGATGTGACTAGGGTACTTAGCCGCATAAACTCGGCCATGTTGGGGTCATCATACCAGGTCCCCTTGTCTTCATCAAGCTGCCAAGTCATCTGGACCAGGCCAAGCTGCCAAGTCATGAGACTCAGCAGGTATGGCTCCCTGGCTTGGGAAGGCCTGCAGTGAGAACCATTAGGGTAGGTTGAAATGAAGAAGGATGAAGCCCAGGGATCAAAGGAAGGCTCTAGAGTGTTTAAAGCAAGAAGAAAGGTCACTGAGTAATGGACAGATTTCAAACTTGGGCTGAGAAAACTGAGGAAGGGCAGTATGAACTTTCGATGAACATGAACTCGAGGATTTTGGGAGTGTGAAGAAAAAATGAAGGAGTTTGGGTTTTTATACTCATGCTGGAATTCAAAACGAAGAGGTGTGACTCTCGTGAAACGAAACAGCCTGACGGCGCACTCAGAGCACGTGAGATTATGACAGAGACCTGGCAGCCGACGTTTTAATTAGCAAGGCAAAATGATGGCTCGTGCGAATTAAGAGCGCGATGGTGTGTCAAAAACCCAGAGGTCGTCGTTCCATTTCACGAGGCGAAGCGACGCCTCGCGTAAGCCTGGGCAATAATGACTTGCACGACGTGCTTGAAGCATTAAATGCGCTGACTGACCTACGCATTTAATGCCCCAATTGTCAATCACTTCAGAAGGAATGCTAAGGGTCCATCCCTTGGAATCCATTCGACCCTTACCCATGCCAAGGCTGAAGAATCCAGGGATGTGGGGGCAATGTTTGTGCCTAATAAATCACGTCCATGAAATGGCCGAAGGCACCCCTTTTCCTCGGCCCTTGCACTTGCTCGTAAAACTGAAACGCAGCGTTTCGCCAAGGTGTTTGGCCTCCCTGATAACAAAAGAGGAAATGCCAAGGCACGATCATCTCGGCCTCGATTGCAAGCCAAGGCCAAGGTCGAGCAAAATCACGGCCAGAAGTATTAAAGTCAAATCATCACGTGATGACAGGGTCCCATGCTTCATTTAATGAAGTAGTGCCTCCGTTTATTGCAGTAAACCCACTGGCCATGAATAAGCATTTAATGCATGAGGGAAGGTGGGAAGTGACTGAAGTCAGGGTTTGGCGACAGAAAACAGAGTGATTAGACGTGGACATTCTCACAAGAATTCTTGCAGCTTGAGAGATTGGGTGACTAACTATAAGAGCAATAAATGCGTCCCCACGGCCAGTTGCGCGGGAACCACGATCAAGGGCGGAGGCCGAGATTCACCAGGATTCAGGGGGTCACACCACCATACTTCACGATCCCAAATGTCGATTGGACTACCCACTTGCGCTAATCAGGCTTCACCATGCAAATTTTCAGCCTCGATTACTCCTCCAGGAACTCTTCCTATAAATACAAAGCTCAAGACTACATTCAAAGGGTTCAAACACCAAACCCAAGCCTTCCACGGAGCAACTTATATTTTCCTGTAATGCACTTTCAGTATCTTTACTTGCTTTCCTAGGAGTAGTGTTACTTTGTAAGGGAAATCCATTCATCAATATATCATACGACCCTTGATTTTCAAGGCGCTGGAGCACCATCTTTGTTATTCGCTCATTCACCCCATATATCACACGACCGCCGCTCATTGAGCAGTGCGCCGGAGCACCTCCCTAAACCCACCATCAACACCACCACTAAACGGCCTTGTAGCTCAGGCTGTGAACCTGACAGCCGAGATTAGTTCCTCTCTCGGCTACAATTGTTTGATCAGAAGACAAGTTCAAACATGCGCACTACTCAACCATCCCCATTCACACCAACAACCTCGACGCATGGTAGGTCGTGCTGGCACGCCCGCGCATAACCGCACCGCACCCAAAAGCAGGAAGCCGCGTGTCAACGCATATCTCCTCGGCCCGGAACTTAAAGCCGTGAGATTTGCGCAGTAGACAACTTATAGATCAATCTTCAATGATTCTGAAACTTGATGTATTGACCTTTAATAAGTTTAATGATTGTTATTAAACAATAGTGCAACTTCTAACTTTCGTCCTTGTTAAATATTGTCACAATTTTTTTTTGTTTCACAAAATATTTTCTGATTCTGCCTTGATAAGCCCCTTATCTTCAATAAAATTGTGGGTGAAACTGCATGTATATTTGTGAAAATGTGTGTCCATTCTTCTTATGCCTTTATGCTATTGCAGTTCCAGCAAGTTCTAGATTCCTTTATAATTTTTGCGGCCCAACAATCTGACACCAAAAATATAGAACTTCCTTCATCGTTGCCCTCTGGCGAACTTTCCTCTCTTAAAGTGCCATGGACGAGTTAAGGTCCATCAAACATTCGAATAGTCCCATTTCCAACTCGTGAATACACTGATGATGAGTTCCAGTCCATCATAGAAAGTGTCATGGGTGTATTGTATGTATCTCTTGAATTTTTTATTTCTGTTTTTTTCTTTTGAATAATTTTTTTTCTGTTTTTTTCTTTTGCTTTTCGATTTCTATATTGTTCATGTTGTAATCTTCAGATCACAATCAATATTTCTTAGCATTAATATATTTTGGTTGTTCTGGAACGTGGATGAGCAGGTATCTTTTGGGATTTCTCTACCCAATTTCTCGGTTGATCAGCTATTCTGTGGTTGAGAAGGTTTGCTACCTGTTATTATATTTTACTTGAAATAAAGCTCAAGATTTACCTTACTCACCTCATGGTTTCTATTTATTTCTTTATGTTTTTTTTTTGTTAGAATTCATATTTTCAATATTTTAGTTTTTTGAGTATTTTGGATATATTGGGAGCAGAGAAGAAATCACAGAGAAATTGAGAGGAAGAGAACGTTGCTCTGAAGAGTAGAAAAAATGCTTGAGTTCTAATTCATGTCTGCTCCAGTAAAGGATATAACCGTTAGAGGAGAGAGAAGAGAGATTCTTCTCTTTAACTATTTTACAAAAAGCTCAATTCTAGCATCGTATTAGATGCTTACACTTGTCAAGCCAGCTCACTTAAAAACTATGCTAGAGATTAAATCACTTGGACTGTGATCCAAGGGTGGAAAAATAAAACTGAGAAATAAACAACTTAAAATGAAAGATAAATGCAGTTCCTTTAGCTCCAAGACTTCAGTTGAAGGATTACACACCAACATTCCCTTCTAATCCTTTAGCCGACTTAACACCAAGCAATTCCCTTAAGTATGCAAACCTGTCCTTAGGCAAAGCTTTAGTCAAAATATCTGCAATTTGCTCCTCAGTTCTGCAGTAGACAAGTTCTATCTCGTTGGCTTGAATTGCTTCTCGAATGAAATGAAACTTTCTGTTAATGTGTCTTGTCTTTTGATGGAAGACACGGTTCTTTGCCATAGCAATAGCTTATGTATTATCACACATTATCTGTGTTCCTTCAATCTGTTCTTCTCCAAAGTCTTCAAGCACAAACCTCAGCCACTTTGCTTGAGAAGTAGCTTCTGTAGCATTTATGTATTCTGCCTCTGCAGTAGACAAGGCAACTGTATTTTGCTTAATTGAAGTCCATGAAAACACCCCAAATCCCAAAGTAAAAGCATACCCTGAGGTGCTTCTCATGTCATCTTCACTTCCGGCCCAGTCACTGTCACAATAGCCAATGAGAGTAGTTTCTTTCCCTTTCTCAAATACAATTCCAAAGTCTATTATTCCTTGAATGTATCTCAATCCTCTTTTAGCAATTCCCATGTGTTTGTTGGTGGGATTGTGCATGAATCTTGCCAAAAGACTAGTTGCAAACATTATGTCAGGCCTAGTTTCAGTCAAGTAGAGCAAATTGCCCACAATCTGCCTATATTCTCCTTTATCTGCAGCCTCACTTCCATCATTCTTACTTAACCTCTCATTCATTCCAAGTGGTGTAGCCACTGTTTTGCAATCTTTCAAACCAAATTTTTCAACCAACTTCTGTGCATACTTCTTCTGGTGCAAGAAAATATTTTGTTTAGACTGTATCACTCCCATTCCAAGAAAGTGGTGTAATACTCCCAAATCTGTCATCTCATAGTGTTCCATCATATCTCTCCTAAACTCCTCAATCATTTGAGAGCTACTACTTGTGTACACTATGTCATCAACATACAAAGAAACAATGAGAACATCTGAATCATCTGCCTTAACATATAAAGTTGCCTCACTTGGACTTTTCTTGAAACCAGCCTTGTTGAAATAGGCATCAATTTCATCATACCATGCTCTTGGTGCTTGCTTCAAACCATACAAAGCCTTGTGTAACTTGTATACCTTTGTTTCCTCATCCTGCTTTACAAATCCTTGTGGTTGATCCATATACACTTCCTCCTTTAAAACTCCATTAAGAAATGCAAATTTCACATCTAGTTGATACAAGCTCCATTCCTTCTGTGCAGCAAGAGCAATCAAGGTCCTAATGGTGTCTAACCTTGCCACTGGGCCAAAAGTCTCATTGTAATCAATACCAAGCTATTGTGAATAGCCTTTAGCCACCAATCGAGCCTTGTTTGTCTGCCGCACAAATCTCACGGCCTGGAGTTCCGGGCCGAGGGGATGTGCGTGGACAGGGGGTTTCCTGCTTCTGGATGAGGTGCGTTTGTGCGCGGGCGTGCCAGCACAGTCTATCGTGCGTCGAGTTGTGGTTCGGATGGAGGTGGTGAAATGATGCGCCTGTTTGGACTTGACCTTTAATCAAACGATTGTGGCCGAGAGAGGAACTAATCTCGGCCGTCAGGTTCACGGCCTAAGCTACAAGGCCGTTTAATGGTGGTGTTGATGGTGGTTTTAGGGTGATGCTCCGGCGCGCTGCTCAGTGAGCGACGGTCGTATGATATATGGGGTGAGTGAGCGAAATAACAAGGATGGTGCTCCGGCGCCTTGAAAATCAAGGGTCGTATGATATATTGATGAATAGATTTTCCTTACAAACTAACACTACTCCTAGGAAAGCAGGTAAAAATATTGAAAGTGCATTATAGGAAAATATAAGTTGCTCCGTGGGAGGCTTTGGTTTGGTGTTTGAACCCTTCAAATGTAGTCCTGAGTCTTGTATTTATAGGAAGAGCTCCTGGAGGAGTAATCGAGGCTGGAAATCTGCATGGTGGAGCCTGATTAGCACAAGTGGGTAGTTTAATCGACATTTGGGATTGTGAAGCATGGTGGTGTGGCCCCTTGAATCCTGGTGAATCCCGATCGCCGCCCTTGATCGTGGTTCCCGTGCAATTGGCCGTGGGGACGCATTTATTGCTCTGAAAGCTAGTCACCCAATCTCTCAAGTTGCAAGAATTCTTGTGAGAATGTCCACGTCTAATCACTCTGATTCCTGTCGCCAAAACATGACTTCAGTCACTTCCCACCTTCCCTCATGCATTAAATGCTTATCCAAGGCCAGTGGGTTTACTGTGATAAACAAAGGCACTACCTCATTGAATGAAGTATGGGACCTTGTCACCACGTGATGATTGACTTTAATGCCTCTGGCCGAGATTTCGTTCGGCCTCATCCTCGGCCTCGGCCTACAATCGAGGCCGAGATGTTCGTGCCTTGGCATTTCTTCTTGGCCTTAGGAAGGCCAAGCATCCTGGCAAAATGCTGTGTTTCAGTCTAACCGGCAAGTGCAAGGGCCAAGGAAAGGGGCCCCTTCGGCCAATTCATGGCCGTGATTTATTTGGCACAAACATTGTTTTTCTGCACAGTACCATCTAGATTAACTTTAGTCTTCTAGACCCACTTGACACCAATCACAGGTTTATCAAATGGTCTCTCAACAAGTTGCCAAGTGTCATTTTTCTCTATCATTTTCAATTTAGCTTCCATTGCCTTTCTCCATGACTCATCTTTAGCTGCATCATCATAATCTTCAGGTTCAACAATACACACATTACACTTAGCTATGATCTCATTTAAACTTCTCTATCTTTTTGGTGTATGATCAATAGCTTGAGAACTTTCAATTCTCTCTTGTTCTTGAGATGCAATATCTTCTTCTACTTGAATTGAAGTATCAAGATCCTAATTTGGTTCAACCTCCTTAGTCTGATCATGTTCTGCATCACAAACTGCCACTTGAGTCTCAACTGACATAGGAACTCGTAACTCTTCTTTATCAGTGTTCTCCCAATTCCATGAGGCATTTTCATCAAAACATACATCCCTTGACAGATTAATCTTCCTAGATTTTGGGTCAAACAGTCTGTACCCTTTTTCACAGAGTCCATAACCGACAAAGATACATTTGTGACTGTTTTCTTCCAGCATGTGCCTCAATGCTGAGGGAATAAGTGCATGGCATAAAGATCCAAAGACTTTCAAATGTGCAATACCTAGTTTTCTACCAATGTAAGCTTCAAATGGTGTTACCTTCTTAAGTGACTTGGAAGGACATCTATTGAGTAGATAAACTACAGTATTGACAGCTTCTGCCCAAAATTCATAAGAAAGGCCCTTTTCATGTAGCATAGACTTTGCTATTTCTATTACAGCTCTGTTCTTCCTCTCAGCAACTCCATTCTGCTGAGGGGAATATGCCACAGTTAGTTGTCTTTGTATTCCAAACTGACTACAATATTCATTAAATTCATTTGACATGAATTCTCCACCTCTGTCACTTCTTAGACACTTTATCTTAAATCCACTTTGCAATTCAGTCATAGCTTTGAACTTCTTAAAACACTTAAATGCATTGGACTTATTTCTGAGAAAATAAACCCATGACATTCTAGTACAGTCATCTGTAAATAATAGAAAATACTTGTTCTCTAAGATAGAAGCAGTCTGCATAGGTCCACAGATATCCGTGTGCACCAATTCCAGAGGAAACTTTGCTCTCCAAGTAGCTTCTGCAGGAAAAGAGACTCTATGCTGTTTGCCTAGCATGCAGCCTTCACATGCTGCAGAGTCTTTATCCAATCTTGGCAAGCCATGGACCATTTCTTGGTCTTCAAGTACTTTGATACTTTAGTAATTAAGGTGCCCCAGTCTCTTGTGCTAGATTTGCAAGCTATGTGTCACACTTACTCTCAAGCCCAATTGTTTTGCAGGCACCATCGAAAGTGGAAAGCACCTATTACTAGTCATTTGAACTCTAGCAATAGGATTTTCCAGTGACCAATCGTCATAAACATTCACCATACCTTTTCCAAACACAAGATAGTATCCATGCTCCTTCATCTGTCCCACACTAAGTAAATTTTCTTCTAATCCAGGTACTAGCATTACCTCTTGGATATGTTTTCTACCCAATTTAGTCTCTATCACAAGTGTTCCTTTTCCTGCAACTTGCACAGTTTCTCCAGTTCCCATTTTCAACTTGGAATGCAAGTCTCTTTGAATGTTCATCAATAGGCTCTCATCACCTGTCATGTGATTACTACAGCCACTGTCAATGTACCAAGAATGATTCACTTCTACATCTGTCACAGCATTATATGCATAGAATAAAGTACCAATTTCTTCAACCTGATTTGCATAATTCACTCTCTGCACATTCTTGTGTCCTTTGCAATCTCTGATCATGTGTCCAAGCTTCCCACAACCATGGCATTTAGGCTTCCCTTCATACCAACACTTGCCATAATGAAATTTGTCACAGTGTTTGCAGGCTATTTTATTTCCATCATTCAAACCATTTGTTTGAAATGTGGAATTAGGCTTATTATCCCATTTGTTTCCATTAGCTTTCCAGTTTTTCTGAACATTCTGATTTCCAAAAGAATCTCCACACTAAGAATTTTCATTCTCAACATTCAGACTAGCAAAAGCCCTTTATGTTGATTCCTCAGCATGTCCATCCAATTTGAGCTCAAAGCTCTTCAGACTAGCAAAAGTCCTTTATCTCCTCTGAATTCCAGCTTCAGAATATCTCAAGCACCTTAGAAGTCTCTTCGTTCACAATTCTGGGGAAGAGCTGATCTAAGACAGCACTTTGGATTAACCCAAGTGCACGAGCATCCTTCATCAACATTTCAGCCATCGTAGACTTCTCAGTAACCTTCATCTCTTCTATCTCCTTCTCCTTCTTTAGATCTGAAACATTGAGACCATTTTCAACTAGACCCCATAAACCATGAGATTTTAGAATAGTTTTCATTCTGATATTCCAGAACTCATAGTTTTCTCCATTGAAAATTGGTGTTCGTAGCTCAGAGGTACTCGATCCTGCCATATTAGACATTGGATTTGAGAAATCGTGATCTTCAGATGAGCTCGATTTCAGCTCAAACGAAACCTAGTTTCTTCGATTCACAGAGTCACGCCCAGCTCAAAGTGACAAACCTGGCTCTGAGGCCATGTTAGAATTCATATTTTCAGTATTTTAGTTTTTTGAGTATTTTGGATATATTGGGAGCAGAGAAGAAATCACAGAGAAATTGAGAGGAAGAGAACGTTGCTTTGAAGAGTAGAAAAAATGCTTGAGTTCTAATTCATGTCTACTCCAGTCAAGGATATAACCGTTAGAGGAGAGAGAAGAGAGATTCTTCTCTTTAACGATTTTACAAAAAGCTCAATTCTAGCATCGTATTAGATGCTTACACTTGTCAAGCCAGCTCACTTAAAAACTATGCTAGAGATTAAATCACTTGGACTGTGATCCAAGGGTGTACAAATAAAACTGAGAAATAAACAACTTAAAATGAAAGATCAATGCAATTCCTTTAGCTCCAAGACTTCAGCTGAAGGATTACACACCAATTATTTTTTTCTTGGTTAATGTTATGGACGAGAGTAATTTGTTTGTCATCCTTTATCTTCCTGACTGCAACTTGTTTTTTATTCATAATGTTTCAAGAACAGAAGATAGGAGAAGGTCTTTATATGACGGGGCTGGAAGATGGGATACTCCATCTCTCATGGTTTATTGCATATAATTTGAATGTTGGTTCTTTATTCTTTTGTATTTTTGTTTAATTTATGAAGAAGTCTCAGCAAGAATTCAATCAATTTAACCCCATTTTTTATAATTTTGTTATATTATAAATTTATTATTTAAATAATTATTGCCACCATTGCATGCTCTTGTTTTTGTTCGAGGATTTTTTAAATATACTTCAAACTTTCAGTTCTTTGGCTTTGTAGGATAACTATTGTTGCATGGCTCTAGTATGTGCACTGTTGAACAATGATTGAGTCTCAGCATTGATCAACTTGGAAGAAAGGAATTGTCTCCTCTGATTGATAAAGCAACGTAGTGTTAATGTACCGTAGGTATTGTGTGTTAGGTTAGATCATGAATAGAATTAGGTACACTAGACAAGAAGAGAGAGAGGCTATGTTTAATTCGTTTTTCTGAAATTTGAGTCCATTTGGTTTGAAGGAGATGGTCTATTGATAGGTTGTGTTACGTTGGTAGTAATCTAGATCAAGTTCTATTTGGATAAGAGTAGAAAATATAACGTTGGACTTTTCAGTGCTTGTCATCCCTAACAATTTTTTGTGGGTTTTTTTTTTTCGTAGTTTGATTTCTTCTGCGATTATTATGGTTTGTACCATGGATAATCATTTCAAGTGTAGTGATAAGACAGTGGTGTTCATTCACTTCTTCTTTGGACTAAGTGCAATTATGCTGTCATTTTTAATCACTACATTCTTCACACGAGCGAAGACAGCTGTTGCTGTTGGGACCCTTTGATTTTCTTAAATGGTGTCCATTCGCATAGGGAGACTTCATCTATAGAGTATGATTTTGGGCTAATATAATTCATTAGTGCACTATTCTGCCCCTTCCTTTTAACTGTATGTATTAGTTGCAAAGTTCTGAGGTTTTTATTTCCACTTCATCACATTTAAGCATGGCTTTGTTAGTTTCTTGTATAAATTAGAAACTGAAATAACGGGTTTCACAATTTGTCCTTTCATTTCTTTCACAAGGTCTTTCATGGTTCAAGCTAAATAGAGTCCATTTCATACTTACAGAATGTTTCTAGAGTTTACAAAGATGAACAGGAATTGATAACCTATATAGGCTCAGATCTCTGTGGTACTTGCAATCAAATAATGTAAGTCGTACTTTTGTATCAGAGTATGGATATGAGGGAAATTTCCTTGAAATGAATTTCGATTATAGTTGGGACTGGAGAAGGATGAAAGACTAGTGGAGAAATGCAAATTACCAAAATTGTTTCCTGCTTGATATCTTGCAGATTATGATCTCTTGTACTACATGACTAGCTATTTGTGTATGCTTGATTCATGTGAATAAGCATTGATTCTATGCATTATAGTTTTCATCTTTTAAATGTGGGTTTGGCTTCCTGAAATTATTTGTATGATCCCAACATCTTCATGAATTGAATGTGGATAACTAATCATTGAAACAATTTAAGGAATCGATAACTTGTCTTAATGTTGTTTATATGACTCATTATCTACAGTCGACGGAGAATTTCGGGATTTTTGGACTGAGAATTCCGGGCCTTTTGCCATGATTCCTCTTGGAAAAGGTGCACCTCTCCTCCTTGTACATTTCCCTTAAGTTAGTCGATGTTGTTAGTGGCTGTCGTCGGTGCCACGAGCTTGAAAACCTCCTATCACTTTTTGGCCAAGGTATTGTAAAAGTTGTTCTCCTTGAAGAGCTTATGCTAGTGGTATATCGCTTGTACCAATCTGGCCACTCCTCAAGCCACAAATCGCTACCGAAGGTGAGTGAACCGCTTAGTGGTGCCCACTTTGCTTTGTAATTGTCCCTACATCATCCGAAGCACGACGATAAGCTTGGATTGGTGAGATTTCAGCGTTTGATAGGCGAACGAAGTTTCGCCTATTAGGCATTGATTGATCTGGAGGTTCGAATCTTCCGGATCGATGATTCTAGGGTTAGGGTTGTTGATCGTGCGATCAGATGATGATCGGCCATCGGTTCGTAGCCAAACTCTTTGGACTTATTTAGTGGACTGTTTGTTTTTATATCTATATTTTATATTCTTGTTTTAGTGGGAATTGTTTTGAGACGCTTAAGGCTTTGTGATTTGAGTATGATGTTTTGATTTACGCCTCCAAAGTTTTATTTGATTATTATTCAATTCATGCCTTATTTAAGTAAAGTTTTGGGTGTTATGTAGGTATGAATTTGGTTTTTGAGAATATTGTTGTTTTAGTTTGAGCTCGTGTTCTACCTCTTCAATTTTGCGATAGTTCTATTTAATTTATTTCATGGTGAATGTTTTCTAGTGCTTAAGAATGTTTGAACTAGTTGTTAGCTTATCGATTGATCAGAGGACTGGTTTGGTTTTCTTGCGCTCAAGCTTTTTTTAAGAACTACGTGTGTCTTGATCCCATGGAAAGGGTACGTAGGCAACCTATTGTCGATCTAGGTACAACCACCAGGTTAGGGTTTTTGAGTATGTTTAATTTGTCAGAAAGGATCTTGATAACTTATCTATGTTGTTCTGCGGGTTTCATACTCAATTATGTTTGATGAGTGATTTATGTTGTGTAAAAGGGCTCGAGGTCCATTGAAACTTTTGTTCATTGGTGTGGTTTATAGATTGTACATGATGAATGGTTGGGAGATTTAATTGTGTTTTATTTGAAGGTGGTAAATTTTGGGTTTAGAGCCAATTTCAAGGGGGAATCAACGGTTGTTTTAGTAATTTGGGCACAAAACCTGCCAAGTGTCGGACATGCACCGGATTCGTCATGGATTGCAAGAGGGGGATTCGGGGCGGCTCATGTCAATTGGTATTAGAGTATAAGTTAGTGATTTTGTAGACTTGTACGTTATGTGCACCTTTCGTAAGACGTTTTAGGATGTGCTCTTATCAATTAGTATTAAGATGATTGCCTGTAGTTGTGTTTAATATACAGGTCTCTTACCAGAATTTCCACAACCACTTGCCCGATTTGTCGACACAAGTGGTTGTCTAATTTCCCCCTTCCTTAGTTGCCTTAAAATGTTTGCATGTACCTTTGTTTAGTATACAAGTGTCTGGTTAAGATTTCTCTACCCACTTGCTCTATTTCCCTAAACAAATGGGTTAGCCAGTTTCCCCCTTCACCAGTTGCCTTTAGATGTTTGCATGTAACTGTGTTAAGTATACAGGTGTTAGACCAGGATTTCCCCTGCCACCACCTATTTGATTTGTGTGCACATGTGGTTAGCTAGTTTCCCCCTTTACTAATTTCCCTCAGATGTTTGTCTGTACTTATGTTTAGTATGCAGGTGTCGGATAAGGATTAACCCAGCCACACGCCCGATTTGTCACACAAGTGGTTGGCTAGTTTTCCCATCCCTTGGCTTTAGATGTTTGAATGTACCTGAGTTAGTATACAGGTGTTTAGTATACAAGTATCCGACCAGGATTTCCCCAGCCACATCCTAGATTTGTTTACAAACTTCCCTTTTCTCGGTTTGGCTTCAGATGTTGGCATGTACCTATGTTAGTATACAGTTGTTCTAATAAGATTATTTCAACCACCTGCTCAATTTGTCTACATAGGTGGTTTGCTAGTTTCACCCTTCACTAGTTGCCTTCATATATTTGCATGTACCTATGTTTAGTATACAGGTATCTGGCCAGGATTTCCCCAACCACTTGCCCAATTTGTCTATACAGGTGGTTGGCCAGTGTCCTCCTTCCCAGCTACCTTTAGATGTTTGCCTGTACCTGTGTTTAGTAAATAGGTGTTTGGCAAGGATTTCCCAAGCTACTTGCCCGATTTATCTGCTAAGGTGGCTGGCCAATGTCCTCCTTACCAGCTGCCTTCAGATGTTTGCTTGTACCTGTGTTTAGTATACAGGTGTCATGCAAGGATTTCCCAAGCTACCTACCTGATTTATCTACTAAGGTGATTAGTAGATAGTTACTCGACCAAGATTTCCTCAGTCACCTACCCGACATGTTTACATAAGTGGTCGCCCAATTTCCCCTTTCCCTAGTTACCTTCCAAGGTTTGCAGGTAGTTATGTTTAGTGTAGAGTTGTCCGACGAGGATTACCCTAGCCACCTGCCTGACTTGTATGCACAGGTGGTTGGCTAGTTTCCTTATTCCTAGTTTCCTTCAAATCTTTACATGCACCCAAGTTTTGTATACAGGTGTTCGGCCATGATTTGTCTATCATGTTGGAAATACGCTCTAAAAGCCAATCATATGATGTAATCTTTTAAGGATATTTCATGTATTAGACTTATGTTTAATCCTCTTAAAGGGAAAGTTTATTGTTTATTAGTAAATGTCTCATTAACAGTTACACATGCTTAAACAATAAGTCCAAGGGATGTGAGATAGAGAGAAAGCAATCTAAGAAAGTTAGATTCAGGAGACCTTTCCTCTATTATCTTTTTGCCCTAAATGTTCCTAGTCATAGGATTGTCAAATGGGCACTGACAATCCGGAAAGACCGGTACATGCTATGTCTTCTCAATTGGGAGGATGACTGGTCTCAAGTCATTCGTGTAGAGACACTAAGACAAGTATGTAGGTGCTCAATGGAGAATGAGTTCACTGAACGCGATCAAACGAGAGTTTCTTGTATGGAAATTTTACTTATATGTCAAACAAGAAACTCCAAGTTGCAATAATGCAAATTAGTCCTTAGACCTGAAGCACCATGGTTGTCTTGTGGGAAGGTTGTGGATCTTTGATGATGCTATAAAGACATGTCCTAATCACGGATGTGTTACAAGCATTGTTGGGATTCACAATTAACTCATGGAGACATATGAGTGTACAACATGGAATCTCTATCCTTCAGTAAAGAAGGAGAATGCTCGGAAGATATGATTAAGCAAATCTCTGATCAGAGTATTCGGTATGACTTAGAAGGATGTTCTTTTCATACTAATACAAATCATATAAGACGTGACAATCTCATTAGGAGTTTTGACATGCACCATGCCCTAGTAATGAGATTAAAAGCATTGTAATAGGGAAGGACCGTATTGCATTGTAATTCCAATTAAATAGGTTCTCTGCTTATTCTACTTAGCTTGGATATCCATGACATACTGCTGGGTGTCACTCATGGATGGTGGAAGCCCTAAGGACTAATGATCCTAACTAATAGGGAGAATTACAAAGGTGTTTTAATTCACAATCAATTACGAAGAGTTCAAATTGCCCACGACCTTGCTAATTAGAACCTAATGGATCGCACACCGATAAACTTGAGTTATTTGAGAAACCATTATGGAGATAATGAATTGAAGAGATCAATTAAGCTTTGTTAATTGATTAAGGCAAAATTAATTATGGAATTAATTTAAACGACACGTGATGTCGGAATAGGCTTCAAACGGGAATTTTGAATTCCGGGCTCATTGGGCTTTATCCTTTTGGACATGGAGATTGGGTTGTATGACAACATAAATTAAATTGAGCCCAAGAGGCACAATTTCAAGGGATGGACGTTCATATGGGTTTTTGGTTGCTAGAGTCAACTTGTTGACTCAAGAAAAAGATGACTATCATCTTTTTGAAGCCTAAGGGGTCATTAGTGAAAAACAAGAGAGAGAAAGAAAGCTCTAGTCTTCCAAAAACTCTCTCTACACTTTCATACCATCTTAGTGAGGGATCACTAGCATCATCCTCTCACTAAGCTCATCATCTTCTTCTCAAGCTCTAGTTGGTGAAGAGACTTAGAGATTACCTATTTTGGTGACTTTTGGAGAACCTCCTAAGTTGAAGTATTGAAGGAGTCATTCAAGCTTCAACAACAAGGTGGAGATTTTGAAGGAGCCATTCAAGCTTCAACAACTTTGGTGGAATTCGATCATAGGGTTGAAAGCACGCACCAAGGGTAACTCCTCCTTCCAATCTTACTAGAAGTATGTTCTAGGAAAGTAGTACAACTATCACTTGGCTTAAAAGATTCATGGGAAAAGTTTTTGTTTCTGATCTCATAGATGCATGCTTAAGCTTCCTTTGCCATGATTTTATTTATCTATGTTGATGTTCAAATGAAACTCATGATTTTCTAAAGGTTTCCTTCATATCCACCAACCCGATTTGTCTACACCGGTGGTTGGGTAGTTTCCCCATTCCCAGTTGCCTTTAGATGTTTTCATGTATCTCTACTTAGTGCACAGTTGTCCGACCAAGATTTCCTCAACCACTTGACCGACATATATTCATAGGTGGTTGGTCAGTTTCATCTTCCCCAATTAGCTTCCGATTTATGCAGATAGTTGTGTTTAGTGTAGAGCTATCTGACAAGGATTTCCATACCCAATTGACCGATTTTTCTGCACAGGTGGTTGACCAGTTTCCCTAATCGTAGTTGCCTTCGAATCTTTGAATGTACCTACCCAATTTGTCTGCACAGGTGGTTGGCCAGTTTCCCTGCTCCTAGTGGCCTTTAGATGTCCGCATGTGCATGTACTTAGTAGATAGTTGTTAGACAAAGATTTCCTCATCCACTGCCCGACATGCATGCACAGGTGGTTGGCTAGTTTCCCCTTTCCCTAGTTACCTTCCTATGTTTGCAGGGAGTTGTGTTTAGTATAGAGCTATCTGACGAGGATTTCCTTATCCACCTGCCCGATTTGTCTGCACAGGTGGTTGGCCAGTTTCCATGCTCATAGTTGCCTTCCAATCTTTGCATGTACCTGTCTTTTGTATACAGGTGTTCGACCAGAATTTGTCTATCCACCTGTTGATTTGTCTGCACAGGAGGTTGGCTAATTTCCCTTATCCCAATTTCCTTTAGATGTTTGCATGTACATATGTTTAGTGCACAATTGTTTGACCAAGATTTCCTAACCCACTTGCCTGACATGTCTACAGAGGTTGTTGGCCAGTTTCACCTTTTTGCTAGTTACCTTTCGATGTTTGTTGGTAGTTGTATTTAGTGTAGAGATGTTAGACGAGGAATTCCCTATCCACCTGTCCGATTTGTCTGCACAGGTGGTCGGCCAATTTCCATGTTCCTAGTTGCCTTCAAATCTTCGCACGTACCTGTGTTTTGTATACAGGTGTCCAACCAGGATTTGTCTATCCACCTGCCTGATTTGTCTACACAGGTGGTTGGTTAGTTTCCCTTTTTCTAGTTGCCTTTAGATGTTTGCATTTACATGTGCTTAGTAAATAGTTTTCTGACCATGATTTCCTCAGCCACCTGCTCGATTTGGCTGCACAAGTAGTCTGCCAGGATTTTCCTCCACTTGCCCGATTTGTCTGCACAGGTGGTTGGCCAGTTTCCATGTTCCAAGTTGCTTTCCAATCTGTGCACATGCCTGTGTTTTCTATACAGGTGTTCGGCCAGAAGTTGTCTATCCATCTGTCAATTTGTCTACACAAGAGGTTGGCTAGTTTCCCTGGTCCCAATTTCCTTTAGATGTTTGCATGTACATATGTTTAGTGCATAGTTGTCCGACCAAGATTTTCTAAACCACTTGCCCGACATGTCTGCACAAGTGGTTGGCCAGTTTCCCCATTCTCTAGTTACCTTCCGATGTTTGTAAGTAGTTGTGTTTAGTGTAGAGCTGTTTGAAAAGGATTTCCCTACCCACCTGCCCAATTTTGTCTGCACAGGCGGTTGGTCAGTTTCCATGTTTCTAGTTGCCTTCAAATCTTTGCATGTACCTGTGTTTCATATACAGGTGTCCAGCCAGGATTTATCTATCCACCTGCTCGATTTGTCTGCACAGGTGGTTGGCCAGTTTCCCCCTTCTCAATTGCCTTTAGATGTTTGCATGTACATGTGCTTAGTAGATAATTCTCCGCCCAAGATTTACTTAGCCACCTACCCGACATGTATGTACAAGTGGTTGGCCTGTTTCCCCTTTCCTCTGTTACCTTCCAATGTTTGCAGGTAGTGGTGTTTAATGTAGAGCTGTCTGACGAGCATTTGTCTATCCACCTACCCGATTTGTCTGCACAGGTGGTTGGCCAGTTTCCTATTTCCTAGTTGCCTTTAGATGTTTGCATGTACATGTGCTTAGTAGATAGTTCTCTGACCAAAATTTCCTTAGCCACCTGCCCAACATGTCTACACTGGTTGATGCTAGTTTCCTCTTTCTCCAGTTACCTTCCCATTTTTGTAGGTGGTTGTGTTTAGTGTAGAGCTGTCTAACAAGGATTTCCCTATCCACCTGCCCGATTTGTCTGCATAGGTGGTTTGCCAGTTTCCATGTTCCTAGTTGCCTTCAAATCTTTGCATGTACCTTCGTTTTGTATATAGGTGTCCAACCAAGATTTATCTATCCACCTACTCGATTTGTGTGCACAGGTGGTTGGCCAATTTCACTGTTCCTAGTTGCCATCAAATCTTTGCATGCACCTGTATTTTGTATACATGTGTCCAACTTGGATTTGTCTATCCACCTACCTGATTTGTCTGCACAAGTGGTTGGCCAGTTTCCCTTTTCCTTGTTGCCTTTATATGTTTGCATGTACATGAGCTTAATAGGTAGTTCTCCGACTAAGATTTCCTCAGCCACCTACCCTATTTGACTGCACTGGTGGTCTGCCAAGATTTGCCTATCCACTTGCCCGATTTGTCTGCATAGGTGGTTGGCCTGTTTTGTATACAGGTGTCTGGCTTGAATTTGTCTATCCACTTGCCGAATTTGTCTCCACAGGTAGTTGGCCAGTTTCCCCCTTCTCAGTTGCCTTTAGATGTTTGTATGTACATGTGCTTAGTAGATAGTTCTCCGCCCAAGATTTCATTAGCCACCTACCCGACATGTATGCACAAGTGGTTGGCCTGTTTCCCCTTTCCTCTGTTACCTTCCAATGTTTGCAGGTAGTGGTGTTTAATGAAGAATTGTCTGACGAGGATTTGTCTATCCACCTACCCGATTTGTCTACAAAGGCAGTTGGCCAGTTTCCCGTTTCCTAGTTGCCTTTAGATGTTTGCATGTACATGTGCTTAGTAGATAGTTCTCCGACCAAGATTTCCTCAACCACCTGCCCAACATGTCTACATTGGCTTATGCTAGTTTCCACTTTCTCCAGTTACCTTCCCATGTTTGCAGGTGGTTGTGTTTAGTGTAGAGCTATCTGACGAGGATTTCCCTATCCACCTGCCCGATTTGTCTGCATAGGTGGTTGGCCAGTTTCCATGTTCCTAGTTGCCTTCAAATATTTGCATGTACCTGTGTTTTGTATATAAGTGTCCAGGCAGGATTTATCTATCAACCTGCTCAATTTGTCTGCACAGGTGGTTGGCCAGTTTCCCCCTTCTCAATTGCCTTTAAATATTTTCATGTACATGTGCTTAGTAGATAGTTCTCCACCCAAGATTTCCTCAACCATCTGCCTGACAAGTATGCACAAATGGTTGGCCAATTTCCCCTTTCCTCTGTTACCTTCCAATTTATGCAGGTAGTGGTGTTTATTGTAGAGCAGTCTGGCGAGAATTTCCCTACCCACCTGCCCAATTAGTCTACACAGGTGGCTGGCCAGTTTCTCCGTTCCTAGTTGCCTTCAAATCTTTGCATGTACATGTGTTTTGTATACAGGTGTCCAGTCAAGATTTATCTATCCACTTGCTCGATTTGTTTGCACAGGTTGTTGGCCAGTTTCCCCCTTCTCAGTTGCCTTTAGATGCTTGCATGTACATGTGCTTAGTAGATAGTTCTCCGACCAAGATTTCCTCAGCCACCTGCCCGACATGTCTACGTTGGTTGATGCTAGTTTCCCTTCTCTCCAGTTACCTTTTCATGTTTGCAGGTGGTTGTGTTTAGTGTAAAGCGATTAGACGAGGATTTCCCTATCCACCTGCTTGATTTGTCTGCACAGGTGGTTGGCCAGTTTCCATGCTCCTACTTGCCTTCAAATCTTTGCATGTACCTGTGTTTTGTATACAGGTGTTTGGCTAGAATTTGTCTATCCACCTGCCGATTTGTCTGCACAGGAGGTTGGCTAGTTTCCCTGGTCTCAATTTCCTTTAGATGTTTGCCTGAACCTATGCTTTGTGCACAGTTGTCCGACCAAGATTTCCTAAGCCACTTGCCCGACATGTCTGCACAGGTGGTTGGCCAGTTTCCATGTTCCTAGTTGCCTTCAAATCTTTGCATGTACTGATGTTTGCAGGTAGTGTTGTTTAATGTAGAGCTGTCTGACGAGGATTTCCCTACCAACCTGCCCGATTTGTCTACACAGGTGGTTGGCCAGTTTCCCTGATCCTAGCTAACTTCAAGTCTGTGCATGTACCTGTGTTTTGTACACAGGTGTCTAGCTAGGATTTGTCTATCCACCTACCCGATTTGTCTGCACAGGTGGTTGGCCAATTTCCCATTTCCTAGTTGCCTTTAGATGTTTGCATGTACATGTGCTTAGTAGATAGTTCTCCAACCAAGATTTCATCAACCACCTGCCCAACATGTCTACACTGGTTGTTGCTAGTTTCCCCTTTCTCCAGTTACCATCCCATGTTTGCAGGTGGCTTTGTTTAGTGTAGAGCTGTCTAACAAGGATTTCCCTATCCACCTGCTCGATTTTTCTGGACAGGTGGTTGGTCAGTTTCCATGTTCCTAGTTGCCTTCCAATCTTTGCATGTACCTATGTTTTGTTTACAGCTGTTCGGCCAGAATTTGTCTATCCACCTGCCGATTTTTCTGCACAGAAGGTTTGCTAGTTTCCCTGGTCCCAATTTCCTTTAGATCTTTGCATGAACCTATGCTTAGTGTACAGTTGTCTGACCAAGATTTCCTAAGCCATTTGCCCGACATGTCTGCACAGGTGGTTGGCCAATTTCCCCCTTCTCTAGTTACCTTCCGAAGTTTGTATGTAGTTGTGTTTAATGTTGAGTTGTTTAATGAGGATTTTCCTACCCACCTGCTCGATTTGTCTGCACAGGTGGTTGGCCAGTTTCCATGTTCCTTGTTACCTTCAAATCTTTGCATGTACCTGTGTTTTGTATACAGGTATCCAGCCAAGATTTATCTATCCACCTGCACGATTTGTCTGCACAGGTGGTTGGCCAGTTTCCACCTTTTCAGTTGCCTTTAGATGTTTACACATATATGTGCTTAATAGATGGTTCTCCGCCGAAGATTTCCTCAGCCACCTGCCTAACATGTATGCATTAGTGGTTGGCCAGTTTCCCCTTTCCTCTGTTACCTTCCGATGTTTGCAGGTAGTTGATGGATATATTTTATATTATATATTTAACCTCATTCTTGGTACATTTTGGTTCATATTTTGGAAGAATTTTGATACTTTGAATTATATTTCCAATATAGGACTTTCGACTTCCTCTAGAGCAAAACATAATCAAATGGACGAATTTTGGAGTAATTCCAATTGAAGGACATTCGTGAGTCACTTGGCTAGATCGTATCAAAATTTCAGACCTTTCTACCAAGCGGTTATTTTCTGGCGATAAAATAAAGGAGCAGTGCGCGGTGCTGGAATAGTGACGATTTGGGATTTTATTGCGTTTTGGAGCCCAAGATGACCTCAGATGGGTTCGTGGCCTTCTGGAGAAGTGTTCGGAACGTTTTTATCTTTAAAACGAGCTATATTGGGTTGGATTTGGAGCAGATTTGAGGCCAAAACGTGGCTGGTCAGATTGGGGGCAGATTCTCCTAATCCAATTTGGACTTTATATCCTAGTATTATCTTATTTTGACCTAGTTTCCTTGTGGGGATTGGGGAGCTTGTTTGTAGGAGGCATTTAAGTTATTTTTCACAGCAAATTTAGGGACTTCTCTTTTGGCTTTTGAACGCGACTTTTGCCAGGATTTTAAAAATTTTTCCATTCAAGGTGTTTTCGATCTTTATTATTTTAATGAAGAACTTGATGGTTTTAATTATGAACATGCGTAACTAACTCTCTTTTGCTAGGGTGAGGCCACGAGCCTTAGCAAGAATATGTAGTTTGTCCAATTTGCTTATGATTATATGCATGCAGGTCTTCGAATTATTCATCATTGGGTTAAACTATCTAAGTGTCTTGATGCTTGATCACCATTAGGATGTTTAGAAAAGTAATTTGATGTAGTTTTGGTCGGAGGTCGGTCCCTGAAATTGACGAAGGCTTCTTGTGATTAATATGTGCAAGTTCACTTAGGATGAATACCACGTCTTAAGGGTTGCATGGTTTGTCAAAAGGTTTCACAGAACTTAATGAGTCATTTATGTTTAGATTTGATCTGAATACCACAGACGGATTGCATGTGTGACATATGCTCTATGTTGGGGGTCCAAGTAGGCATATATTAGGAATACCTAACCTTCGAAATATGCATGTATATGTCATAAGTAATTGGGAGAACTATATAGAATTGTTAAGGTGACGGCGGATCCCTAGTGCTTTCTTAATTTGATTTCTAAAAACACAACTGTTTCTCTTGCCTTTAGTTTTAAGTTTGCATCTTGCCTTATTTTTATTAGTTCAATTCGTTTTAATTTAAGGTCTTCAAATCAAACATCTCAAATTTCTCTTTTACAATAATTAATTAGAATTTGGTTTGGTACAAGTTATGTAATAATCCCTGCGGAGAACGACCTTGCGAAAATCATTTATACTACAATAACCTTGTCATTCTTGCAAGTTTTGTGGGAGTTTTAACCCTATTTGCGCAGGTACTACAAAGCCTATCAGTAGTGGTGTTTAATGTAAAGCTGTCTGACGAGGATTTCCCTACCCACTTGCCTGATTTGTCTACACGGGTGGTTGGCTAGTTTCCCTGTTCCTTGTTGCCTTCAAATCTTTGCATGTGCCTGTGTTTTGTACACAGGTGTCTAGCTAGGATTTGTCTATCCACCTGCCCGATTTGTCTACACAAGTGGTTGCCCCGTTTCTCGTTTCATAGTTGCCTTTATATGTTTGCATGTACATGTGCTTAGTAGATAGTTGTCCAACCAAGATTTCCTCAGTCACCTGCCCGACATGTCTACACTGGTTGATGCTAGTTTCCCCTTTCTCCAGTTACCTTTCAATGTTTGTAGGTAGTTGTGTTTAGTGTAGAGCTGTTTGACGAGGATTTCCCTATCCACCTGCGCGATTTGTCTGCACAGGTGGTTGGCCAGTTTCCATGTTCCTAGTTGCCTTCAAATCTTTGCATGTGCCTGTGTTTTGTGTACAGGTGTCCAACCAGTATTGATCTATCCACCTACTCGATTTGTCTGCATAGGTGGTTGGCCAGTCTCTGCCTTCCCTAGGTGCCTTCAAATGTTTGCATGTACCTGTGTTTAGTATACAAGTGGCCGACCCAGATTTCCCATGTTGCCTTCTATATTTGTTTGCCTATGTGGTTAGCCAGTTTCCCCATTTGCTAGTTGCCTTCAGATGTTTGCATGCACCTATGATTAGTACACAGGTGTCTGACCAAGATTTCCCTGGCCACCTCCTTGATTTGACTGCATAGGTGGTCGTCCAGGATTTCCCGGTTCTTAGTTGCCTTTAGATGTTTACATGTACTTGTGTTTAGTATACAGGTGTTCGGCCAGGATTTGCCTAAAGCTTGTTGTAAGAACTACATGTGGCTTGATTCCTTGAAAAGGGTACGTAGGCAACCTAGTGTCAACCTAAGTGCAACCACCAAGTTATGCTTTTAATAGTATGTTTAATTTTTTCTAAATAGATCTTGATAACTTGTCTATGTTGTTCCAAGGGTTTGAGACCCGATTTGGTTTGATGAGTGATTTATGTCGTGCAAAGGGGCCTGAGGTCCATTGAAACTTTTGTTAATTAATGTGGCTTATAGTTTGTGTATGCTAAATGGTTGGTAGATTTAATTGTTTCTTCTTTGCATGTGAGAATTTTGAATTTAGAACCAATTTTAGGGAAGAGTGTGCCGATTTTGGGGTAGAAGTCAAACCCTAAGGTTGTTTTAGGATTAGAGGAATGATATTTTAGTAATTTGGGCACAACACCTACCAAGTGTCGGACATGCACAAGCTCCGTCATGGATTCCAAGGGAGGATTCGGGGCGGGTCCTACCAATTGGTATTAGAGCATAAGTTAGTGATTCTGTAGACTTGCACGTTATGTGCACCCTTCGTAAGACATTTGAGGATGTACTCAATCAATTAGCCTTCAGATGTTTGCCGGTACTTGTCTTTAGTATACAGATGTTTGCTAGTACTTGTCTTTAGTAAACAGGTGTGTGACCAGGATTTCAACAACCACCTGCTCCATTTGTCTAAAGGAAACCTTTAGAAATTCATGAGTTTCATTTGAACATCAACGTAGAAAATAAAATCACGGCAACGGAAGCTTAAGCATGCATCTATGAGTTCAAAAACAAAAACTTTTTCCCTTGAATCTTTTAAGCAAAGTGATAGCTGTACCATTTTCTTAGAACATACTTCTAAGAAGATTGGAAGGAGGAGTTACCCTTGGTGCATGCTTTCAACCCTATGATTGAATTCCACCAAAGTTGTTGAAACTTGAATGGCTCCTTCAAAATCTACACCTTGGGAGGTTCTCCAAAAAGTCCCCAAAGTAGGTAACCTTTAAGTCTTTTCACCAACTAGAGCTTGAGAAGAAGATGATGAGCTTAGTGAGAAGATGATGCTAGTAATCCCTCACTAAGATAGTATGAAAGAGTAAAGAGAGTTTTTGGAAGACTATAGCTTTCTTTCTCTTTCTAGTTTTTCATTTATGACCCCTTAGGCTTCAAAAAGATGATAGCCTTTTACTTGAGTCAACAAGTCGACTCTAGCAACCAAAAGCCCATATGAACGTCCATCCCTTAAAATTAGGGCTCTTGGGCTCAATTTCATTTAAGTTGTCATATAACTCAATCTCCATGTCCAATAGAATAAAACTCAATAAGCCTAGAATTCAAAATTCTCGTTTAAAGCCTATTTCGACATCACGTGTTGTTTAATTCCATAATTAATTTTTCCTTAACCAATTAACTAAGTGTGATTGATCTCTTTAATTCATTATCTCTATAACAGTTCCTCAAATAACTTAAGTTTAACGGTGTGCAATTCATTAAGTTCTAATTAGCAAGGTCATGGGCAATTTGAACTCTTCGTAATTAATTTTGAATTAAAACCCCCTTTTAATTCTCCCTATTAGTTAGAATCATTAGTCCTTAGGGCTTCCACTATCCATGAGTGACACCTAACAATATGTCACGGATATCCAAGCTAAGTAGAATAAGCAAAGAACCTATTTAGTTGAAATTACAATGCAATATGGTCCTTCCTTATTACAATACTCTTAATCTCATTACTAGGGCATGGTGCATGCCAAGCCCCTAATGAGATTGTCACATCTTATATGATTTGTATTAGTATGACTAGAACATCTTTCTAGGTCATACCGAATACTCTGATTAGAGATTTGCTTAATCATATCTTCTTAGCATTCTCTTTCTTTTACTGACGGATAGAGATTTTATGTTGTACACTCACATGTCTCCATGAGTTAATCGAGAACCCCAACTATGCTTGTACCACGTCCGTGATTAGGATATGTCTTTATAGCATCATCAAAGATCCACAATCTTCCCAGAAGACAACCATGGTGCCTCGAGTCTAAGAACTAATTTGCATTATTGCAACTTGGAGTTTCTTGTTTGACATATAAGTAAAATTTTCATTAAAGAAACTCTCATTTGATCATGTTTAGTGAACTCATTCTCTATTGAGCACCTACATACTTATCTTAGTGTCGCCACACGAATGACTTGAGACTAGTCGTCCTCCCAATCGAGAAGACATATCATGTACCGGTCTTTCCGGATTGTCAGTGTCCATTTGACAATCCTATGACTAGGAACATTTAGTATATGAGGATAATAGAGGATAAGTCTTATGAATCAAACTTCCTTAGATTACTCTCACTATCTTACATCCCTTGGACTTATTGTTTAAGCATATGTAACTGTTAATGAGACATTTACTAATAAACAATAAACTTGCCCTTTAAGAGAATTAAGCATAAGTCTAGCTAATACATGAAATTTCCTTAAAAGATTACATCATATGATTGGCTTTTAGGGCATATTTCCATGAATCTCCCACATGCACTCTAAAGCCAATCAACCATGTATCTAATACCCATCTTCTCGAGATGTTGATCCAATTATAGCTGAGTCATTAGCTTAGTTAGTGGATTTACTATGTTATCTGTCGAAACTACCTTGAGGATGCTGACTTCTTTGAGAGATATATTCTCGAATTTTATGGATGCTTTAGTCCATAAATGAACTTTTCCAGCTTGCATACTTTCTGAGACTCCGTTTTTGACACAAACCCTTCAGGTTGATCCATATATAGTTCTTCCTGATGGTAACCATTCAGAAAAGCCATTTTGATGTCCATTTGCCGAATCGCTTAGTTGTAATGTGATGTTGTTGCAAGCAAAATCCGAATGGACTTTATCATGGCCACGGGCTAGAAGGTTTCTTCATAGTCTATCCCTTTTCTCTGCTTATAGCCTTAGCTACTAATCTAGCTTTGTAGGTTTCCAATTTACCGTCCGAGCCTATCTTCCTCTTGAAGATCTATTTATTTCCAATAGGTACAATGCCTTGTGGCAGATCGACTAGAGTTTAGACTTGGTTGGCATACATAGAATCCATTTCAGATTTCATGGCTTCCTACCATTTCTTTGAGTCAATGTCAGACATAGCCGTAATGTAATTAAAGGGATCATCCTTTTCTTCATTGTCACTAATGTAACTCAACAATGATGTCATGAAGCAACCCATAACTTTGGGGTGGTTGGATCACCCTACTAGATCTACGTGGAGCTTGTGTTACTTGAGGTTCAAGAATTGAATTGTCAGATTGTTGAGTGGTGATTTGTGGCTAATTAGACATTTCTTTGACTTCTATCTCTATTCCGCTTGACCTATCTAGAGCAAATTCCCTATCAAGTAATTTGGCAGACTTTGTGACAAACACCTTTTGTTCGTCAGGTTGATAGAAGTAGTTTCCACAAATCTACACTTAACAAACCTAGCTTCTAGCTATCTTGAAAGAACCCGACCCAAATTCCACTTTGGAATCCATGTCGAATCCTGTGCGTGTCCAACACCTAGTAGGTGTCGAGCATGAATGACCAAAATACCCTTCTTGCCATAATCCAAAAACTGCTTTAGGGTTTGACTTCTACCTGAAAACCAGCCAAGTCTCCCCTAAAAAAGGCTCAAAACCCAGTAATCTACTTACACATCAAACTCAATTAATTCCCAAGCATTCAATAAGCACAAGGTATAAGCCACACTCCAATTAGCAAAAATTTCAATGGACCTCAGCCACCTCTTTACCAACATACAAAAGTCAGCAAAATAATCTTGTCATAACTAAACATAACAAACAAATCATAAACTTGCGGCTGCACATAGGTTAGCCTAGGTTGCCTATGTACCCTTACTGAGGGATCAAGCCACACGTAGTTCTTTCTACCATGAATCACAATTAAGATAGTACAAAAATAATCAAAGTCAAACTAACGATGAAATCCTAGAATCATTCTTTACTTTGATTTCAACAAGCTATATAATTGAATATCATGCCATGAATTAATGTACTTAATTGTTCAATTAGTATATCATTGTACACCCAAATACTTACATAACCAAACCTTTTACCTAAAAGTCATACCTGCAATCATCCACATAGTGCATATATCTTGTAATCACCCACCAAGGGGTTTATGAGAACACTTTCATATCCGAAGGCAATAGGGGAAAGGAAACTAGCTAACCACCTGTATAGACAAGTTGGGTAGGTGGCTAGGGATCTTGGCCAACCTTGTGCAAATAATATGAGTAGGGTGGCGAAGAATATCCTGTTAACTGTACCATATGTTGGTACTACACTATTCTCCATATAGATGTACCTCGAACATAATTCGTCAATTCCAAGTATCACACATGTGGCCACATGTGTGATACCTCCTTGCAGAACTCGGGGGACACGAGGTCAGCTCGAGACGCATTCCTCGTAGAACTCAAGGACCCACGGTCGACCTAAGATGCATTCCTCATAGAACCCAGGGAGATATACTAAACTTGAGAACGCAAATCCTTGCACCACATGGTTCAGGCATCCCCAATACTCGTGGGGCAATGTCATACGTGCGTAGACAAATTCATCAATTCCCCTTGCAGGACTCAATGAGATATACTTAACTTAAGAATGCAAATAATCCGTCAATTCCCCTTGCAGGATTCAGGGAGACATACTCAATCTGAGAACGCAAAATAATCCGAAGGCAACCATATGTCCAATGACATTCAAAAGGCAACTGTATGTCCGAAGACATCAATATTTCCAAAGGCATTTAGGATGTTTGAAGACGTCAATATTTTCGAAGGCAACTAGGATGCCCATAAACATCAATATTTTCGAGGGCAAATAGGATTCCCGAAGACATCAATATCTCCGAAGGCAACACAATCCAATTATTAATCCATTTAACACATATATTAAAATAAACATAGATATGTCATGCTTGGAAAAAATAAAAGCTATAGAATAATAATTCATAACAGTTAATAAAACAAAATACCAATTTAAAACAAATAACCAAAACACAACACCTCATAACCAAAAGGATCTCGATTAGGCTAATAAGGCCCACCAACTAGGTCAATTAGGCCTATGGGGCCTAGACCTCTGATTTCCGATCCGAAAGTTCCTATAGGTCCAACAAAGTTTACTAAACAAGTCTCAAAAGTTTGATCTCGACCGAGCGGTTGGATCTAAGCCAATCGCATGAAGTTTAGGCGATCATTTCGCCTAAACTTAGGATCATTGACTCGGAATATCCGAGACTCCGATTCTCGATCAACAAGTTCCTACACGATCCTAAAGGTACAGAGAACAACATATTGAAATTGGGGCCGATCGACTTGTTCGAACCTATCGAACCCAAATATCGCATAATAGGTGCAATATTCGTTCAACTATCAAACGATAACAAAATCCAAATCCGAGCATATCATTGTGCTCAGGACAACAAGGAAAACAATGTAGAACTCAATGGACCACCACACAATGGCCTACGCATCACCACCCACCGTCGGCAACACATTGGTATCTTGAGAAATTTTCGGCGACAAAAATTTCTCGAAACACCCTACAATACCTATACCAATATATTCAGGCTAACTAGAGGATCAACTTTTGTTCTTGGACCACGGCAAAAAACTGACCGGAAGTGGCTGCATCGAAGCTGAAATCATCGACCAAATATAGATTTAAGAATCGATCTGCAAAACCTCAAAATTAATCCATTCTAAGTACATAAATAGGTAGAGCTTGATGAGTAGATGAAGTTTCATACCTCATTCGAAGAAAATCATCGCCTGAAAATGCAAGAACACCACTGAAAAAACCTAACTCTTTCTCAGCTTTGATTCGAGCTCACCGTCGGCGAATTAGATTTGGTCTTGGGTGGGTTTTGTAGAGGAGGAAGAGAGAAACACTTTTCATGAAGTTGGCGCAGCCAATCGATGCACGACGTCGATTGCACTACCATTCAATTGCAAATGAAAGCGGCCATCAACGATATGAGCATAACAAATTACACATCCATTCAAATACAAGGAACAACTTAGTTTGTCAAACATGACTGAGTACCCATCTCTTAAAAGCATAGAGATGGAGATTAAGTTCTTAATACAAGCCGGAAAATAAAGACAATCTATTAGTTCCAAAACCTCTCCTGATGGTAGTTTGAGAAGGTAGGTGGCAATTGCTTTAGCTGATATTCTTGTTGCGTTCCCAACATGTAGCACCATCTCTCCCTTCTTCACTCTTCTACTTCCCACTAGTCCCTGCAAAGAATTGCAAACATGTTGGTTAGCGCCTAAATCAAATATCCAAGTAGAAGAACTAACTGTTATAACTGATATTTCTTCTTGTTGTTCAGGCTTGAAAGATATTTCTTGCAATTCCTCTTCCAGTGCCCATCTTCGTTGCAATATAAGCATATTCCTTTGGGCTCCTTTGCCTTCTTTTTGGTGATTTTACCATTGGGCTCAACTACAGTAGTCTTCTTCTCCTTTCCCTTGCCCTTGCCTTTGGTTTTAGACTTAGGTTTGGTAGAGGAAGAAGAGCCTTTCTCGAAGGCAGCCATAGTCCCACTCCCACTTTCCTTTTTGAAATTCTTTTAAGCTATGACCAACATGTACAATGACTCAGCAAGAGTTTTGTCCATTTTTCCCATGTTGTAGTTCATAACAAACTAGGAGAACTGGTCTAAGAGGGATGCAAGGATAAAGTCTTGGGTCAATTCCCCATCTAGTGGAGTACCTAAGTTCTCTAACTGCTCAATAAGTCCAATCATCTTCAGCCCATACTGGTGGACTTTTTCTCCCTTGACCATCTTGGTATTCACAAGCTCGTAAACAGCACTAAACCGTCTTTTACGAGTACCCTCACCATACAGATCTTGCAGATGAAGGATGATATCAATTGCAGCATCCATGTGCTCATGTTGCTTTTGAAGCTCAGAGTTCGTGGAAGCAAGGATGTAGCATTTAGCTTGTGTGTCGTCTTGTATGTGCTTAACATATTGAGCACGTTCGTCCTCAGTGACATTATCACCAAGAGGTTGACGAGGGAACAGCTTATCAAGCACATATGCAATTTTCTCACTGATCAAAAGAATCTTGAGATTTCGAAACCATTTCGGGAAATTGTGCCCCTCAAGGCAATGTTTGTCAAGAATTTTGGCAAGTGCGTTTCCAGAAATATCTACATAACATACAAAAATTTAAATTAGATTACTTTTAGATAGCCAATGATTCAGGTCTTTTAAATCAAATGACATCTCCCACTATTTTTGGCAAATTCCATATCCCTCAAATGGAATCCGAGAGTTTTAGTTTCAACTCTTAGAAGGGATGGGAGGCTCACCACCATCAAGCTTTCCAAATCATAATAGAATATTGGTCTGCTTGAATGGTGAAGAGAAAGTATTCTTACCCATTCAAATCATGATATGATTACCCATCACTTTGGGCTCTAGCAAATGTGCACCCCCAAATGTTATCGTGAGGTACCATTGTACTAGTTAAGTCATGCCCACAATTCCCGTGAGTGTAGGGGTTCAAGTAAGACCTCATCATAATAGACACATACTTGTGTTCCCGTGAGTTTGGCCTTACTCATTGCCTATATTCACAATATCAAATGTTTTGAAATGAGCCCTTTCAAAAATAAACACATACTTTGTGTTCCTCATATTGGGGGTGAAGCACGGTGTATTAGTTATAATCGATGAGGGCCCACAATGGTGGAAGGCGACGAAAAGATATTCAAAATACCTCTCCGTTTATAAACTTAATATTATTATTAGTTAAGTTAGTTTTAGATCTCATCATACAACATTCATTTCAATCTCATTAAAATTAAATTGGTCATATCATAACTGTTGGTCCAATTATTAGTAGCATATGATACTCTCGCTATTTGTTTTAGAAATCAAAGAGTATTTATTACTACTAATTAAAATTTTGCATTCTCGAATTTTGGACATATAGTTATCTTAGGCCCTTAGGATGATTATGGACTTTTAATATTTGATCCAACATGAGCCAAATTTTGGATCTTAGTCTAGGGAGGGTGATTCATTTTAATTATGCCTTTAACTAATTAAACATGCAATCCTAATTGGGCTTGAGGCCCATCTAACTTGAGCCTTGGACTTCATCTTCTTCTTTCTTCTTCTTCTCTACATCGTATGAAAAGCTACAAGCCTTTCAACAATTACATAAGAAAAGAAAAAGAGAGACATGCAAGCCTCTTTAACAAAAGAGTTAAACCTTATTAATTACAAGCCCAATAAATGAATAAATCACATCCCAAGGTTCAATCAAATTGATACTTGCCCAATCACATAGTTCAATTGCAATTTGGGCCTTAGTCCATAATCATCCTTTCAACTACTTTAATCAAATTAAAATAATTAAACTTTAGAATGCAACTTATGTTGTGAAACTAGGGAATTTGTAGGGAGAAATAAGAGGAAGAAAGAGACAGTATAATTTGCTCAAATCAACTTGTATTTCATTCATATTTGGTGCCACTATTTATAAGGGTAGAGAGACCTAAATCACCTACCACCCATAATTGATAGGTTACAAATATATAATGATGGATATTATTATGGGCATTCATAACCTATAAACCCATAATGTATGGATTTATAACACTCCCCCTTGGATGTCCACCATACAATGACATCATGTTGGACATGCTAAATGTTGCCTCGTTAAAAACCTTGTCAGGAAAAACCACATGGGATAAAAACCTGATCAAAGGAAAAGAGAGTACATTGCACATACATCCAATGTAGTAAAGCTGAGGAGTTTCCGCGATTGATGTCTCCCCCTGATCTTCAACAATCTGATTGCTTGTAAAGTCGTCGCATTCCTATACCATATACCAACTTCTGAAATATAGACTTCGGAAGAGCTTTGGTGAAGAGGTCTGCCAGGTTATCTTGGGAACGAATTTGTTTGACTTCAATCTCTGGATTCTTCTGAAGCTCATGTGAGTAGGAGAACTTTGGTGGTATATTGTTGGTTCTGTCACCCTTGATAAACCCTTCTTTAATTTGAGCTATACAAGCAGCATTGTCTTCATACATGATTGTCGGAGCTTTTGTTGTTGAAGAAAGATCACATGTTCTCCGAATATGATGAATTAGGGATCTTAACCAAACACATTCTCTACTGGGCTCATGGAGTGCAAGATTTTCTGCATGATTAGAAGAGGTAGCAACCAAAGTTTGTTTTGTAGATCACCATGAGATTGTTGTATTTCCACAAGTAAACACATAACCAGTTTGGGAGTGACCCTTATGTGGATTGGAGAGATACGCAGAATCCGCGTATCCAACAAGATTTGGACCGTTGGAAGATTCGTACGAATAAAACAGGCCCATATCAGTTGTTCCACGAAGGTAGCACAAGATATGCTTTATACCATTCCAGTGTCCACGTGTTGGAGCCGAGCTATACCTGGCTAATAAATTTACTGAAAATACAATATCTGGCCTAGTACATTGGGCTAAATATAATAAATCACCTATTACACTAAGATATGGAACTTCTGGACCAAGTATCATTTCATCATCCTCTTTAGGACGGAATGGATCTTTATTTGTGTCTAATGGACGAACTACCATTGGAGTGCTCAACGGGTGGGCATTATCCATATAAAATCACTTCAAGATTTTTTCAGTGTAAGCTGATTGATGCACAAGAATACCATTGGGATGATGCTCGATCTGCAAGCCCAGACAATATTTAGTTTTTCCAAGGTCTTTCATCTCAAATTCACCCTTTAAATATTCAGCAGTTTTAATGATCTCTTGAGGAGTTCCAATTAAGTTCATGTTGTCAACATACATTGCTATGATTGCAAATCCAGAATTTGATTTCTTTATTTCATCAAATATTCACTAAGACGGTTTTACCACATTCGTTCGAATTGTTTCAACCCATATAGTGAACGTCTCAACTTAATGGAATACATGTTCCGTGATTTAGTGTTTGATTCTGCCAACTTGAGTCCTTCTGGGACTTTCATATAAATATTAGCATCTAACTCTCCATACAAGTATGCAGTAACAACGTCCATAAGACGCATGTCAAGTTTTTTTGAAACTACAAGACTTATTAAATAATTGAACGTAATTGCATCCATAACAGGAGAATATGTTTCTTCAAAATCAATCCCAGGCCTATGAGAAAAACCTTGCGCAACGAGTCGTGCCTTATACCTTGCAATCTCATTTTTCTCATTACGCTTTCTTGTGAACACCCATTTATATCCCACAGATTTTACACCTTGTGTTTGAACCACAGGTCCAAATACACCACTTTTTTCCAAGGAATTTAACTCAACTTGGATTGCATCTTTCCACTTTGGCCAATTAGGCCTTCCTTTACATTCATCAACAGATCATGGTTCAATATCTTCATGACCTTTTATAATCTTAGCAGCTACTGCGAAAGAGAATATCATTGATAACCATTTCACTACGGTCCCATAATTCATCATTGCATGCGAAATTTACAGAAATTTCTGTATTAGGTATCTTTTCCTCTTCAGTGACTTGTGTCTTTTCAATGACATTTTCATTCTCCAGATGAATTGTAGATTCAAGGTGAATCTCTTTCCCAATAATATCTTCATTAGCTTTTTCATTGGGATTGGGATATGCTTTCGATTTTCGCTTTCTAGGAGCTGAGTCCTTGGAACCAATGGGTCTACCTCGCTTCAGGCGTGCAGTAGATGATTCATTTGCTGCAACATTGTTTAATCCGATTGGGATATCAATCCTTGCTGGTGTATTTGCTGCAGGTATATGTGATTTTGTCACTTTTCCTGTATCAGTGAATGCATCTGGCATTTGATTAGCAATTTGCTGAAGGTGGACAATTTTTCGTACTTCATTTTCACTTTGAGTTATACGAGGGTCAAGATGAGACATAATGGATATGTTCCAACCCAATTCTCGCCGTTCTTCAGGAACGGTCTTTTCTCCCCCTAACGGCTGGAAGAATGTCTCATCATAGTGACAGTCCGCAAAACGTGCTATAAAAGTATCTCCTATCATAGGTTCGAGATAACGAATGACAGTTGGTGAATCAAAACCAATGTAAATTCCCAATTGACGTTGAGGACCCATTTAGTGCATTGTGGGGGTGCAATTGGCACATAAACTGCACAACCAAAGACCCTTAAATGTGATATATTGGGTTGTCTCCCAAAGGCAAGTTGTAAAGGGGAGAATTGGTGGTGGGTAACGGGCCTCAAGCGGACTAAGGATGCTCCATGTAAAATTGCATGTCCCCAAGCATAAATTGGCCACTTTGTCTTCAATAGCAAAGTGCGAGCAATAAGCTGGAGACGCTTAATAAAAGCTTCAGCTAATCCATTTTGAGTATGGGCAAGGGAACCGGGTGCTCAACATCAATCCCAAGTAACATGCAATAGGCATCAAAAGTTTGGGAGGTAAACTCACCAGCGTTATCAAGTCGAATTGACTTTATTGGATAATCAGGGAATTGTGCTCGTAATTTAATTATCTGAGCAAGGAGCCTAGCAAAAGCAACATTACGAGTTGACAATAGGCAAACATGTGACCATCTTGTAGATGCATCGATTAAAACCATAAAATAACGAAATGGTCCACAAGATGGGTGAATTGGCCCACAAATATCCCCTTGAATTCTCTGTAAGAAAGATGGACATTCAAAGTCAAGTTTTGACGGAGAAGTTCTAATGATCAATTTCCCTTGAGAGCAAGCTTTGCAAGACTGGTCAATGGACAAAGTACTGTGGTAAGGTTATAAAGGATGTCCATTTGAATTTGAAATAATCCTACGCATCATTGTGGATCCAGGATGCCCAAGACGATCATGCCAAAGCATGAAGGTCGTTGGGTCAATGAAATTCTGATTCATGACAGCATGGACTTCAACTGCTTTGATGGTTGTATAATACAACCCAGAAGAGAAAGCAGGAAGTGTTTCCAATATACGCCTCTGGATGTTGATATTGGTCGGAATGCAAAGATACTCTACATTATTATCATTTCTAGTTTCAATATGGTACCCGTTCATTCGAATATCTTTAAAGCTAAGTAAATTTCTTTTCAATCTCAAAGAGTACAAAGCATTATCAATGGAGAATTGAGTCTCATTGGGTAACAAAAATTGATCTCTTCCAAAGCCATCAATTAGGTTTGCATAACCAGTATGGTAGTTACCTTTGCTTTTGATAAATGTAAATTGTGAAAATATTTTTTATCTCGATGAATTGTGTGCGTAGTTGCACTATCCGCAAGACAAATATCTTCATTATTTCTCCCAAGACGAGAGGATCCATGATTGTTTTCCATGCCTTCAAATCTATAAGAAAATATATATGTATTAAAATGTTGTTCGAAGAAAAAAAATATAAATAATAAATAAATAAAACAGAAAAAAAAATGTTATTCAAATGAAGTCTTTTATTCGATTTTATTCAATGAAAAAGATCCAAACTAACATGTGTAAGGGAAAAAAAACAGTAAACTCAGCTCAAATGCGCTCAAACAACATAAAGCGAAAAAAAAATTCAACAAAATTAATTGGGGAGTATCCCATCACTAATCATAGGATCAAAAGATTTGTCATCAGTATCAACAAAGAAGTCTGAGATATCAAGGTGAGTTGCATCCACTGGTTCTAACTCTGTTGGATCAACATCCATCCAATATGTCTCAACCTTTTTTCCTTTGCCCTTAATTGAGGCTTGGTTAAGATCAACCAAATGTTTTGGTGGGCGGCATACACGTGCCCAATGCCTATTTTTACCGCACTTATGACATGCTTCCTCAATCACCCTGTCAGCTGAAGGTTGGGAGCCATTTGCCTTGTCTTGTTTGTTCCACTTTTGGTGGTTATGAGATGCTTGGGTATTTCTTGGACCCAAGCGGTGACTATTACTATTTTGGATTTGACCATTATGGGTACCCCTACCATGACCACGTCCTCGACGATGGTCGCCATGTGATGAGGTAGCATATGCATCATGAGATGGTGCCAAAGCAGCATTCACTTTATGGAATGGTGCAGATCCAGTTGGATGGGACTGATGGTTCTGCATCAGAAGCTCATTATTCTGTTTAGCTAGAAGTAGACAAGATATGAGGTATGAATACTTCTGGAAACCTCGCTCTCGATATTGTTGTTGCAAAACCACATTGAAGGCAAGAAATGTGGTGAAAGTTTTCTCCAATAGGTCTGCATCAGTTATATTTTCTCCACAAAGTCGTAACTTGGAGCTAATTCTAAACATAGCAGAATTATAGTCAGCCAATGATTTGAAATCTTGTAGACGCAAGTGCATCCAATCATGGCGAGCCTTAGGAAGAATAACTATCCTCTGATGGTCATATCTTTCCTTGAGATTTCCCCAAAGGGCCAATGGATCCTTGACAGTAAGGTATTCATACTTCAAGCCTTCATGGATGTGGCATCTAAGAAAAATCATGGCTTTCGCTCGATCCACAAAGGATGCCTCATTGCCTTCCTTAATGGTTTCCCCTAGGTTCATAGCCTCAAGGTGAATCTCAGCATCATTGATCCATGAAAGGTAGTTCTTTCCAGAGATGTCAAGTGCAACAAATTCGAGCTTTGCCAAGTTCGACATTTTCTACATAAAAGAAAATGGAATGTGTTAGAGCTCAAGAAAAAATTTCTGATATAGTAAACATAAATATAATCACCAAAACTTCTGGTTTGGGATGTTTAAACAATTAGATTGAGGAACTTCATGCTTTCAATTATTTTGAATCATAGAAACTTAGGTTCTGATTTGATAAAGGAACTTCAGGTCCTTATCTATTATGAGGATCGAGGAACTTCAGGCCCTGATCTCTTGTTAATAAAAAAAACTCATCATAACATATTGTGTTTAAATAAGATAAAAATAAAAACTTAAAAGGAGAAAAGAAAGAAAGAAAAATAATAATAATAATAATAGTAATGATAATTGCTCGTGTTATTAGCTACAACATGCATGCCAACAAGTTTTCAATGAATAGTGGTCATATAATAATAACAACAACAACAACAAAAAACTACATGTTCATGCATTCATTGGGGGATACTCTCAGCAATTTAAATCATGTCAAAAACATGATTTCACAGAAAAAAAAATAGCCATCATCGAGTTTTGTATATAAAAGAATATATATATATGGATGAGCTAAGCTATAGTGAAGAACATTACCAAGAGCTTTCGTTCTGATAACGTGTTGTGAAATTAAGGAATTTGTAGGGAGAAATAAGAGGAAGAAAGAGATAGTATAATTTACTCAAATCAACTTGTATTTCATTCATATTTGGTGCCACTATTTATAGGGGTAGAGAGACCTAAATCACCTACCAACCATAATTGATAGGTTACAAATATATAATGATGGATATTATTGTGGGCATCCATAACCTATAAACTCATAACGTATGGATTTATAACAACTTAAACATTTTAGGTTTTTAGTATAAGGGGATAGTTCAAAACGTGGGGAAGTATGCAATTAATTAAAGACTTGAGGACCAAACCACAAAGTAAAGTAATTGCATAGAAGTCCAAAATAAATAATATAATTGCATGAGGAACCCAATAGGATTCCAAGGTGGGGCAGGCCATGTGAAGTGTGTGTGTGTGTGTGTGTGTGTGTGTGTGTGACATGAATGTGAGTGTTGGTTTGTCCCATAAAAGGGTTAAGCATGCCTTATTAAGTTTCAAGGAAACATTTCTAAGACCAAGAGTGTGGTCTCCCAAGCTAACAAGTTCCTAGGAAAAGAAGAGAGGGCAAAGGAATATTTCTTCCACTTTGTAATCAACGCCTAACCCTGTGCATATCCAACACATAGTAGGTGCCAAACACACTTGACCAAATTGCCCTTCTAATAACCTAAGTTCCTTTAGGGTTTGACTTATGCCAGAAATTCGGCAGTCTCCCTTGTAAATGATCGTTTTCCCAAAAATTTTCACCTGCATGAAACACAATTTTATAACCCCAACATTTAGCATGCATCAAGTTTACAATCAAGCTATCCAATAACAGAAATATACGGCCTCAAGCCTTACAGAATTCTAGGGCAATTTCATAGCAATACTAATTTACTTAACTACAAAAGAAGTGCGGAAACGAAAATGTATCCTATATAGTGGGAAGAGAAGGAAGAGTGATGATGAATGCCCAGTGGTGGTGCTCTGGTTCACGCCTACTACCTGGGGGCGCAAAACATTTAAAAGTGTGAGTGGACAAAAATAAAGTTTTGGAAAACAAAGTATTAACATACTAACCCCACTATTAAAACCATTTAGAAAATTCAATTTTATTCCTTTTATATATTCGTACAAGAATTCCTAAAACATGCATATTTACATATATATTATTAATCATGCATTTATTCAAAACATCGAGACTTTTAGAAAACATTATAAAGAAATAAATATTTTCCACCTAAGTGTACCCATTATATATATATATAACCGTCAATTCCGTGAGCTTATATTTAATTGCCTCATTTATGTCAATTCCTTGTGTCACGTAGTATGACCCATCCTTGCAGGCCTTGGTAACACAAAGTCAATGTAACATCTAGGAAAAAATTAAATAAAATAAAATAAAAAGGATATTAATAAAATATATTTGGTTAACTTAATTATGAGTTATAAATAAATTTAATTTAAAATAATAATAATAATAAAATATTTATATTTTAAATAAATAAAAAATAAAAAAATAAAAAAGGGGAGGCAACGTGTAAGCAAGCCTTCTTCCCTCCTTCATTCCTTCCCCCTTCCCCCATACAATCCCTTCAAAAAAATCTGGTTTGATCTCAATTTGGTGAGTTGTAAACCTAGGATAGATGACTCACCTAGTCTAAGCTAAGAAAAAAATTAATTGCTAAACTAAGATAAATTTTTGGGATGAAAGAATTGGAAGTTGGGGTGAGGAAGAAAGGAGAGGATAGGAGGAAAGGAAGAAGATAGTTTCTAAGGTGAGTTGATTTCGAAATTTCTGATTTTAACCTTGTGGTTGTGTGATTTTAATCTCTTAAAGGATAATTTGAGTTCTTGAATGTTAGGAAGATTGAATTGAAAGAGGTTGAACCTCTATTTTCGGATTGGGTGTATAGAGCTTTTTTTTTTCAAGTGTGGGTGTTGTGTTTTTGGTTGTATTTTGAGTTTTTGATGAGTTCTAATGATAGGTATGAAGTTTAGAAGAGTTTTAGAAGTCTTAAGAACCACTTGGGGTGTTGGAATGGTTGAAAACAACTTTGAACAAAATCTGGAAATTTGCATTTTCTGGAAATTTGCAGTCCGTGAGCCTCACTTTGGCTCTATTTTTCTCCCAATCCTTTGAGTTTTTAAGGAAACCATCTACTGGGTTTTGAACTAGACTTGGCAAGGAACAAAACACAATTTGTTTCGTCGAATTTGGTTGAGTTTTGATAGGTTGAACACTTGTTTAAAGTTTGGAAAAAAAACTCTGTTTTCTGCAGAAAACCAGCCACGAGTCCAACTTTGGAGTTGGTTTTCTCCTTCGTTTTAGATCCGTTTTCAGTGTGGTTTGTTGGGTTAGAAACTAGAGGTGTTAATCTTCAAAACCACTATAAGTTTGCCCATTTTCACTGACGTTTGGTTGGTCAAAATGGCTCACAAAATCTGAGATTTAAAACTGGAAAAAACAGGGGAATTTGCAGGATTTTTTTGAAGATGATGAACAGTAACCGGAACAAGCCCACTCGCGGCTCCGGAAAGTGGCGGCGCGTGGCGGCTGTTCCGGCAGCCTCCGACGCCATATTTTTAGTCTATCAGACTCGATTTCTCGATCCGAGTCTAACGGTATAGGTTTCGGGACTTTTTGGAGGGTTTAGCTTGGAGAGTGTGGTGCACTCTCTATGTTAAGAAAGAAAAATGTTTTTATAAAAATTAGATTTTTTTTCTAACTTCATCTATGTTATTTATTTATTTATTTATTTTTCCAAATTTAGGAACGGGAGAGAACCCGACCACCTCCGAAGGGTAATTTCGTCCTTTTAGCTTCTTGGATTCGAGGTAGGGTCTCTAACTTTTTCCCAATGATTAGACTATATCACTGTTAATCTTGGTGTGGATTTATAATATTAAATGTGAATATCCTGTTGTTTTGCTTGGTGTGTATCGTTAGGTGAATGCTAATGTTGTTTTATGAATGTTTATCGAATATTATATGATGTTTGATGAATATTACTATCCATGTGAATTAAATTTGAAATATTATTGTTTTTTATTTGAATTGTCATCATTCCACAAACATTTGAGCTGCATTTACATATGGATCATAAATACAGTTGTGTTGGGTCTGTGCGTAGTTTAAGGTATATCTAAAGGGTGGGAGAAGACTTTAGATATATCGGGAAAAAAATGTGGAATATATTCGGGTGACGGGAGCAGAGCTTGAATATATTAAGGTGATGGGAGCAGGGCCTCTAACAAAAAGTGAAAGTTGAGAAATTCGTAAACAAAATGAACTTGGGGTAAGGGATGGATGGGCACTAATTTGTATTTTAGGGTATTCGGAGCCACAGTGGTAAAATGCATGGTATGGGACATGCAGGCTTGATGCTCTAAAGTATGAATTAGTGGGTTTAGAAGGGAGTGAGTTCATGACATCATCGCATATGCATGATTTATTTTGTAATTGTGTAATGCATGCCACTTTGGTTAGCGGTGATAACTGGCTTTGAAGGGGGGGAATGTTACAGTACTCTACTGGGCATTAAAATGCTCACACCCTAATAGATGTTGCAGGTTTCAATGCAAATCCCGAGGAAGGAGAAGTTCCACCAGAGGACTAGATCAATGTTGTTAGATACTGTTTGTAAAATTATTAAGGAATAAATTGTGTAGAATATTACTGTAGAGTGTGTAACTAACTTTGAGCTACTGTGACTCTGACTTTGTACTTATTAAAATAAGTTTGTAATATTATTGGCTCTATTTCTATCATATCATAGTTATCGGAGTTTGTTTTTATAACTATGGTATGATTCATGCCTTAATTCGGAGATAGTCCCTATTTTCGAATCGGGGCGTGACAGTCAACCCGAGCCACAATCCTCGCAGGACTCAGGGGACAATTAGTCCACCTGATTCGCATTTCTCGCTCCGCACAATCCGAATATCCCTAAGACTCGTGGGACAATTGTCAAATGCACACTGACTCAATCGAAGACAACTAGGATGTTCGTAGGCATCATTATATCCGATGGCAACAATTTACTCAAAGGCAACATAATTTCCGAGGCAAAATTATAACCAAAGGCAACATGGGTTCCTATGGTGGTTTAAAAATATTTCCTGGAAAATTATAAACTATTTCTCATCCATTCTTAAATCCTGTTGTCATTATCCTTCCTACTTTCCAAGCCATTCTCATTTTATAGGTAACCGAATATAACCAAAAATATTTGAATTTAAATACTTAGGCTTGGAAAGAAATAGTCAATAATGCTTATTCAGTATCAAATAATGTAATTTTAATTGTATAAAATCATTTATAAACAAAAGTCCACTCACTAGGCGTCCGAGCTAGCTTGACCCTTTGAGGGTCCCTCTTGCGGGTCTGACGGTGCCCGGGAACCCATTTAAGCCATTAAAATATTTAATTATAAAAAATTGCCCAACATGATTATTTAATCCAAAATCCTAACCACCGGCTTCTAGAAGTGCATGTACTTAGTTTAAGAAAATCCCTAGGCCCATTTTAACATTTTGGACGGTTAGAATGGTCTGTAAAGACCCAAGACTCGATAAGCGATAAATTCCTCGAGATAGTCAACCCGGGATCCCATGGGGTCCACGACCTACAATTACCAATCTGAGAGTTCCTATAAGTTCAACATATTTTAATAACTATGCCCTGCAAGTCTAGTCCAAATCGAACGATCGGATTGCTCACGATTGAACGGTTATCAATAATTTAAATCTTAAATTATTGATTCGGAACATCCGAGGCTCCAATTCATGATCCGCGAAATCCTACACGATTCTAGGAGTGCCTAGATTAACATATATTAAATTGGAGACGATCCAACGGTTTGACTTTTTTTAACTGTTTTGGTCAATATCATCCTTCCAAGAGGTATTCTTCATTCATGCTATGACCCTATCAATTACTGGAATTCATTTAAACAACTTAACGTCTTTCCTCAAGTAATCTTTCACAAACGTGTTCATACACTCCACACATTGAGTAGTGCACATACCACTGCAAAACTTGGGCCTAAGACTTGATTTTGCCCAAGCATCTCGTTTTGCATACATTATTTACGATCATTCCTTTTGTTTATATGTAGTAACTCTGTCCTTCAAAAACTTCCATTTCTTTTCAAACTCATTAACTGTAATTGGTTCTCAAAGATATGCTTGAAATGATCTTACCAATTCTTTATCCTTTAAGTTATTCTGTACATTCCTTGCCACGTGCCATGAGCACAACCTATGATTGTATATGGGCAACACATACTCAATTGCTTTGTGCACATCGCCTCATCCCCATCCGTTAGTATTTGTACCACTTTGCAAAACCCAAGGTAAGGTGTCGTATAGTAGTATAGCTCGGAAGTCCGAGTGTCGTTTCCACAGAGAGCGGTGTAAAGAAAATAACAGAGATGAAAAAGAACAAGTGTGATTGAGAGGTAGATTTATGCAAGATTTGATTTAAAGAAAATTTAATTGATTAAAACACTAAGGCATTGGGGTTCCACTTTTAACATAAGCATGCAACTCCTACTAATTTGATCCACAAAATATTTTCCATTGTAGTTGTTCAAAGTAATTAAAGCTCTTTTTAATTTCCTTTAGAAGTATTCTAAGCATAACTTGTACCATTGGCAACAAACTATCAAAAATAATCTTCATCAAAATTCTATTACCAGGATTCATGGGGTCACACCACCATGCTTTACGATCCCAAACGTCGATTGGACTACCCACTTACTCTGATCAGGCTCCACCAAGCAGATTTTCAGCCTCGATTACTCATCCAGGAGCTCTCCCTATAAATACCAAACTCAAGCTACATTCAAAGGGTTCAAACCCCAAACCAAAAGCCTCCCACGGAGCAAATTATATTTTCCTATAATGCACTTTCAATATCTTTACTTGCTTTCCTAGGAGTAGTGTTAGATTGTAAGGAAAATCCATTCATCAATATATCATACGACCCTTAACTTTCAAGGCGCCGGAGCACCATCTCTATTACTTTCTCACTCACCCCATATATCATACGACCGTCGCTCCCTGAGCAATGCGCTGAAGCACCGCCCAAAATCCACCACCATTACCACCATTAAACGGCCTTGTAGCTCAGGCCGTGAACCTGACGGCCGAGATCAGTTCCTCTCTGGGCCACAATCATTTGATTAGTAGTCGAATTCAAACAGGCGTACCACTTAACCACTTCACCCACATCCACATCTCGACGCACGGTAGACCGTGCTTGCACGCCCGCGCACAACCGCACCGCATCTAAAAAAAGGACGCCACGTGTTAACACAAGTCCCCTCGGCTCGGAGCACCAGGCAGACCTAGGAAGATTGGAGACTAAGGCCCCTTTCAGCAAGAGCGACTTAGAGTACCTCCGCCAATATTTTACTGTGACTCCGGCTGACACTATCTTCGATCTGACGACCGAGGAAAAGGCCCAGGTAAGTCAGTTGGACGACTACTTAATGGCCAGGGATACGTTGGCTAAAGCCAGGCGAGCCCTCGAAGGGAAGATCGAGGCCTCGGACCCCCCTGAGATCAAAGTGTCCACAGACGATGTCCCTGGGACTGCAAAGCCTATGATAGAGGGCCCTGGTGATCCGTTCTTTGGGCATGAAGCAGAAGATGACCCTGCGCTGGGAATCTCCGATGATGAATACGAGGGGATTCTCGAGATGGTTGAGGAAAAAGCCCTCACTAGGGACGATTATGAGGTCGAGGAGGAAGCCGGAAGGAGAGACCAGAGGGAGCCGAAGGGGGTCAGCGTGAACATGGTCCTAGTGCTACCGTTTGACTTCTCGGCCCCAAGAGGGCAGACTAACGGCCTAGATAACGACGTGGCCGAGGAGCAGCTTGATTAGAGGCCAAAGATGAAGGAATAGTTGTTGGCCGTGGCTTTTAACGAGGTAATACCCAGAGACAAGCCGAACAAATACCAACATCTGAAGCCGTTGTACATCTCGGCTCATGTAGAAGGTGTGCCCGTGTCCAAAGTTTTCGTTGACTGTGGGGCGACGGTCAACATCCTTCCCTATTCCCTGATGAGGAAGCTGGACAAGTCAAAAGAGGACCTCATCTCCAGCAACGTAGTCATGAGCAGCTTCATCGGCGACAAATCAAAGACCATCGGGGTGTTGCCGTTAAAAATCACCGTGGCCGACCAGACAAGAGTCGCGGCCTTCTACGTAGTCGAATCCAATGTGGACTAAAATATATTGCTCGGTCGTGACTGAATCCATCAATCTGGATGCATACCGTCCTCCCTCTTCCAACTATTGTTCTTCTGGGACTGCCAAAGGGTGTCCATACACCCGGCCGACGAAAAACCCTTCGAAACCAACGCCGTACAAGTACGGATTTACGACGACGATGTCGGATGGGTTGTCCTCACCGGCCATGATGTAAGCGGCCAACCAACCAGGACAACAGCCCAGAAAGTGCTGGAGTTAGGCGCCGAGAATGTTCAACAGGATTCGGCGCGCGAAATATTGATCGACCTCACTAGCCTTTAGATGACAGACAAAGCCAGTAAGGAAGAGGGAGCGACGGCTATGACCGATCTGTTGGAAAGACTGTTGGAACATTGGCGGGGGAATCCTTGCGGCCAAATTCACCAGTCAACCTGATAGAATTTCTTCATGAATCAGACGAGGCGGACGCTTTGACTTTTGACGACCTAGAAGCAGCACCCGCCGAGATGGAGGATGACTACCCTGAGGTCCAGGACCCTTTGTTAGAAATAAATGTAGGGTCGGAGGCTGAACCACGACCTCTTTTTGTAAGCCAGCTTTTGAACCCTGAGTTAGCGGCCAAGATTATCGGTCTGCTCCCTGAATATAAGGATTGTTTTGCTTGGGATTACCATGAGATGCCTAGACTGCCAAGAAGTTTGGTCGAGCACGAATTAAAGATCAAGGAGGGGTTTAGGCCTTTCCAACAGCCACCGAGGCGATTCTCGACCGAAGTACAACTTAAAGTCAAGGAGGAGATTGAACGACTCCTTAAAGCCGGCTTCATCTACACCGCCCGGTACGTTGAGTGGTTGGCTAACATCGTACCAGTTTTGAAGAGGACTGGGGCTCTGAGGGTTTGCACCGATTACAGAAATCTGAATCTCGCGACCCCCAAGGACGAGTACCCCATGCCTATGTCAAATCTCCTGGTGGACGGAGCCGTGAAGCACGAGCTCCTATCTTTCATGGATGGCCATGCGGGTTACAACCAAATTTTCATAGCCGAGGAAGATGTCCACAAGACGGCGTTCAGATGTCCAAGCGCGATCAAAACCTATGAGTGGGTAGTCATGCCGTTCAGTCTTAAGAATGCTGGTGCAACATACCAGCGAGCTATGAACCTTATCTTCCACGACCTTATTGGCCGGACCATTGAAGTTTATATTGATGACGTGGTTGTAAAGTCCCCATCCAGAACTGACCACGTAGGGCACCTCCGGCAGGCTTTCAATCGGATGCGAGCGTATGGCCTAAAGATGAACCCTAAGAAATGTGCCTTCGGCATCACTGTCGGGAACTTCCTCGGTTTTTTGATTCACCAACGAGGGATCGAAGTAGATAAAAATAAGGCTACGGCCATTATGGCAGCACCTCCACCAAGGACCAAAAAGGAACTCCAATTTCTCGGTAAGGTCAACTTTTTGAGGCGATTCATATCCAATTTAGCAGTGAAAATCCGGCCGTTGACTCCTCTACTCAAACTCAAAGACACGGAACAGTTCGTATGGGGGGCAAAACGCCGGTCCTTATGCTGCCGAAAAGAGGGAAACCCTTGAGGCTTTAAATTTCGGCTTCAGAGGGCTCTATCGACTATCTGCTGGCTCAAAACAACGAGTCAGAACGAGAGCAAGCAGTGCACTATCTAAGCCGTACCCTTAACGTGGCCGAGCTAAACTACTCACTGATTGAGAAACTATGCTTGGCGCTTTATTTCGCGGCTACCAAGTTGCGCCACTATATGCTTCCTTCAGTCATTCAGATCATCTCCAAGACCGATCTCATCAAATACATGCTCACTCGACCGATCATACGCGGCCGAATTGGGAAGTGGACGATGGCATTGTCCGAATTCACCTTCCAATACGTGGCTCAGAAGTCGGTCAAGGGCCAGGCGCTGGCCGATTTTTTGGCTCACCACCTGGCTCAGGGGCAGGAAGAAGAGTTGGAGGTTGAGATCGGCATGGTCCACATGGAAAAGAACTATTGGACCATGTACTTCGACGGCTCCAGCACCGAAGCCAGGTCTGGGGCCAGAGTCGTGATTGAGTCCCCTCAAGGGCAAAGATGGCAATTTGCGTTCCAGCTTGATTTCAAATGCACCAATAATCAAGCCGAATACGAAGCACTCATCATCGATCTCGAAATTCTGAAGGAAATGAAGGCAACCCGTGTCTTGGTCTACGGCGATTCTCAGCTGGTAATCAACCAACTGACCGGGGAATACCAGTGCACGAGCGAGAACTTAACCATGTATTATGTAACGGCCCTCAATACGGCGGACGAGTTTTCTAGGATCTCCTTCGTTCATGTACCGAGCGCCGAAAACCACGAGGCCAACGAGATGGCCCAGGTGGCGTCAGGCGTGAACATTCCGAACAGTGACCACGATCGTGTGATAAGAGTCGAGAAGCGTACCTTGCCGGCTTTGGCCGAACGGGGGATGACAACGCAAGTGTCATCGGTCGAGATTACCGATGAAATCAGCACGGTCGAAGCCGACTGGCGCTACCCCATAGTGAAGTATTTACGCGACCCCTCCGGCAACCATGAGAGGACTACACGTTTCCGGGCGTGGTGTTATTTGATTTATCAGAACGAGCTGTATCGAAAAGGATCGGACGGCTTATTGCTCCTATGTCCCGGCGCCGAAGACATCAAGGTTATCATGACCAAATCTCATGAGGGAATTTGCGGCGCTCACCAGTCTGGCGTCAAAATGAGGTGGTTGGTTTGAAGGCACGGCTATTATTGGCCGACCATCTTGAAGGACTGCATAGAGTATGCGAAGAGGTGCATCAAGTGTCAAATCTACGACCCCATACAAAGGGTACCAGCCGAGGCCCTTCACCCGGTTACTAAACCATGGCCGTTCAGAGGGTGGGCCGTGGATATCATCGGCAAAATCTATCTGGCCGCGTCCAACCAACAAGCATGGATTTTGGTGGCAATCGACTATTTTACTAAATAGGTTGAGGCGGAGTCCTATCGGTCAATTTCTAGCGCGCAGGTAGTCAAATTCTTCGAGAAACACATCGTACACAAATTCAGTATACCTGAAACTATCACAGCCGACAACGGCCCAGTTTTCGTATCGGCCGAGACTCGGAAGTACACCGAAAGAATGGGGATCAAATTGGTTCACTCAACACCTTACTACCCCCAGTCTAACGGACAGGCCGAAGCGAGCAATAAGGTAATCAAGGGCATCCTTGAGAAAATGATTAAGGAAAAACCTAGGGCATGGCACAATTTACTCCCTGAAGCCCTTTTGGGCATACCGAATCTCGAAACAATCGACTACGGGCACATCTCCTTATGCCTTAACCTACGGTCATGACGCTATTGTCCCAATGGAGTTAAGGGTTCGGTCCCTCTGCGTGACCAAACAGCATAGGCAAGAAGGGAAGGACTATACACAAGCCATGGCTCAGGAGTTAGAAGATTTGGAGCAGTCCAAGCTCGATGCTTACAACCTAATGCAAGCACAAAAGCAGATTGCGGCGAGGGCCTATAACAGAAAAGTCAAGCAAAAGACTTTCGCCGAAGGCGACTTGGTATAGCAAGCCGTGCTTCCTATTGGGACTAAAGACCCCCGTTTCAGCAAGTTCTCACCTAACTGGGAGGGGCCATTCATTATCGAACGAATCCTCAACCGAGGTGCATTCCAGTTAAGAGATAGGGATGGAGAGTGGCATAACTTACCAATAAACGGCCAGTATTTAAAGAAATATGCCCCATCATTATGGGAGACGGCCGAAAAAGAGTTATGAGGATTGCAATTGGCAAATAAATAAAGTAAACGGCACGACAAAAATGAAAGGAAGAACATGCATTCAGTCAGAAGAAAAGTTACACTTTCATCCAGATCAAAAGAAAAGGATCGCGTTTACAAAGGAAGCATTTACAAAGGAACGGCCGGTCGTGGCCGATTACAACGTACAAACGTACATAAGAATTGAGTGGATCACATCCTAAAATATACTAACAAAGGCTTCATGGTCTCCTTGCTAGACAGGCAGACGTTTTTCCAAGGCAATGTCTCCGCCACCCATATCGTCACCAACCACAGCCGACCTAAAGCCAAGGCTTCACTCAGGCCATGGCCGAGGCCGCTACCCTGGGTACCCTAAAGCCAAGGCTTCACTCAGGCCACGGCCGAGGCCGTTACTTTGGGTACAGTTGCGGCCGGGCGAAGCCAGGGCCGTCATTCTAGACATGGGTTCAGCCGACTTAAAGCCAAGGCTTCACTCAGGCCATGGCCAAGGCCGTCACTCTGGGTGCAGATATAGCCGGGGGAAGTCAGGGCCGTAACTCCGGCCATAGATGTAGGGATGGCAATTTTCCCCGCGGGTAAGGGTCTTCGCGGGGCTTCGACCCTAATGGGGCGGGTATGAAGGACAAAAAATGGATATGGGGACGGGTATGGGGAAATTATCGGGTATAGTGATCGGGGAGGGGCGGGGATGATATTTTAATCCCCAACCCGAACCCGACCCGTTAAGAATATATATATATATATATATATATATATATTATTAAAGAGATTTCCTATTATTATATTATATAATAATAGGAATAGGAAATATATTTGACTTCAATTGTTACTGTGCAACAAATATAGTACTAATAGGAATAGGAAATCAAATCAGACAGAGCCGACATACATAGGGCTCTCTATAATAATAGGAAATCTTCTTTATTTATTTATTATATATAAATATATTATTAAAGAGAGTTCATTATATTGCCCTAGTGTTGTTGTTTATACATCTTACAGCCGACATCTAAGGCTCTCTCCCACATAGGTTTGGACCACTTGCATCATTCCTTCTTTCAAAGTCAGAGGAGTAGATTATCAACATACTGCAAGTACCACTATCCTAGGTACTCGATTCCAACTTTTATCCATTGATAATATTTTTTTGTTCTATTTTTAGTTTTCATATCGTCTAACATGATCGCTGTAGGTAAAAACATATATTAATATATTGCTAAATTTGTTAGTTGAAATAAGAATTACCAATACTTTATCTTAGTTTATGCTTAGACATTATTCGTTATATTTACCTATTAATAGATTTCTTGATCATCCTATTCATAGATGGACATTGATATTGAGAACGTATTAGACTTCGACGATGGTACTCAACAACAAGATTCTCCAAATGTTGAGACACCAATTGAATGCCCAATAAGAGTTGAGAATGAGGATGAGAACCAAGAACACACTGCACAACCAACTGATGCAGACCCAAACCAAGATTTTGGTGGGTGTGATGATAACAGTCAAAATAAGAGAAAGTTAAGATCTGTTGTTTGGAATCATTTTAAAAAACAAAAGATTGGAGATGTGTGGAAAGCAGTGTGTAATAACTGTGGGAAAAAGCTATCGGCTGGAAGCAAAAATGGAACTACACATTTGCATGATCACTTCAAAATATGTCCTTTGAGAAAGCAAAGAGATATAAAGCAGTCTTTGTTGCATCCTACTAAATCAAATGATGGGGGTGTCAAACTTGGTACGTATAATTTTGATCAACAAAATGCAAGGAAGGAGCTTGCTTGTATGATTATTTTGCATGAGTACCCGATGTCCATGGTTGAACATGTCGGTTTTAGAAGATATTCAATGGCTTTGCAACCCTTGTTTAAGATGGTTTCTCGAAACACAATTAAGAGTGACATCTTTAAAATATTTGAGTATGAGAGGGAAAGAACAATGAAGTTGTTGGAGACAAATCAAAGTAGAATTGCAATTACAACTGATATGTGGACCTCAAATAACCAAAAGAGAGGATTTATGGCCGTCACATCTCATTTCATTGATGAATCTTGGAACTTGCAAAGTCGACTTGTGAGGTAATTTATTTAGTTTTGAAATAAAACTTTTAATATATGTTTCATTTTAAATGCCTATTATAGCTTGTGTACTTAATTTTTCTTTTTTTTTTTCTTTTTTTTTTGGTACTAGATTTATATATGTGCCATGTCCACATACAGCTGAGACTCTTGCTAGTGCTTTGATGGATTGTTTGCTAGATTGGAACATTGATCGTAAGTTATCCACTTTGACTGTAGATAATTGCACAACTAATGATTCCATGATTGAAACACTGTTAGAAAAAATTTCTAGCTCACTGTTGTTGGATGGAAGTTTGTTTCACATGCGTTGTTGTGCACATATATTGAACTTGATTGTTAAGGATGGCTTGGATGTTATCAACACTAGCATTGAGAAAATTCGTTCTAGTGTTGCATTTTGGTCAGCTACTCCAAAGAGAGCGGAAAAATTTATTGAGGCAGCCCGTCAATTGAAAATTGAGAGCACTAAGCAATTAGAGCTAGATTGCAAAACTAGGTGGAACTCTACCTATTTGATGCTTAAGACGGCAATGATATACAAAAATGTCTTTCCTCGCTTGAGACAACGTGAGTCCCTATATAAAATTATTCCTAGTGAGCAAGATTGGACGAAGGCAAGTATCATTGCTGAAAAATTGCATATTTTTTATACTGTGACTGAATTGTTCTCTGGGACCAAGTATCCTACAGCAAACCTTTATTTTCCACGCATTTGTGAGATTAGGTTGGCAATTTATGATTGGCTCTTGTCTGACCAAGATGAAGTGAAATTGATGGCCTCAAAAATGGTAACAAAGTTTGAAAAATATTGGGATACAATGCATGACATGATGGGATTGGCAATTATTTTGGATCCAAGGTTTAAGATGAAATTGATTGAGTTTTACTTTCCTCTTATATATAAAGAGAAGTCTTCCTTGGAAATTGAGAGGATACGCAAATTGGCTTATGATGTTGTCAAAGAGTATCAATCCAAGTCTAATTCAAGTGTTACTTATGAATTTTGTCAATCTTCAATTTCTACCTCTTCATCGATGGCATATCAAGTTGGAGTTGGGAACTATATGCACAAGTTTGAATCTTTTCTTTCTAATTCAACTAATGTTGAGCTCGTTAAATCAGAGTTGGACCATTATTTGGAAGAGTCTCTTTGACCTAGGACTCTTGATTTTGATATATTATCATGGTGGAGAACAAATGGCATCAAATATCCTACTTTGCATGATATTGCTAGAGATATTTTGGCCATTCCTGTGTCTACAGTTGCTTCAGAGTCGGCATTTAGCACTAGTGGAAGAATTGTAAGCCCCCATCGTAATCGACTTCATTCAAAAACTGTGGAGGCCTTGATGTGTGCTCGAGATTGGCTATGGAATGAGATAAAAGGTATTGAAAATATGTTATATAAATTTACTATTAAATGTAATTGTTATTACTTAGTATTTATTCACGTTTATTGTTAATAGGTTCAAACTCTACAGCATTGTCCCAGGGCTGCACATCTGATAATGATGTTGAGAATGAGGTAAAATATGAATTATATTATATAATTGATAGTGATGTTTAATATCCTACCCTACATGACTGTAAAATTTATATTTTGTTTTATTTGTGTCAGGGATCTTACATTGAAGAAGTTGAAAACATCACTTTGTGTGATTGAGATGTGTGATGACTACCTCTATAATGATGAACATGTCTTGGACATGTAATTTTGATATGTATTAATTTTTTTATATAGTCTAGATTTTTAGATAATAACAATTGAATTGATACTTATGTTTGCGCTTATAGCATTTTTTTTCTCGTTCAACAAAGTATTTTTTTTTATTGATTTTTCTTCAATAATGGGGCGGGTAGGGGAACCCGTTCCCCAATGAAGGTGGGGATGGGGAATCCCCGCTTAGAATATTGCGGGTATGAATGCGGGGATGGGGGAAAAAAGCTTAATGGGGATGGGGATGGGAATGGCATACCCACCCCCGATTCGACCCATTGCCATCCCTACATAGATGCGACCGGGGTACTCGGCCAAATGTACACGGCCAAGTTGGAATTATCATACCCGACCCTCCCATCTTCATCAATCGCATTACAGTTTCTCCTCGCCCTCATAGGGAAGAAGGCCGTCTTCTTCCAGGGCTGGGAAGGAATCTCGGCAGCATCATGGTTTTGGCTCATATCGACTTTCCAAGACGAGAAACAGTTGGTGGACAGCAGAGGGAGAAAAGCCATCTGGGCCAAGCCAGACTGCCAGGTCGCGAGTTCGAGTGGATATGGCCCCCCTGATTTTGGAAAGGCTACAATGGGGGCCATTAGAGCAAGCTAGAATGGAGGAAAAGGGGCTAGAAGAGGAACAGAGCCCAGGAATCAACGAAAGGCTTGAGAATGATTAAAACAAGTGAAGAAGTCACTAAGCAAGCAAAGGCTGAGAAAACTAGGAAGTTCAGAGTGAACTCTTGGGGAGCATGGACTTAAGGGATCTGAGGGTGTGATGAAAGAACAAAGAAGTTTGGGTTTTATACTGGCGCTGGAATTCAAAGATAAGAGGAGGGATTCTCGAAAGACGAAACGGCCTGACAAAACACTCGGAGTACGCGAAGATATGTCAGAAACCTGGTGGCCAACGTTTCGATTAACGAAGCGACGCCTCGCGTAAGTTTGGGCAATGATGACCTGCACGACGTGCTTAGGCATTAAATGCGCCGACTGACCTGTGCATTTAATACACCAGTTGTCAGTCACTTCAGAAGGAATGCAAAAGGTCCATCCCCTGAAATCCATTCGGCCCCTACCCATGCCGAGACCGAAGAATCCGGGGATGTGGGGGCAATGTTTGTGCCTAATAAATCACAGCCATAAAGCTGGCCGAAGGGACCTCCCTCGGCCTTAGCACCCATTCATGAACAAAGACGCGGCGTTTTGTCTACCTCAAAACAAAGGGAAATTGCGAAGGCATAGTCATCTCGGCCTTACAACCACGGTATCATCCAGCCGAGGCAGAAGGACGAAGGGGACACAGCCGAGGATATTAGAGTCAGATCACCATGTGATAGCCAAGGCCCACACTTCATTTAATGAAGTAACGCCTCTGACTAGCAAACCCACTGGCTGCAAGGAAGCATTTAATGCACGAGGGAAGAGGGGAAGTGACTAGCGTCAGGATTTGGCGACAGAAATTAGAGTAGTTAGGCGCAAACATTCTTACAAGAATTCTTACAGCTTGAGAGATTAGGTCACTAGCTATCAGAGCATTAAATGCGTCTCCACGGCCAGAAGCACAGAACCCACGATCAGGGCGGCGGCTGAGATTTACCAGGATTCATGGGGTCACACCACCATGCTTCACGATCCCAAATGTCGATTGGACTACCCACTTGCTCTAATCAGGCTCCACCATGCAGATTTTCAGCCTCGATTACTCATCCAGGAGCTCTCCCTATAAATACCAGACTCAAGCTACATTCAAAGGGTTCAAACCCCAAACCAAAAGCCTCCCACGGAGCAAATTATATTTTCTTGTAATGCACTTTCAATATCTTTACTTGCTTTCCTAGGAGTAGTGTTAGATTGTAAGGAAAATTCATTCATCAATATATCATACAACCCTTGACTTTCAAGGCGCCGGAGCACCATCTCTGTTACTCTCTCGCTCACCCCATATATCATATGACCGTCGCTCCCTGAGCAACGCGCCGAAGCACCGCCCAAAATCAACCACCAACGCCACCATTAAACGGCCTTGTAGCTCAGGCCGTGAACCTGACGGCTGAGATCAGTTCCTCTCTCGACTACAATTGTTTGATTAGGAGTCGAATTCAAACAGGCGCACCACTTAACCACTTCACCCACATCTACATCTCGACGAACGGTAGACCGTGTTGGCACGCCCGCGCACAACCCGGAGCACTAAGCCGTGAGATTTGCGCAACCAACACTACACAATGGGAAAAACATGATTGAACCCATGAAATAGATTATCAAACATTCATCAATTAATTAAAAAGAAAACTACAAATTCCATTTGAACAAAAACTACAAATTCACATTAAAGCTTAAGTTTGGATCAAACTAATAAAAATTACACACTCATATTAAAAGCTTTTCCCCTAGCCTTAGCTAGGGAGTTAGTTTCCCATAAAATAAAAGTAAAACAAATTAAAACTAGAAGAATTGGAGGAAGGAGAGAGAGCTCAAGAGAAGATTGTGAGCTTGGTGTGTGTTTTTGAAGCTTGAAAACTTCTCTATTTATAGGGCTAAGAGGGAGGAACATTATGATGAATTCAAACACCACCATTCCTATTCCAATACAATCCATAACTCCCACTTCATCTTGTCTAAGTTAGTGTGGTTGGAATCAATTCTTTTTTGTTTGCTTCCATCCCATACTTCTTTTCCTTTCTTCTTTTGGCATGGGTGTGGAACTTCATGCATTCTTTTCAATTCTTTAGCTGCTGCACCTCAAGCTTCCTTCACATGGGTTTTCAAAGCTGTTCAATTATGGCTGCCTTTTGCTGCCAACCCATGTGGGTTTTCTTTTGGTTGCTGGAAAAAACGATTCTTCTGAACCAGGCTTGGTATAGGAAGGACTGAGGTTTCAATATATATCCAATGAGGCTCAAATTTGGATATGTCATAATAGACACCCATTAGAACAACTTTTATGAAGAATATATTCCCATCTGAGCAGTACAAGTGTACGTTTTGGGCCTTCAAGTTAACTGCTGAAAATAGACTGGAATTGACTTCATTTCTTTTCTTTCCTTTCTTTTTGCTTCACATGCATGCACATTCTTTCTCTTTAATAGCTCCAGCATGTACCTATATAAAATCATGATATTAGAATGTAACAATTATTGCCTAATTGATAAGAGTTTGGGTGCCACTTCAAAGAGAGATAACCAAATAGAGAATTCAAATGAATTAGCCTATATTTTAATGAAGTGCAAATGGATTTGTAAAATGCAATGGAACATTCTAATTGGTGCAAAATCAATAAAACAAAGTACTAACAAATATAGATTAGGAATAGAAATTGTAATAATTATGTGTTTATCAGTATTGATGTAGGCTTCTTGCCTTTCATGAAGGATATAAATGTCTCAAATAACTACTTTTATGTTTCAAAGGTCTCGTTAAGCTATAGGGCACAACCAACACATGCCCGATGGTTGTTTGAACCAACAAATAACACTAGAGGCTTGTCATACATATTAGTTTTGTATGTGTCATCGAATATGAGGACGTCTCCAGAGGCAACATAATCCAAAAGTAAAGTTGAGTCTCTCCAAAACAAGTTAGCAATCCTATTATCTTCATCTACACTAAATTTACAAAAAAAAAAAATTTAAGATCCACTTACGGTTTCGCTTTCATGTAGGTGAGTGTAGCTTCAGTGTCGCTGTCTAACAATATTTCCCTACGTGATGCTTCCAACTTCTTTCTTAAGAATCCAAGTCCTTAGTTCATGCATTGATAAACGCTTAAATCCTACACTATATGCGGCAATCCCTTCCACTATAGGTAGTCAAAATGGATGATTTACAATATTAAATGGGAGTGCTCTAGAGAAGAAAAAATGAAAAATCTTTCAACAAACTTTCTTTCTTTCTTCTTGTTTGTATGCTGAATTTAATGTACTTTGCTGAGCTTCTAAAGTGACAAATCTATCTGTTGGTCCTTTTAATTTAGGTTGTTCTCTAAGAGCCTCATCAACTGCAACACTCCTAGTACCGGGGATTCCATATTCTTCATCCAATGAAGTTTCCATACTCTGAACCCCTCCTCATGGACCATCCCCAATCTCTCAAAACATTTCATTTTTCTTTCTTTTTTCAAGCTGAAATTTTTTCAAAGTTGCGGCACACTCTTTTTTCACATGCTCAGGAACTTTCTTACATGGTTGTATACCATGATGAGTATGATCCAAATGATGCTTAAGTCTAGAAATTCCTCCACTTCATCTTTGATCACAAAATGTGCATCTCAAGTATTTTTCCCTCTCTATTTCTTTTGCATACTTCCACGCAGGATCTTTTTGATTCATAACTATAAAACAACACCATTAATATTTCTAAAATAGAAGTATTATGCATATACGTCAAATTTCTACTATATCACATAAACAAATAATATAACTAATACATTGAAAAAAAAAATTGAAAAAAATTTATACGGATCTTCAAATTACAGTTGTGAAGAATTATAGAGAAAAATAAAATGGCTTACTTGCAGTTGAAAGATTAAGAGAATTCTTGAAATTGATGGAGATTATCTAGTAAAAGTAGAAATAAGGGTTGTATTATAATATATATATATATATATGTCCATGTGTTAATTTATTAATTTAGAAATAAAAAAAATGTAAGTAGAATAAAGCTACAATCGGCTAGAGCTACAACAAGCCGGCTGGAGTTTATTAAAATATGGGTAAGAAAAAAAAAACAGAAACTTACGTTTTTTATATTTATAAATAAACCCAATCCTAGACATGTATTTATAAAAAAATCCAAACACAATTTAAACATAAAAACACACCCAAAATCAACCCCACAATCAACAATTGTATATTTTTTGGGTGTGTTTATAAATGGGTTTTGAGTGTGTGTAATGATGGATTTTAGGTGTGTTTATAAAGTGTTTTAGATGTTGGGTTTTTTTATAATTTCAGCTCCCATTTTGGGTGTTTTAGTGAAACTCCCTTTTATTTTTTCAAAACACTCCAAGTGAAATGACGTCGTTTCATTAAAGGTTTTTTAAAACACTTCAATCGAAACGACGTCATTATATTACAATAAACCTATGAAAAAAAGCACGCAAGTCGTCTTCCTCGCAGAGTCGCAGCCAATTTCCAGACTCGCAAAATTTCTTCCGGTTCAGAAGTGTCCGGATCTGGCGCGCCTTGCTCCGCCTGGCCACGCCTTGCAACGCCTCCTCACGCCTTCCCCTCCCTAAACGTGCAACTCTCGAAACAGCCGACCGCCTCGGGTGATTTCCTCCTGCCTCGCTCCGACGCGCTCGCCGACGCACGCGAAGGCATGCCTTTGAAAACACTGCTTATGATATCAAAGCCGTCGTCATCAGCATCCTACAGCTACAGATTAGTGCCGTGGTTGAGCTGGGATGAGTGGCTTTTCGTAGACGAATCTCTCTTTTCGAATTCACCTGATTCTGTGGCCTCCGCTTTAAGAAGAGTAAGAGAACCGCAACTTTATCTGCTCTTTTTGCTTAGCCCGGAAGCAAATATCTTATTTTAGCATTATATCATAAATTCCATGTGGATGCCTGGCTGTTCTGTTTATTTCTCTTTCTCGAAAAGAAAGAAAAAAAAAAAAAAAAGACTCTTTGGCTGGATCGCCATGAAATTCTTAGCATGTTGTTGAATGTGATTGAATCTTTTTTATTTGCTCCTATAATTTTGTAAACAGTGGAGGAAGTTATTTTTTAAGTGGGTTCTGCTTTAAATTGAATTTTCTGGTGGTTTCTGGAAACGGTATTTATGTATTTCATCTCTGACTTGTTGTTTAAAGATATCAGCATGGAGAAGCAGAGGTTGTCTTCCTGTTGTAATTGAAGTTACGGCATCCATTATTGAAATTCAGCAAAAAGATCCACACTTTAGGTACCTTTTTACTTCCACCAACTTCTTATGTCTTTCTTTTTTTCATCCCCGGTGAGGGGTAGGGGCAGGGGGGGTACTTAATGCCAAATGTTATTTGCTTTGTGGTTTCTGTTTGTAATTTTATCTCATTTATCGCTTTAAATTCCAACCGAAAATAATGTATTTGTCCTACTTTGGTAACAACTTCATGTTTGTGTTTTGTGAATTATAGAAAGGACCAGTCAAATGATGCTTTGGATAATTGCAGAGCAGATCAATCAGGTGATGCTTCACTTTCAGATGAAATGCTGGCCATGTTATATTGTATGGCAATCATGAGGTGTGGTTCCTTTAATGTTTTGGTTCTTAAATCTCTCCATTCTTTTATCTAGTCCTTATCATATGGTGATATATGGATGAATGTTATTAGTAGTACTACCATTGTAACCACATTGCAATAATTTGTAGAAAAAGGTATTAGGGCTGCACAATAGATGTATTAGGGATGCACGATAGATGCATATGTTCTTATTATTGGTCATTTGGAAGAAAATCCTTGAGCATCCAAAATTCTTGTCAGGAATTTTTCTTGATATATGCATTCAGTGCTTATCTTCAATATAAGATTTCCTTCCAAATAGGTTCTTGTAACGTGCAGGATTTTTGTTATAAGTTCTATATCCTGTCACATTCCTGATATTTATAATATATCAGGATAGTTTATTTGTGGATTGCCTCCTTTCAGGGTTTCCTTGAGGGATCCCTCAAATAAAATTATTTGAGGGACACCCTTTAGGGTACCCAACAATTTTTTTTTTCAATGATCCAAACCGTCTATTTTTTAAGTCTTCATTCATAGATTATTCTTGCAAAAAATTAGACAAATTGAAAATCATTAGGGCATCTAATTGAGACGAACAAAATCAATGAACACAGTGCTCCAAGAAAGTACTTCAATTTCAGTAATTTAATTGAATGGTCAAATGATATTGAATTCAAGTGATTTTTTGTAGAGACGATCTTTGAATGAAGATCTACAAGATAGACGGTTTGGATTAGTGAAATACAATGTGAAGTGGGCCCTACAAGGGTGTCCCTCAATGGAAGCTCTAGAGAGAGAGAGAGAGAGAGAGAGAGAGAGATATATATATATATATATATATATTTCACTCAATATTGTAGGGGTTAATGCTTAACTCACAATTTGTTTTCACAATTGCTATCTTTTTCTAAAGGCTTGTGAATGGTGTTGTTGAGAAGACACGGAAGAAAACAGAGGTTTCAATTGCTGTGGCTGCTGATGCAATTGGCATTCCACGTACACTGATTGATATTCGTCATGGTGAGCAACTCCTACTTTTAATTTGCACATTTATCATTGGTTCGTTGATTAAGATTTTCGTAGTCTAGACTACTAGCCATGCCCATTCGACCAGAGCATACTCTTTGAAGTAATCTTTTGAACACTAATGATACCCTGGATTGATCTTTGATTTCTTTTCTCTTTTTTTTAATTGGTTATTGCTTTGATTTTTAGAGGGATCTCACCGTGAACTTCCCGCACTGGAGGTTGTTCGTAGTGCTTCAGTTCAGGTATGCAGCATGCTTGGTAATTCAAATTTTGTTCCTTCAGATTCTTCTAATGCTTACTCTTTACGATTAGATTTTATGTCAAACACATCTAGTTTATATTAATAAGCTTCCTACTAAAATTTCATTTGTGTTTGGATTAACTGCTTGTGGGTGCTGCACAGAATGGTTGTTTTGTTGAAAAGATTTCTGAGTTCTATTAAAAATTGTTACAACTGGCTTTGTTTTTCCATTCGACTGCAAGAAACAGTTTACAGAAGATATCATGTATTCACTTATTTAACTTGTGGAAAATTCTAAACTATATGAGTCCCTAGTTTTATGAATGTAATAATAGGGTATTATTGTGAACAATTTATCATTTTTTGGAAAGGCACATGATGCCCCCCAAAAAAAAAAAACCTTTCCTAAAAACGAAGATATTCCTGACTTCATGAATCTCACCAAATATTACCAAGCTGTTTTTTAGGAGAAAAGTGGTCCTCTACACTTATCTTAATCCTTTATGGTTTGGAACATGAATAACTACTATGAAACTTGTCAGTGTATGAAATTTTAGATTGAACATGGTTCCACAACTGAAAGTTCATTTATTTCTCTCTATTGTTGTGCTGCACAAACACACATTTACCAATTATATTTGGAAACAAAGAATCAATTTAAATTTGGGACGTTAAGCTATATCCATGGTTGGTGTTTTTAGGCCCTTGATTGGTTGAAGTACTACTACTGGGAGCCTCAGAAGAAGGCAATTCCATTTCATGGTAATGAAACTGCTGACATCAGAACTGAGATAAGGTCGAAATTCCATGAATTGGCTTTGTGCTTAAGAGTTAAGAACACTCCTCTGTCGCTATCTTCAAAAGTCAAGGAAAAACGTGGTATGAAAAACTTATTTCTTCGAATTATGTTGATTATAGTGCCTAAAATCTTTGCTCTATAGGATGTAATATTTTCCAATGATTTTACGTAGAGTGCAATACGCCCTTGCACCTATGACATATAGAACCTTTCATGTTCATCTCAGCCAGATTTTTTAGGGATTAAACTGTGTCATGTGTCATAATCCAACAATGAAATATATGCTTGTTGGAAACTTCTCAACATTTTATGTCTAGGGGTATTTCCTTTCTATCTGGGATGAGAACTTTGACACTCGTTCTTTTGTCAAGGAGTAATCTAGGACTGTTTATTCGGAGTTATTTTCTGCAGATGGAAAAGCACAGTATATGAATGCCCTTAGAATTAGGAAGCTGTAATTTTCTAAATTCTTAAATTTATGTTTAGAGTTTGTCTTTTTTCGCTACCTTATGGAGAATATTCTTTTCTTTTTTTTAATGAAATGGAAATAGAAATTATCATGGTATGTATTTCAGTCAGCAAACAATCTCGCAAACATATGGGAGAGTCAAAATTATGTTGTGTTCTAAGAAAAAGACATTTACACAGCTAAGCTATGGTACAGAACTAATTGTCTACATGTATCGTGCACACAATGTATACTTCAGACATATGGATATATTTCATATGTCAGGTTTTAGATTTGGTTACATATTTTATTTGAGTAATGCTGCACCTACATTTTTTATTTTTTTATTTTTTATTTCTATATATGAAAGCAACCACGTGTCTTGCCACTGGATTAGCATTTACTGGGCACTTGCTACAGTGAAATGATGAAAATATCGGCCGATATCCCGATATATTGGCCAATATATCCCTTTTTTTAGGTGTCGATACAGATACAAGGGGGTAAGCCTATTTCTTCCTCCTTATAGGCGATATATCCTCAATAACCCCCAATATCCTCGATATTTACCGATATTTCCTGATACCAGACAAATTACCCAGAAATTTGTCATCAGTTTTGAAAGTAATCATAGATTCCAGCCACTGAATCATTGTCAAACACCAAGCTCTAATACTTAGTAGCTTTTCCTTTCTACTCTTCTCAGTCATTTCGGCTATCTTTGGCTCATTCTCTCCTCTCTCTGGTTGCTCGGTTTCTTGTGTGTTTGATTTTATTTTTCACCTAATCTTCTATCTCTCATTTCCTTTATCATTAAGTCGTACTCTTGTAATATAATGTTGGGTTATGTATATGGGTTGGGTTGGGTTATGTTTGAATAATGTTGTCTTTGTTGTGTTAAGTCTAATTGTATTTATTTTCAAGATTTTCATTGACCATTATATACACATACATTTCATCAAATGCACTTAGTATATTTTGAATTTTATTTGTTCAATACATTCATTGATAATGTGCTTAATATCTATGAAAGTTTCACTTCAAAATTCCGTGTTTTTAAGCCAATATCTGTCTTTTTTGTCGATTTTCTCCGATACCTAAAACGGCATCGATATATCCCGGGAATTATCTGTAAATTGAAGGCCCGATAATATCTATATCGCCGATATTTTCATCCTTGCACCAGTGGGCATAAGTGATGTGCATGGCAAGCCATGTAGGCTGTCGTGTCATGGAGAAATTCTGTAAAAGTAGGAGTTTTGTTTTAGTTTAGTTTACAATGAACATTTATTATTGCATAATGCTTTTCAATGTTTCAAATTTCAATCTGTATATAGGTGGCAGAAGTAGTAAATGGCTTTGTGGGCGTAATAAGTTTTTCTCACTAATGGCTGGCAAGATACATTCATCAAAACCTAGACGTAAGATTTATCCCTAATTTTAGTAATTTAGTGGCCTTAGGAGGTGGTAATCTGTTTTTGTTGTACACTAACATTTTGTTGGTTAGAGAGAGAGAGAGAGAGATTTCTTTATATTAAACGAAATCTGGCTGTAGTTCAGAAGTAATAAGGAAAGTTTGGTCAAATCATTGGATTAACAGCAAATCAGGTCTTTTACTAGTTGTTGGATTAGCTGAAAAGCATAAATCCTAACTCCACATACCCATAGAAGTCTAAACCTGGTTGTCATTATATGTTAAAGTAGTCACAAATGCAACTATTGAGTTATAAACAATGTAAGTTTGGTTTGGGTTTTCCCATTTGTAATCTCAACAATGTAACCCCAAAACCAAACCGTCCCAGAACTCAACTTTACCAGAGATTTTCTGTCCCTAACCTGTTCAAAAACATTTCCAAACCCGACATTCAAGGGTGGAGTAGGTTTGGTCCTGCCAAAATCTGCCTGTTGTTGGCCATAGAAAAACGGTGTTTCTTATTTATTTATTTATTTTTAAATACTTCAAATATGGACATGTAGTCTATCCCAATTAGTTTCGGTATAAAGGTTTCATTCATTGTTTTTTAAGTCAACTGCATAATGGTGTTGATCGAAGATATGTCTTATATTGTTAAACAATTGGTAATAGTGAGAAAAGTATGGAATTGTATAGGTACTAGTGATAGAACAGAGTACATATTGAGAATCTGTTATAGTTTCAAAAAATTGAATCATGTATCTAGTTCTATTCCCCTCTTTCTTTTTTAAGTTGTGGATGGCGTATGCCATATTTAAAACTCAGTTTCATGTTCCCTCTTGGCTATCTTTTCCGTAATTATCACATTAATGAGCTAAGAATTGGGCTCCTTTCCTTTGACTTCTGAATGTAGAGGACCTAGTCTTTCACTGTTGCTGCCAATCATAATTAGAATGTTTGAAAGCATGTATTAAAGAAAGTCACTTATCTTAAAGTATGCTCAGAGCCGTCTAAATCATGATTGGATGTCCAGTAATAAAGAACAGCAGTCAACATTTGAAAGAAAAATGGGGACGAGCTCAATCTGTGCTCTAATGTTTGAAGGATCTGTCTTTTAATAATTGCATGTCATATTGGTATGATGGTATCAGTTTCAGAGAAAGTCGCTTATTTTGGTAGTATATATTGACAGACATCTTAAGCATGATTGGATGTCCATTTGAAAGCAAATAGAGAGGATCTCAATCTGCCTGCTAACTTTTGAAGGATGTCTTTAAATACTTGGATGTTTTATATGTTGATTGAGGTACTTTCTTTTCAGGTTCTAAGAAAGACCTTACCAAGATATTGAAAAGTCTTGTAGGGTTGTATGCTTCCTTCTCCTCAGAAGTTGTTTCTGTACTGTTGGAGATCTTGTTGAATGCTATAAATATCTCAGATTCCTCGAAGCTTCCAGTAAACACCCAAAATGGTCCGAGCCTACATATTTCATTGAATGAGTGGAAGCTTGTGATAACAAAATTTTCAAATAAGGAACCAGAGTTACTTCTGGCTCTCCTGAATGCAGCTCTTGATATGATCGAGACTCAGGAAGCAGTGCTATTTGAGACAGGTAATCACATGACCTGATTTTTCTATGAATTAGTTGCTCTGTATTTAGATATATACTGGTAAACTTATGGCGAGTCTGTGCATGAAATCTAATTATATTTACTTGGTTTCAACTGGACTGATTTTTAATACTGGACATGGGTCAGTGATCGTAGTTGCTGCTTTTGTGAATTTGTTTAGGAGGGGTTTGCACATCATCAGACCATAGGGCAGAGATACTCCAAGTTGAACACCTCTCTTCTCTGTTTAAGTGGCTGGTTGGGAATTTTGAAGGATTAAAGCCTCATCTTGAAAAAGATTCTGCACCTGAGATCAAAGTTTCTTTAGGAGAAAAAACGATAGCGAAAGCTATTCTGATGGAACTCCTACGTAAATGCCTTGTTCTATCATCTTCTGCTAATAACCAGCTCATGGATTCTGCCGTCCATCTTGCACAACTGACAGGGGACAACTACCTATTGGGAAAACTGAACAAACTCTCTTCATTAGTTTCATCAAATTTGGATGTTACTGAAGAATATGATTCTCTTAAACATTCAACTAATGTATTTAAGAACGAAGACGAATCTATAAGTGAAGCAGCAAAGAAGCTAGAGATGATTAAACAGCGCAAAATGAAGAGCAAAGTAGTGAAGAGAACAGATGGTGATGCCAGAAATACTAAAAGATGGGTTCTGGCAAAATCATGGAACCCGTGTCCAATTGGAATGTTGCCACGAGCTGTTGGGTCTTCTGGTTGCCTTCCCGTTCTGGACTTTAATACTGTTCCAGAAAAGGTTTCTCAGTTACTAGGAAGAAAAGAGAACTGGGAATTGAACCAGTGTAGTGGCAAGAGAGAAGCTAGTTCCGATTTACAGCTACTAGATAACCGATGCGTTAAGAAGTTGAGGGAAACAGAGGATGGCTGTGTATCAGATATTGAGCGTGTTTTATCCACAGAAGATGTCAGCGGTCATCTCATGATAGGCGGGGTCTGGAAGAAAGTTGGGGAAGAAGAACTACTTGCCATCAAGTCTGCTGTAAGGATTTGGCCACACAAAAAAGAGCCTGCTGTAAGGATTGGGCCACACGAAAAAAAAAAACCTGCTGTAAGGATTTTAATTTAGTCACTGATTTATCCAAAGCTAGGGTAGGTCTAATTTTGGAAGCTTTTGTTATAATTTATGCAGTTTTGATTGATAGTGGTGATAAATTAGTGACCGAAGCAGTTTTGATTTATATTTTGTAGTGCACTATGTGATTATCTGGGTTATAAAAGTTGTAGCCTGAGTAACATTAGCTGGCGGGTTCTATTTTAGCACTCCACCAGAGATTTTTTTTATTTTTTTATAAACTCACCATGGTTTATTTTCACTAAGCCACTGGGTTCATTATGTTATTCAATTTTGTGTTCAATGATTTGATATCAGCCCGGACCATTTTTCAATCTTATTATTAATCGGGAAAAAACTTGGCTCCTTAAAATTAAGGAGCTCTTCTTTACAGCCAATGTGGAAAAAACAAGAAAGAAAAAAAATGCACCCCACAAAATATTGTGAGCAAAGAAGACAATAAAAAAAGACCAAGATTCAATCGCACAACAAAGAATCAAAGGTAGGCATGACATACCTGCATCACCAGTCCATCTTCACCGTACTACCAAATCTATAGCACTTCAATCGTGCAGTAAAGGAAGGTACTACAGGGGCGACCTGAGAACACATCGAGCATAATACACTAGCAATGCAGAACATTGTGTTAGTGAGAGAATGCACGCATGTGATCCCAGTTCGCTCCTGTGGAACCCCTCTACCTCTTTAGCATTAGCATAATAGCTAGCCACACAACTTGGTTCTAGTTTTACTACCACAACTTGGTATCCATGTCTTGCAAGTGAACATATTATATAGAACAACTGAATTGAGTACTTCACTCCATTGTACTACATAAATGGTACGAACTGGAAATTAGAATTTCTAGTACAAATCTTCTTTACTTAACCATATGTTTTTCTTTAGAAGAAACTATGTTTGACATAAATTGTACTACAAAGTGGTACAGCTTGATTTTTTTCAAAGCTGCTTTGTACTCTTCAATAGCAAGTCTGCCGTACAGTAGCTCTCTCTAATTGGATTAAGTTTTGTGGTACAATACTTTGCACATATTCTTCAAAATGCAATTAAGCCCTGGAGAATGACTTTTTTTATTTTTCTTTTTTGCCAACCAAATATTCTGAATTATTCTAACCTATAGGAGGGGGATCGAATTTGAGTGCAACATGGCATACACTACCTTAACCAATTGGCTTAAGCCATCTCTAAATGAGGGTTAGGTCATCTCCAGTCATAGGGCTAAATGTAGTCCAAGGCTAAATATTTAGCCTCTAAAATATTAATTTTTTTAAGAATAGTGAAGGGCTAAATTTTTCCATCTCCAGCAATGCAGGGCTATATTTTAGGATCTTTCATATTTTATTATTTCGAGAAAAACTATGGTACAACACTCATACATTCCACAACTATGTATTGTTTAATTTAATTAAACTACTATTTAGAGACAATATTCCATGATCAAGAATTTTTTATAATTTTTTTTAAACAACACTTGAAAACATTTAAAAAGGTGACCACATTTATAAATAAATAAATAAAAAGGATGGGTTTCAATGGTCTGATCTCCAATGGTCATGACCTGTAATATTTTATAATTTTTTTATGAATTAAAACATTTAAAAGGGTGACCACATTTAAAAATAAATAAATAAAATGGTTGGGTTTCAATGGTCTGACCTCCAACGGTCATGACCAAAAAAAATTTTATAAATTTTTCTTAAACAACACGAATTGAAAACATTTAAAAATGCTTTTAAAAATATATCGATGATGTCAGCGCTTTTATTATTGGCTATTGGATATGCATTTGCACGAGATGATTTGTGCTCTTACCCATACTTGATAATTTATTTTCTTCCAAAGCACATGCATGGGGCCCACAAAAAATTTGGTCTAAGCCAAAGCTGGGCTAAATGTGACCTAATTCCCTGTAAATTTGGCCAAAATTTTGTTTAGCCCATGGTTGAAGATGGGTTTTGCATTATTTTATGGCTATATTTGGAATATAGCCCATTGTTGTAGATGACCTTATATCCTCAAATATGGCCCAAAATCCCCAAAACACATCTCCAAGAGTGGGCTACACAAACTGTTAAAAAAAAAAAAGGGAGGGCTTCATAAAGGGCCAATTCCTACAATGAGGCATGTGGCCCTTTGGCCAACCCGAGCTAAATGATTGGATGACACCCAGCTGACATCACCTAGCTATTAAGTGACGTCAAGTAGGTTTTTTTTTTTTAAATTTGAAAAAATGGTTTTTTTATATATTTAAATTCTATAAAATTCCTAACTCTTTTGTATAAATACCTACCTCATTCTTACATAATTTCTCACAACATCTTCATCATTTTACATATTATCCTTCCTCTAATTTCTCACAATCTTTTCTTTCTTTTACAAATTATCTTTCATCTTTTTTCATTTAAATTAATTTTTAAGTTTTTTTAAGAACAAGAAAAAATCTAATCATAAATTTATAAAAGTTGTAGCTTGAGTAACATTAGCTGGCGGGTTCTTCTATTTTAGCACTTCACCATAGATTTTTTTTATTTTTTTATAAACTCACCATGGTTTATTTTCACTAAGCCATTGGGTTCATTATGTTATTCAATTTTGTGTTCAATGATTTGATATCAGCCCGGACCATTTTTCAATCTTATTATTAATCAGGAAAAGACTTGGCTCCTTAAAATTGAGGAGCTCCTCTTTACAACTAATGTGGAAAAAACAAGAAAAAATAAAATGCACCCCACAAAATATTGTGAGCTAAGAAGACAATAAAAAAGACCAAGATTCAATCGCACAACAAAGAATCAAAGGTAGGCATGACATACCTGCATCACCAGTCCATTTCACCGTACTACCAAATCTACAGCACTCCAATCGTGCGGTAAAGGAAGGTACTGCAGGGGCGACCTGAGAACACATCGAGCACAATACACTGACAATGCAGAACATTGTGTTAGTGTGAGGGTGCATGCATGTGATCCCAGTTCACTCCTGTGGAACCCCTCTACCTCTTTAGCATTTAGCATAATAGCTAGCCACACAACTTGGTTTTAGTTTTACTACCACAACTTGGTATCCATGTCTTGCATGTGAACATATTATATAGAACAACTTAATTGAGTACTTCACTCCATTGTACTGCATAAATGGTACGAATAGGAAATTAGAATTTATAGCACAAATCTTCTTTACTTAACCATATGTTTTTCTCTAGAAGAAACTATGTTTGACATAAATTGTACGACAATGTGGTACAGCTTGATTTTTTTTCAAAGCTTCTTTGTACTCTTCAATTGCAAGTCTATCGTACAGTAGCCCTGGATTAAGTTTTGTGGTACAATACTTTGCACCTATTCTTCAAAATGCAATGAAGCCTTGGAGAATGACTTTTTTTCTTTTTCTTTTTGCCCAAAGCGATATTCAAAATTATTCTAACTTATAAGAGGGGGATTGAATTTGAATGCAACAAGATGTACACACTACCTTAACCAACTGGCTTTGGCCATCTCCAAGTGAGGATTATATCCTCAAATATAGCACAAAATCCCCAAAACTCATCTCCAAGAGTGGGTTACACAAACCGCTACAAGAAAAAGGAGGGCTACACAAAGGGCCAATTCCTAAAATAAGAGCCACATGTGGCCCTTTGGCCAGCCCGAGCTAAATAATTGGATGAGGCCCAACTAACATCACCTAGCTATTAGGTGACATCAGCTAGCTGCTTTTTTTTTTTTTTTTTCTTTCTTAATTTCTAAAAAATGATTTTTTTTATTAAAAAAATTGTAAAAAATTCCCATTTTTTTTTATATATAAATACCTACCTCATTCTTACATAATTTCTCAAAACATGTTCATCATTTGACATATTGTCCTTCCTCAATTTCATCCTTTTATATAATTTCTCACAATCTCTTCATTCTTTTACAGACTATCCTTCATCTTTTTTTCATTTAAATTAATTTTTAAGTTTTTTTTAAAACAAGAAAAAATCTAATCATAAATTTATAGGGCTAATCACGTGCCGACAAGTGGATATCCAAAATCATATCCCAAAATATTTTTCTCTTTTAAAATGTATTTTAAATAGTAATTTAATTAAATTAACTAATAAATTTACATAATATACTAAAAATTATTAAAATATTAAATTTAGCACTTTACTGAAAACGGTTAAAATATAGCCTAAATTGACACTATTTCTTATAAAATCATTTTTTAAGGAGCTAAATGTAGGAGTTAAATATAGCCCTCCCCACCTAGAGCCTTAACCAACATATCCTAATTGTTGTGTTTCTTTTTTTTTTTTTTTTTGTTGGAATGATTGTTTGTGTTTCTTCACTCATACAATCTTTATTGCTTTAAACCAAAATAATAAAAAAATAAACTAATAACCCAAGATAAAACCATGTAGAAACCAACATGTGGGAAAATTCCTTGGGGTGACATTGTTAAGAATTCTTTTTCTAAGTGACAAAATTGCACGTAGACAACCATTCTCTCTCTCTCCCTCTCTCGCGGTACGAACAAATAGCTTCGGTGCTTTTGTTATTTATTTGCTGGTTAGAATTTGCGAGTTCTGCAATCTCATTTGTTCTCCTAGAAATTAAATTTGGGTTTGAGAAGTAAGTGATTGAATTTAGACTGGGGGTTTTGGGTTTAAGCTGAAAGAAGCGATTTTATCTGTTACCCTTTGATTTCTACTTCTTCTTCTCTCCGTCTCCAAATAGAAGCGACTGTGCAGTTCTTGTATGTGTTACTGCTTATAAATTTTTATTTGGGAAAGTTATGTATGCATAAAATGGTCCTGTTTTTCAAATTCATTTGCTTTTGTATTTGGGAAAATTGTGTATGCCATGAACTGATGCTTGGAACAAATTCATTTGCTTTTGTATTTCATAGGGCGGCTGAGGCAAAATGGGGGAAGGGGGAAATGCAGTTCAAGATTCAGCAGTCCAAACGACATCATTGGAGAATATTGAGGCCTTGCTGGAGGTAACCCAACTCCCTTTTCCAAAAGTTAATCCTCTTTTCTAAAGTACCCTCATGTATTGAATGAAAGGATTCAACATATGTGATATATAGTGTTTTGTACAATGAGATGTTTATTGAAATTCATATCCTGCTTTCATGAAATAAATTGTAGTTGGAGATGATCTTTTTGTGTTTGGCAGGCTGCTAGATATGATGACATGGATGACACTGTAAGCTTAGCATCTGCTGGTGTTTCTCTCGATTCTAAGGATTCTCAGGGCCGAACAGGTTATAATTTTCGTTGTTTTATAAATTCAGCCCCGTTTTACAGTTTTTTTTTGTTATATAAATTTGACATCTGCTAAAAGGGGTAGATATTTTTCTTGTGGCTGTGGTTTTCTCCTCTCTTATTAAAATGTGAAATTTTTTATTACTTGTTAAGGAATTCATTTGGATTATTAAAGCAATTATAGATTACGCATGAGATGACACTTTGTTGTACCAAGTTCTCTCAATATGCAGAGGTTTTATTTGTTTGCTGCTTTCCTGTGCATAATCACTTGTGAATTTGTTGAAACTTGGACAGCATCTCCTTAACCTCTTATAGTAGTTGATCTCAATAACGTAGATACCAGGACAACCAGAGCAATAATTTTTCATGAATTTGCTTAATGAAAATCTGAAAGATATTTATTTGGTTGTCAAATTTGAAATTCAGTAGGTAAGGTTCACTTCTATGTGGTCTCAGAGGTTGATGATATTGATATTTGATCTGTGAAGCTTGTGAACGAAAGTAGAGAGGTTGAGGAGATGCAAGGGTGATTTTGGAAGGATAGAGATCTGAAAACCTAATTCTTCTTGGAAGTGAGGAATTAGGTTTTCATTTCCTTGAGAAATAGTTAGGTGTTAGGATAATGCATTGAAGCTGTTAGTTATTTCATTAATCAGTTTAATATTGACAAATCATTTTGACCTCCTTAAAGTGTTTAAATTGGCATACCTTGTATTGCTCCAACTTACGATAGTGTCCCATTTCCAAACTATTTTCAACAATTACTAAATCATGCTATTAGTAGTAATGGGAAGGTCTGTCAAATGGGGGTGACATACATTTGAGGATGGTGAGGAGTGGATTTGTAGGAGAGGGTTCATTCCTGGGCATCTCTTTGGGGCATCAGCGTAATCAGAGTTTAAGGAGAGCTATCTTCAGTTTTTTTTTTTTCCAGATTGGAATGCTATTGTTTCTTATAGCCCTTTGTTGATTTCTTGGGAAAATTTTGGAGTGTCTTCAGTGTAGGTAGATGTTGGTTTTGGGTTTCTTTTTCTCCTTTAGAGTGTCAACAAGATGTCCTCTGTATTGTGTAATTTTCTTTTAATAAAGTCTTGTCCCTTTACTCATTCTCTCTCTCTTTGGGTTTCTTTTTCTCCTTTAGAGTGTCGACAAAATGTCCTCTGTATTGTGTAATTTTCTTTTAATAAAGTCTTGTCCCTTTACTCACTCTCTCTCTCTTTGGGTTTCTTTTTCTCCTTTAGAGTGTTGACAAAATGTCCTCTGTATTGTGTAATTTTCTTTTAATAAAGTCTTGTCCCTTTACTCTCTCTCTCTCTCTCTCAAAATTTCAAAAGACAAGACATATGCAACAAGGTAATGAGTATGACTACTGTAATGCCTCTTGAACAATCGATTCCAGATTCTGAGGACAACTCATAAAGGTTGAGATTTTCTCTTCAAAGTATTTGGATGGGAGAGTTTGATTGGGTTTGGGGTGAAGATGTTGTTTTGATTGTTCAAATCCTATCTTTTTTAGACAGAAAAAATCCTTCCTATCTTTAAAATTTAATCATTTTGAAATTCCTTGTGACTTTTAGATTTCCTCATTATCCCTATTGTAGAGCTAATGCATTTCAAATGAACTACTGAAGAGAATTTAAACTTAAGTGTTTTTTATCCCATGAAAGGTTTAGTCAATATTGTTGATATGAAGGAACAGAATCCTGTGTTGGTTGCTTGGATGGGCAATACGTTTGGATGCTGCTCTGCCAGGTTTCACTAAAATACACCTGGAATATCAACCTCTGGGGTTCTAGTGAATGATGCTTCTTCGCATGGTTTTGCTTGAAAATATCATGTGAAATTCAAATCGCAAAGGGATAGATCCAGCTAGAATAGAAGAGGCAGCATTGTAAGGCAACTTGCTGGTGCAATGCCGCATTTGGCATAGGATGTGACCTTCAGTTGCCTCTTCTTTATTTACCTTTACAGATCCCAGCACGTTTGGTTCCTCATCATTTCTTCCCCTGTTTCATCAGCATTTCAACTAACATTTGACATTGCATATTCGATTTTAGGTTTTTTTGGAAGAGCGGCAAACTTTTGGGTTCAGCTGAGATTTTACAAATTGGGGTTTAAACCTGAATATTTGTTTTTTGACATTTGGCAATAAAAGTAACTCGCAGTCCTAGATCAGGACTAGGTTTAACTTTGTTACATATAAAACAAACTTAGCTTAAGGATCCCAACCCAACCAAAAAAAGGTATGAGGCATGATCATTAGTGATGCCGTCCCAATAAATAAGCCCTATGCAAAGTGATGTATGAATGGGATGGGAAAAAGTGCCAAAAAGAAGGGGAGAAGCATTGCATCCAAGCAAACCACCCTGACCCTCACCCCGCGTCCCCAACCCCGAACTGCTTAATTTCACTTTCTAGCCCCCATTAATAATTAAATTCTAATTAATTAATTAATTTTTGAAATACTTTATGTATATATCATGGGCTGTGCTAGTTTTGTAGTGTGTAACTGATACACTATTTTTTTCACCAAGTTGATAGATTCTATTATTTCCTTGTTTCTAAATTGCTTGAAACACTTGACCAAAAAAAATTTGGTTGAAACACCCGACCTGAATTAAACTTCATTCCTTGTCAGGAATTAATAGCATAACAGACTTCAGAAGTTGATGGTTAATGATTATGCATGGCTTGAATCAATGTTATTTATTCCCATATTGCTACTTTTATGGTTTAAGTGAGAAATTCTTATTACTAAGGTTTATTTTTCTGCCAATGATCTTCTCTTAGTTCTTGGTCAATGGTATTTTCCCCCCAATTAAACCACAAACAATATGTAGGTATGATGTTCATACATAAGAGAAGATATTTAGTTATCTTATGCATTTTTCTTATGTGTTATATTATACCAAGTGATACTGAAACTTTTATTCACACTGAACAACTTTACAAGCTTGTGTAACTGTGTTTGACCGAGGTACTGTGACATTTGATTGCAGCACTACATATGGCTTCTGCTAATGGACATCTTGACATTGTGGAGTATCTTATCAGTAGAGGAGTGGTGAGGTCTTTTAAGTCAATATCTAACATTCTTTTTCTCCTTTTCAAAAAAAATAATATAACAGTCTTTTAGTTAGAAATTGTGTTTTATTTTCTCTCAAAAAAGATTGTAAAGGAAATCTGTAAGTATCAATCTCATGTTAGAATATAAAGTCAATAGATTTAGGATCGATAAAAGGATTTATCAATTGGGTTTTGGTCCCTATTGTAGAACTAATGCATTGCAAATGGTTTTTGGATGTGGAGCTTAGATGAATGTCGGATTGGAAGTTAGTGGGAGGAAAGAAAATTGAGGGGTTTGAAGGGAAGGTTGTGCGAGGAATTTTATAGCAGCTAAGTGCTGTTCAGAGAGAACCCAAACACTCACAGAGAAGGAGAAAAGAAAATAGTGATTTTCTCACAAGCTGTGGCCGCTGCCACAATAACTTGGGGACTGCCGGAGTGATGGGCACAATGGCTTTGGAAAAGAAGTTACTTTTTTTTTATAATTAAAACTTTTCTTTAATTGTAATTAATTAGTAATTGGTGAATTTAAATGTATTTAATATATAAGTTAACTATGGTTAGACTTTAGGACACATTGTAGCCTTAGACTAACTATGGTGGTGATGCTACACCCTTGGGTTAAAGTGGTGAACAAAAATTATCTCTATTTTTAAATAGTTAGGCAGATGACTCATTGGTTGATTTTAAGGGTAGTACATTGAAATACCAACTAGTTTTTTTCCATATAAAAACTCGCATCTTATAAATGGAGCAACTACTTTAACTGGTATTAAGCACTTTAATGTCTTTTCCTCAACAAAAAGGCTTATCGGTTAAGGTTATGATTGTTCTTTGTTTTTTTATACTTTGAAGCTTAAATTTTATTTATGTTATTTGCATTGTGATATCTGGCAAAAGATTGCTTGCATGTTCTCTGTTCTCGACTTGTGATATGTTATTATGATAAATTATAATATTTTTGAGCTTCTTTGCGTTAAGGATCTTAATGCTACAAATGAGGAGATGAATACACCTCTACATTGGGCTTGCCTGAATGGACATGTTGAGGTGAATATTTTGTTTGTTTTGGCACAGTGATATTAACTCATTCTACTTTTTGTCTAACGTTTTTGCCTTTGCAGGTGGTTAAGAAATTGATCTTTGCAGGAGCTAATCTTAGTGTACTAAACAGGTACGCATTCGAACATGTTAACTAATGCCTGACTTTCTTTAACATATAAGATTTGCACACCTTTTATTATGAGAATGATTGTGGCACTGGTTGTCTTCAGCTATGAGAGGACTCCAATTGATGAAGCTGTGACCAGGGAAAAGATGGATGTTCTTGATGCCATTAATGCAGCAGCTGCCCAAGTAGAGCTGACTGGCGTCAGCGTGTCCTAATGCATTGAGTACCTAACGACAAGTGGGAGCCATGACAAAATTTATAGATGTTATCTTCTTGTAGATTGCAAAGTTTAGATATGAAACTTTTGGTAATAGCTATAGAGGATTGCAACTGTTTGCTAAACTGTGTGATGCTAATCAGTCTCCATAGCTCAAATTTTAATGTGCAGCGCTTCAGTGAGGTCAAAAAAGAAATGTTGTGTTGTCTATGCCATGGGAAATAATCTGCAGGAATATGTTTCGAACGCATATCTGGATCCCGTGGTTTGGCGTAAACTAGAAAATGTTAATGTTAACCAAAGTTGTTTTCAATTTTAAGGTTGGTGTAGCTTTATTTCTTGTGCATCTTTGCAAACCTACCAAGAGGAAACGATATAAGCAGGATTTGATGAGCTCTTATTGATGCTGGTGGGGGATAGAGAAAATGGTCCCCAAATTTCTCAGCCTTCCTAAAGCCAGACAGATGATGGTGTTCAAAAGATTAAGGAGCTAATGAAATCACCAGATAAAGTAAAAAATAACGTTCTTAGGAGCAGTTACGAATGCACCCTTGGTTCTATGTTTAAAACAAACAAACATTCTTAGGTCAACTTCTTGCCGTGACATAAATCACCAGATCTTGAATACATTTCTAATCCCCACAACCAGTGGAAACAGCAACTTTGGAAATGTGAGAGGATTCATTGATAATGCCTTTCTTTGAATAGTCACATTTTCATATAAAAGTCAAATTTAAATCTATCTAAAAGCATCTACAATGGACTCCTTGAAATCATCCCCTTAGGCAAATTTTAAGGAGCAATTGGGAAAATACAACTCCAACCATGCTCCCTAGCTACCTCCTAAAATAGAGAGACCTCAATGAGCTTCTAGATCTTAGGAGAGAAAGGACTTCTAGTGACTAGGGTTCAGGGAATTTAATGCGCAATTATGTTAATAGTAGTTTAACCATTTATTTAATGCCAACTATTTTTTGTTGTTGCTTTTGTGTCTATACTTTATTCAAAAATTGAATTAAAAAAATATTAAAATTATTTGACTCTTTAAATTAGGGAGTATGGTTGAAGTTGAAATTTTATAGAGAGCTCTTAAAATAGCTTTAATGTCTTTAAGTTCAATTTTGACTAAAAATAGAGAGCATGATTGTGGATGTTCCAGCGTGTTTGGATGAGGGAAATAAACTTAGGATTTTGATAGAAGTCAAAATTTCTAAATTGACATGAACCAATTCCCTTGTTTGGACTAAAATATATATATAAATTTAGAAATTCCGCATGAGAAAAACCATGGAATTTGGAGGCCATAAATCTCAACTTTAAATTCTATCTAAAAGTCATCATTTCTCAAAATCCAAGAGAAATTGAGTTTTTAAAAAAGATAACTTTACAAATAAAAGTTAAATTCCCTATTTTAAATCCGTCACCCAAATAAGAAACTTTACAAATTCTAGAACATTAATTTCCGTCATTTTAAATTCCATCATTTATAAATTTCTTTGTACTTATAAATTTCCTCATTCAAACATGCCGGTGAAAGAAAAAGGAAGCATCACCAAGGAGAATCATAATGTCTCATCGCAAAATGGGATAAAACAAAACAAATATATAGAAAGAAACAAAAAAGCCAAAAAAAAATCAATTTTCAATAGGCTTTGGTAATAAAAGAAAAGAAAACAAAAGGGTTGTTCATCAGAATGGTATGCCACTAGGAGAAAGAGTATCAATACCATCAAAATGATCATAAAAGGAAATTCAATATTAGTGCTCAAAACCTACTTTTCCTTGCGCTTTTTTTTTTTTTTTTTGGTTTCTTTTTTCTCATAGCTTTTCAGACTAATAAGAAATATTTAAATATTTAAAAGTTGTACCAAGCCTGGAATCCAGGAAAAAAGGTGTGTAGGATTCTTCATTCCAAAGATGAAAATTGTGAGGTGAAGCAACAAAAATTATATATATTCTTCTTTCCAATAGTTCATTGTATTATTGATGCTTTCCAAATTTTCAAATAGGATGTTGTCATTTTCTTTTCCATAGTATTTCAAGGCAATCAAATATTCTTGAATGTGAAACTTTTACCATAATTGGAAGCAATATGCCCACGAAAAATTAAGTGCTCTGAACCACTGCCACTCTCTTTAAAAGGAATAAAATGAAATTCAATTAGCTCCTTTTTTTTTGTCAAGTTCAATTAGTTTTTTTTTTTTTAAATATAAACGATAGTCTAAACTACAAGCAGGGGCGGCAAGTGACACCATTGCACAGGGTCCCCGAAATTTTTTTACTTTATATTATATATATATTAATATTATAAAAATTGTGTATATACTCCATCATGCAACACAGTGTATTTAGTGGAGCTTGTTTTTAGTGCATATCCCTTGGTACAAGGCCCAAGTTCGAGTCTCAGTTATATATTACACCCAAACCAAGAAAATAAGTACTTTCTTCTACTAAAACACAAAACCAAAAAAAAAAAATATTACACCTTCTTTCTTTCTTTCTCTTGAACTCTTATGTTTTTACTGAACATATTAATATTTAAATTTATCAAATGAAAAAATTAAAAAAATTATGAATTTAATTTGTGATTGTTATTACATGCAGACTGATGATGAATTTTAGTTATAAAAAAAATTGTTTTAAGACATTAAGTCATGACAATTTTTATTTTAATTTAGTATTTTCATATTAGATTATGTGAGGGCTCAAGTTTAAATTTCGCATAGGACCCTCAAAATCTCAAGACTGACCTACAAGGGGTAGGGGGTTTCTCACACACTACCACAACAGTGTCATGAAAGTTCGAACTTGAAACTACTAATCTGCAAATCAAGACCATTTTCCACTAAACTACTGATCTGTAATTTAATGAAATTACATTAGTTTACATAGTTTTTTCTCTATATTTCTAAAAATTTGTCACCTTCATCACGACAAATTTGAAAATAATATTTAACGGTATCCAATCAAAAACTGAATCTCAAACCTTCTTTGGTATCATTCAAAGGTCGATAAACCTACAATCTTTTTTTGTTACAATAAACTGACAATAGAAAGCCTAAAAATAAATATTATTTCTTGGTCGGTTGAAAATAAAGTATTATTTTCCTGTAAAATTTCACCATCCTCCCTTCTAGCTCAAGATTGCATATCTTCTTGTGTAGAAAATAAAAGCTAGCTTTCCAGGACAAGGAAAAACAAAAAATTCCTTTCAATGCTATCAAAAACGACAAAATAATATTTAGAGCTAAACCTACACTGTAAAACTCCAAAAAAGTACCATGGAACTTTAAAATTAAAAATTCCATCTACAAGAAATAATACTGTGTCCTTGAAAATTTTTAATTGCAATGTGAATTGGAGTGGTTTTCGCTTTTTTTTATTGTTTTTTTTTGTTCTTTTGTTTTTCTTTTGCACAACAATGGCGCAGGATCAACGAACGAAACTAGCAAAGGTAAGAGATAAAAACACCAAAAATATTTCTGATCATAACCAGTTTCAACCATTTTTCTAAAACCCTAATATGCATGAGCCATGACATGCATGGTTCAAATAAACCAAGGATCCATGTAGCTATGTTTTATTCAGTTTTTGGCTAACATGCATTTTCAGATGTGTACATTGGAAGTTCAGTGGTAATATAGTGATATGGCCTCTGAATCATAAATTTTATCGGCAAACTTTAGTGAACTTCCATATTACACCAAATATCACTATAAGAAAACATTATTATAACCAGTTACATGCATGACACAAGATGACATGGATAAACCCACTATTAGTAGTGCCTAATAGCACAATGGGCACGAATAACCGCGACTGTTGGAGATTAGCCACAGATAGTGAATCTAGCCATCTCACCCTAGGGAACACTAGAGCATATCATTAGAGCTAGAAATGGCAAATATTTGCATAAATGAATCCACCACAAACCAGAAAGCGAGGACATGGGTAGGTATAGTTGCGTTAGGTTCTAACATATATGAAGCCAAAAACAAAACCCTGGGCAACCCAAAAAAAACCCCTGGACCAGCTAAAACGGGAAAGGGAAAGTAAGGGTATTTTACTTGTAACCCAATCAAACATCATTACTAACCAGCTTCTTAAGTGATCTAAAAGACAAAATGATTGGCAATAAATCATATCTGCAACTGCACATTGTGGAAATCTCATAGTTCTAACCATGGAAAGATCTATACATCATCATAACCTTGTCAAAAACATATATAGCCCTCGATCGAGAGCCAAATTGCAACATCAACTGCTCAGATCTGAAGGATGAACAGCACCCAATTGAAGAAATATAGATTTCAGGAATTGCACATTCAGAATCAAAAGAAAGAAACATGCATCGACTAAGCGTTTTTATATCGAAAAATATAAATACACTACGATTAATCTCTAGAAGGGTATTGCTGCTAGCCTAGGGTGCCTTAATTAGTATCCAGAAATCACTTCCTTTCTATACCAAATGAATCCAAACGCAAATTAAAACTCTAATCTGTATCTAATGCAGTATAAATATGTAGATGACATGCATTAACAAATCCAAATGAATTTTCCCACTGATAAAAAAATGAGTAAGTGTTGCCAGGATACTAATTATTACCATTTAACAATCTGTTTTTTTGTCTGCAAAGAACTCGAACAATTTCAACAAAGCGATTAGTCTCTCTCTCAAGGTTCCAAGATGAATCTGTCTACTGGGAAAGAATATCTCATAATAACAGTAATTAAGCAGACTATCACAAAGACTATTATCACATTACAGCTGACTTCACAATTTACATGGAAGAGACAATAAATACACGCAATTGAGCTGTAAATTCATCAATATTTTTCTAAAAGAATACAAATTTATGTGCAAGTTCCATATTCAATTCCAAATAGATACTCCGGGCAAAAAAATAGTGGGACATATATAGCAGTGATGAGGATTCACATATTTCTAATACGAAAAGCAAAAGAAAACTATGGGCATGTCACATAAGGGATTAGACTTAGAAAAGGTGATCATGTGCAGAATAGGAAGAATTAATATAAAACAAAAATGAATGTGAATGAAATCCACATGATGAAACCAATCTAGTTTATATATATTAACGCAGACAAGCAAGGGGACAGCATGTGGGGGAAAGAGAAAAAAATCTTAGTAGGCATTGAATTTAGACACCCCTTAATTAATTTACATTAGTCAACATTTGTACGCAACGTTATTTCCAACAAAATAAAAACAAGTCACCTATATCTACGCCATCCATCAATCACACAAAGAAAAAAGGGGAAAAAAATCATCAGATGAAGCCAAACAACCATTCTGTACAGCACTTTTCCTGGTAGCTAATTAACCACAAATCACATAACACAATAGATTCTAAACTACGCTAATTAATGTACGGGTGGGAATCAAACTCAGGTGCAAAAGACGGACACAGTGCCTTGTTTCACACATTAGCATTCTATAAAGGAGACTAAATTACAAATAACTAATCGATGGTGAAGAATGAAAAGAGAATGTTTTCTTTCTTTTTTATTTTTGTGGAAAGTTAATAAAAACTGGTGCGAGAAGCTAGTGCATATAACCATCAAAATTATAAGGAACAAAGGATACATCTGAAGGGATTGATGTTTGTTTTTACAACGAAAAGACTAAAGTTTAAGAAAACATAAAGGTTGGATCTATGATGAGAAGCTAGCCTAACTTACCCCCACATTACAATACAAAAGAGAAACAAGTAAATGATTTGTTGTTCATGAACGCATGCAATTGCACGATTGTCCAAAACAGTGCAGAGAGAGGCTAAAAGTGGTGAAGTGGGTGGAAAAGGACATGCATGAAATGCTTTTTCTTCTTTGGTAACAAATGATGGTAACATTACAACTACTTCTCTCTCATGCCAAAGTCTAAAGCAGCACTAACAAGTCATCCCACATTTACTTCTGCTTTGATCATGAACAACCAAGCGGAAAAAGAGAAATCAGGTTGAGCAGTGAAATATTAATTTGGCCCTAATATCGAAAATATATGGCTGGAATAATTAATACATGTCTAGCACATGAATCAATAGTGCACAGAACAGAAGCAAGAAATAGTTGTAGGGCATAAAAGAAATTAATAAGCTTTATATCTACCACAAATATGTATTTTTTAATGAGAATTTTATTTTATTTTATTTGGTAAAAGAAATAATAAGAGAATACTTTATACTGTAGATTTCACCATTGACAAGCAACACTACTTTGATGAAAAGAAATAACAAGAGGAAACAGGCAGATGATAAGAAAGCTATATGCAGCTTCTATATATGGGAAAAGGAAATAAAGAAATGATGATAGCAATAATATCCATGGGATTAATGGTATTTTGTAGCTTAAAATGCACTTCTTTAGCAAATTACAAGATTTATGTAGGTGGTTTTGAGTAATTGCTCCCCCGGTCCTAGGTTTGAGTCCCCCTATCCGTGTTGTGTGTGTGAGTTTAGTATATCATCGCCCCACTCAATAGGAAAGGTCCTCAAACAAAAACAAAACATAAAAATGGATTTATAATCCCCCCTTATTAGTGCGATGCAAATGCAACTTACTAACAACTAGAAACCATGAAGCTGAAAACCATTTATAAAGAAGAGAAGAAATTAAACATGTTAATAAAATACTTGCTTCAGTAATATTAATACAATAGATTAATATTAATGATTAGTAGGACCAAGCAGAAGAAAAATTAGACAAGTACAATGTTAATCCTTCCAAGCTAGGTTGTTCATTAACGGATGCAGTACCTAATTAACCCCACAGAACTAGGAAGAATATACCATCAATTTATTGGATTACCAAAGTTTGAACCTCCCAGCAATCCTCCACTAGACGCCCCATAAACATCCGACGTGTCGAGAATCGGGGAAGAAGCCCCGTTTCGTCCACCATTGCCACCACCACTAGTGCCGCCACCACCCCCCAAATGCAATTCGGAGATATTGGGAAACCCTTCTCTACTTTCAACCCCTTGATCATATAAGAACCCTTTGAACACATGGCCACCAATTTTCACAACTGCCTGATATGCATACTCATCGTCACCATCTTCCACCGCGGTCACCCGAACGCACTTGAACACCGCCGGAGCACGTACTTGGCTCGGCAATGACTCCTTGAAACCAGCATCTGCACACATATATTGTACATCTTTATATAGTTAAGGGAATTTAACAAACTAAGTACAATTTAAAACCCTACTCAAATAATTTCAACTAATTATAAAAGATAATAGTATTGCTAGTACATTTCATTTAATTCAAGTAATTAAATCAACCTTGGTGACTAGAGCTAGTATCATAGCTTCTAGGGGGGGTGGTGTTCGAAGTGGAAGTATGAGACGTTGTCGTTTGGGAGGCGCCAATGAGCCTAGGCTTCTTGGCACTGGATGTAGACCCAGAATTAGACCCAGCCCCACCTCCAGCCGCACCAGACATCAGCTGCCGCTCTCTCCGCCGAGCTGCCGGGACCCACGTGCTCTTCACGTGAGTGGCACAATCGAACCCCCGGCTTTTGCAGCACGTCCTGCACCGCCTGTGCGTGCAGTCTTTCTTCGCCTGGTTCCCGCAATCTTGACACGTCATTGTCGACGCCCCGGAGGCAGCGGCAGAGCCAGAATTCATAACGTTATTTCCTACTCCTCCGCCGCCACCACCTTGAACCAAGTGGGTACCGCCGAGACTCGTAGCAGCCAGATCATGTGGAGTTTTCTTGAAGAAGTGGGGCTGGGTCTGCTGCCACAGCTGAATTCCTCCTCCTCCTCCTCCTCCTCCCGCGCTTCGGTTGTTTCGATGCTGGCCGCTGCTCATCATACCCATGCTCATACTCATACCCATTCCCATACCCATGCCCATGCCCATGCCCATGCTCATACCCGTAGGAGTGTGGGCATTATTATCTTCGTCATCGTCGACATTTGAGATATTTGGCGGGGCAAGACAAGGGGTGGCGGTGAGGAGAGGGATGACGCCGACGCCAACCCCGACACCGAGAGCGGTGGCAGGGTTGGTGGAGGCGTTGATGGAATGGTGAGGGTCGGAGGAGGGGGAGAGGAGATTGGGATCGTGGTGGTGGTGATGGAGGTGGTGATGGTTGTTGTGGTGGTAGGCGGCGGCAGGGGCCACGACGAAGACGTCTCGGAGGCCGACCATGCCGGCCATCTCGGGAGGGAGGTGGCTGTAGGAGAGGGGCCTGCTGGGAGGGCCGGAGGAGGGCCACATGGTGCTGGGGGAAGCGGAGGAGGGTCCAGCGGGGGTGGGCCCAGCATTGAAGCCGAGGGAGAGGACGTCGAGGTCGGGGTGGTGGTGGTGGGAGGGGCGTCCGGCGGCTGCGGAGTTGGTGGAGGAAGATGAGCCCACCCAATCTGCAAAAGCACCAGAATCTGAAGGCAGCCTCCTTGTAGTAGCCACAACTGAAGCTCAACCTCTTTCTCAATGTTTATTACAAACCCAATTGCTCAAAATCTTAATTAGGCCCCCCTTTTCTCTCAATTATATATATATATATATATATATATATATATATATATTCTTTTCTTCTTCTTCTTCTTCTTCTTCTTCTTCTTCTTGTGTGAGATTGGGAGAGAGAGAAGAAGAGCGAACAAGTGAATGTATGGAAGGATGGGTAGCTAATATCTATGTGTGGGTGTTATGTGTTGTAGGTCTCTGAAATTCTATCAGAATTTGGTTGTTAGATCGATGTGAGAATAAAGCTAGGTTCATTTAGAAAGAGAAAGAGACAGAGAGAAGTTTGTTGGGAGGCTTTCTGGCTTGCTTGCTGTATATATATATATGGTAGAATAGTGCCTACTGCTGCTGCTGTGCTGCAGCTACTGCTTCTACTGTCACTAGTTTGGCTTTTATGAGGAAAAAAGTTGGTTTTTTCTGATCAGAAACACAAACAGATTGAAAGAGAGAGAGAGCTTCTGCTTCTGCTTCTGCTTCTGCTTATCCGCTTCTGGCCCTTCTACTTACGGGTGGGGGCCGACCCTCAAAGCCCAGACTGAGTCCACAGGCAACAGAGAAAAACAAGACCAAAGCAGCAGCTAGTTAATGCTATGTATCTTCACTCTTCACACTCTTCTGTGTGTGAAAGAGAGAGAGAGAGAGACTAAGACAGAGACAGAGAGAGAAATGCAATAACGACCTTTCCTGTGTGTATTTTCTGCTGTTGCTATTGTGCCCAGTGACCTTTCTCTCTCATCATAATCATGGATCCATCTCCCTTCTTTTTTCTTCTTCTATATCTTCTTCTTCTTCCTCTTTTTCCTTCTGCTCCTCCTCTTTCTCTCTCTCTCTCTCTCTCTTTCTCTTTCCCAGCTTCTTAACTTCTTTCTCTCTATCTTTTTCTCTACTCTCTCTCCCTAAAAACCCTTCCTCAACATGTTTCCTAGAAAGCCAACTTGAGGTGGGTTCCTCTCTACCTCTCAACTCCCTTCCCCTCTCTCTCTCCAATAATCACTTAGCTGAATAGCAATAGCAAATAGTATAAGATAGGAGGAGGGAGAGAGAGAGTATAAAGACTTTTGTTCTCTAGTTTTTGTAGTTTTGTGGAGTCTCTAAAGTCACATGACATCTCTCATTCATTTATTCATTTAGGGCAACAGTGCTCCTTCTACAGTCCTACTTCTCTACTTCATCACGCGTGTATTGCTCACTCTCCCACAGCGCGTGGGCCTTATTATTCTCCGTCCCTCTCATCCTAAAATGGTGGTGGCCCACATGAATGGAGAGCTGCAGTGCGGCGCGTGTAGGACACGCGAATTAGCCTCCTCATTTTTCATTAATTAAACGTGGAGTCCAAGTAGGAGTCCCAAAATCTCACTGTTTTGTCGTTTTGTAATGGGGTTTGTCAGATGAGATGAGAGAAAGAATGGAGATGAATGTTGTCAGATTGGTGCATATTTTGGTAACATCATTAACAGTGTAAGCTATGTTTGACTTATCAGTTTAATTATTTTGCTATAATTAACCAATTAAGGCTCCAATAACTGAGTTAATTGTTCCTTCCTTTTCTAATTCTTCTTCAAAATTATATGTTTAATAGAGAGGATTAGATTGGACTAACAAAATTTCATGTTCAATTAAGGAATAATATGAATGTTGTCTTTCAATTTGGAGGAGTAGGACTTAAATTTATTCCCTATGAATCCAACCATTTTCAAGAAGATTAGCGGAGATAAGTTTTAGACATCAACCTCATATGAATACTCCACCTTAATTCTTTAAGTTGAAAGACAACATCCATATTCTTCCTTTATTGCACACATAAGCTAGTTATTTAGTTAATCCTCCATATTAAACGTGGCCAATGATCAGATTAGATATCACAATGGGGCTGCACATGCACTGGCCCAGTTTGGTTTGAAGAAAAGTTTGCGGTTTTCTTGGGAAGATATTTCCCCCCTTTGGCTGGAGCAGGTACTAGAGAGCAATAGGATGCAAACTTAATGGTGCTTTTTTGTTTTCCTTTGTTGTTTATTTGGAGGTGTTGTGGTACTCTGTTTTTTTAACCGGATTTTCCTCCTTTGGGGATTTTATATGGCAAGGTTTTAATGAGGCCACTCTTAGCCCTTCATTTCGCCAATTAATTCTATTATAAGTGTTGATGCAAGTTCAACGAAATTCTTCTCTTTGATTAAATAATAATAATAATAATAGATATCACAATTTACCATTGATATTTGGCCTCCTTCTCTCAAATTCGTTGATCATATTCTCGTGAAGCAATTTTTGTTGCAAATGTTTTTGCATATTTGAGTAATTTATAATTATGTGAAAAAAATTGGGCTTTGTGTTAAAATAGCACTTTTTAACAACTTTTGTTCCAAAATAGCAACTGCCCCCATGATGTCTCCATATGATATAGTTGTCTCCATAGTTCTTTCTATGTTGTCCAGTGTCGGATACATGAATTTTTCAGGAAATGGGCAATGTTAAAAGGCTAAAAGATTTTTAAAAATACTAATAATAATAACCAAATAGCCTTACAATTTAAACAATACTAATGTTATTCATAATTAAAATAAATAAGAGTTTTACATCTAAGTCTAATTGACTATAGTCTATTTTGTATATCAATTAATATGCACAAAATTCACGTTACACAATTATTTATCAAAATTCATATCAAATATGAACAAAATGCATGCCAATTACATAATTAGTCTATCAAAATTCATATGAAATCATCCATTACTCTAACCAAAATCAATATCAATTAATCTAACCCAAAGTACATGTGATTTGGAGGTCACGAGATAAAAGTACATATGATTATGAGTTCGGGGTATTTTTCAGTGAATTTTTCAAAGCACATATGAATTTCTAAAGTTGGTCTAGTTGAAATTTGACACATGGCGCCTCGATAGTGGACCATATTAGAAAGGAATGCAAGTTGAGAAGCACAAGATTCTAACTACAAACACGAGCCATCTTCTTCTTCAACTGGTGTCTACAACTTAAGTAAAAAAATTTCAAAATCTTCTAAAATCTATAACTTTGGTTGTGGAGGTCCAATTGGCGAACCATTTTCTCTTACATGATTGTGAGATCGAACTCAATAATCTAAGGTAAATATTCAGGGTCTCAAATAGTATAAACAAAACAGCCTCTTTGGAGCTTTTAATCGAACACTTGGTGGTTACAAGCAAATGGGCAAATTCCTATATCTCCAATGCATTTTCTGGCAAGGGGTGTGAGTCCGCTATTGCTCATAGTGCCTTTGTAATACAAGGATGGCTATTTTAACTAATTTCTTGAAAATTTTTGGGTAATTTGGCCATTCCAATGGTTGTTTCCGCAACTTTGATGGGATTGGGCTGTCGACGTAGGTTTATGTTGTAGTTCATGATTTGCCGTGTACTTAAATTGTAGTTCTTGGCTCACTTCTATTTTGGAAAGTGGTACATCTTTCTCTCAGTTTAGTCAATGAAATGCCTCTTGCAATAAACGAAATAGCCAAATTTACTACTCAGTATGATATATTTTTGTTAAGGGTGAATAGGCTCACCACCAATGATTGAAAACGAATAGATTAAAAAATGAGATATTTAGTTATATACACATTCTTAACAATAGGAATATAGATAAACCCTACATCATTTAATTTCCATAAACAAACCCAAAAAATGACAGCTAGCCTTATTGAATTTAATTTTGATTATTAAATTACTTTGATGCCCTATTAAGTGTTTTGGGGTTGGACTTGTTTTAAGAAATCGAGAACAGTTTTGTAATTTATAAGAAGTTTGAAGCCTCTTTGTTATGTTGTAAATGGGTTTAGTTTAGAGTGTGCTTTTAAAGTCCATTTCATATAAGGTTTTTTTAATATTATAATAATTTGGGCCCCTATAATGGGTTTTATAAGAAGTTTGAAGTCTCTTTGTTATTTTGTAAATGGGTTTAGGATATGTTTCTAAAGTCCATTTCATATAGGTTTTTTATTATTATAATAATTTGGGCCCCTATATTGGGTATAATAGTAAATCTCCCTTAAAAATTTAGTTCTCAACAAAATCATGTTAATTAAAATCTATGGATAGTGAACACTTTAATCATATTTACTTTAACTTTCCGATTCACTTTTGTTCATCATTAATCACTAAACAAAAGGTCAATTTAAATTTAACCCATATGAACACTTATAAATCCACGGGGCAAGCCTTTATTTTATTTTTATTTTTTCATACTCAAAAAGGTTCTCCCAAGGATATTTAATGACTTACTACGAATTAAAAACATTATAAATGTGTTTAGGTTACCCTAACACTCGAGTAGCCACATCTCATATTGCCTTCTCCTTTTTTTTTTTTTTTTAAATCCAACCATTTCTGAACTCTCTCTCATCTCTTCTTCTTCTTCTTCTTCTTCTCTCTCTCTCTCTCTCTCCTCTTTCTCATCTCTTCTTCTGCAGCCGCCCATTCTTTTTTGTATGGTCGTCTTTTTCTCTTCTCTTTGTCTCTCTCTCTGGATCGTCGCCTCCCATCTTATATGTAGATCTCCTCGACAAGCAGCCACTGCTATCTAGTTTTCTCTTTCCAATAGAAGCCGCCATTGTCTCCCTCTCACGACGGCGTCACCCGAAACAGATAACAATCAACCTACTCCAACCGAAATCCAAACAGTCGGTAACCGACCTTCGACGGTTCGATGGCAGTTTCGATTTTGGTCATTCTTCGGGTTCGCCTTCTTGGTTCAGTTACCGAACCGAGCTCACCCCTAGATGCTTAAATTAGCATGAATGTGGTTTATGGAATTAATTTGAGAGAGTAACATTACATGTGCAAATTAACCGGGGAGTCATCTGTTGTGATTTCTTCAATGTGGGACTAGTGGCGTTGCTTGTCATCCCCACACGTGTCCCTAGGGTTTTGTCGCACGACAAGTGCTTTGTCCAAAAGTGGCACGACAGAGGTGGATACCGAATTGGAGGGCTTGTTCCTCCCTTATGCCAAAGAAGGATGCCTTGTCCTTTTTCGAAGGGAGGCTCGGTGTGGCCACGTGGTTCGGTGAAGGACACACTAGGTGGTTTCACATCCAAAGAGCCTTTGGCGTGTGTGGTCGTCATTTTACCATTCCATCCTTGTCGATAGTATTCGGTCAGATGTGATATAAACAATTAAAAATTAATTAAATAATAACATATATAAGAATAAAAAGCAAATTGCAGAGGCAATGAAGAAGAATCTAGTGTTGAAAAAAGAGGAAGAAAAAACCAAAAGTCTGATTTTATTTTATTTTTTATATTTATTTATTTTGAAGGGAAACAAAAGTATGATGATCTATTCTGTTCCCTAATATTATTGAGTATTATTATTTGTAGTGAAAGACAGAAAGACATGCAAAAGGGGGGAGCAGCTGGCATTATACTATTCATGAGTGCGATGGCTTTACCGAGGCAAAACAAAGATATACAGTAGAAAAGAAAGTAAACGGAGTGAGAAAGTGGAGACAGCAAACACAGAGTTATACGCTACACACAAACACTAGAACCTCTTTGCGTTCCTTCCTTCCTTCCTTCCTTGCTTGCTTGCTTGCTTGCCTTTAGTTTTTAGAATTCCCATCAACTGCTCACTCTGCACACGCTGCACAGTTTGCCTCCTCCACAACCCCCACACCATCCTTTTTTCCTTTTTCCTTTTTCAAAAAGAAAACGGCGCAACTCACAACCCAACGCAACCCTCTCTCTCTCTCTCTCTCTCTCTCCACTCGCATTGCTTTTATCACTTACCTAATTATCTCACCACAACACTCACTTCTCCAATTGCAAACCACGCTCTTCAATAAATATTCAGATTTACTAAATAATATCATTATTTCTTTTCTTTTTCAAAATTTAGATCTCAAGAAATCATGCATGTCGTCATAATATAATGTAAACATGTATTAAAAAGTTCAATATTGGCATTGGGTCCTAAAAAGTCATGTTGGAAACAAGAGGACATATTAATGATATGATAAAAACATTTCTTAGCATGAAATTGACATGTTTTTGCATTTTCTTTCGGGTTTCTAATAATGTAATTTGAACATTTCGTATGTAGAATTTCAGTTTAAAATTGCATTGTATTTAAATGTTTGGTTTAAAATGACTTTTTACGAAAGGTTTGGTTAGTAGGTCCAGTGGGTCTAACGAGTTGAATGGATACCTCATGATGCTTAGGTCTTTCAGTTCTTCAAAATTTCAGCCTTGGAGCCTTAGGATGTTTGCCAAATCCGTTTCCTCCCAAAAACCAACAATTCTCCTCAAATCATCTTCACCATAAAAGACAAGGGGGTGGGGGGGGGAGGGGGGGGGGGGTTGGTGGTTGGGTGGAGAACGTGAGATGGTTGTGGTGGTCGGCTATTGGAGTTGGGTGGGTGATTCATCGTTGGTTGCCAGGCTACTGGGTTTTTGCTTTTTCAGTTTCAATGTTTTTTAATTCAATGATAAGTTAACAGAGTTAGGTTAATGGTAAGTGAGAGAGGACAGGTGTCACAAAAATAAGGAAGAAACAGGGTGGCACAGGAAAAATAGTAACAGGAAAACTAAACTCGGATATGGGTTGATTGGAAAGATTTTACCCCAAAATCACAGTCAAGCCAATTACTATTGACATTATGGTCCAATCCCCAAAGGGTAACAAACTAACACGGATAAAAGTCACACTAAAACTACTAGTCCATATCACAACAATTAGCTATAAGCCCAAGCAAAGCCTACAAACCCAATATAACAAACCCTAAAACAACCCATGAGCCTAAATAAACCCTACCACCACCACCACCTGAAAAAGCACCGTAGCAGCTATGCTTACTATTGCATCTGTAACAAATATGGAAAAAATATGATTTTCAGCAATCTACTCAGGGGCGGAGCCACACTGGGACCAGTGTGGTCATGGGCCCCCACTCAATTTTTTAATATTTAAAAAGTATTATAGTGTTATGTATTTGTATATGTATATTATTTCAAATACTTTACATTTGGATATGTATCCACATGTGTTGTGACGGATCTATTAAGGCACAAGGAGGTGCTTCAAAGTGCCAATTTGCTCAACTGGTAGTGGTGCACTGTACAGATTACCTTATTTCCATTTTCAACATTTAAGTAAATGTCTTTGTCCTTTTACTTTCGTTTATTTTTATATTACTCAATTTACTTAAGTTTACAATGTAAATAAGGAGGTACCCCCTATTTGGATTCAAATAAAAATACTAGAAAATCAAATTCCCACCAAATCAAAATATGAAAAATCGATTTTAGTGCAAAATACGATTTAGGCTAAAAATGATGGCTCATTAAGTCAATATATAATTCATATTAAAATCCCATAAAATCAAGTTTTCTTATTTGATGTGTAAGGAATAAAAGCTGCCAAAAATTATCTTGAGAAAATAATTATTCCGAAAAAACTATTTTTCATACTTAGTCAATATTTTTACATAAAACATTTTTTCATGTATGATATGAATGCATGAAGGGCCCTAAGGTTTTTTTTAGTTTGTGAAATTTTGTTTTTTTCTTTCTATTGGGTTTAATGGGGGGAAAAGCTTTAAAGATATTTGCTAAATCGCTACTATTTGTCTATGTCTTGAAAATTTTTCTTGCTCAGAATGTATTTTTCTATCCCTTTGTTGAGGACAATTATGATTGCAACCAATGATCAATATAATTCTTGACGTATATGATATATATTATTTTTCGTATGTATTGTGAGTTCGAATTTTTGATTCTTTATAATTTGAAAGAGGCCCCCACAAACGTGAAATCCTGGCTTCGCCACTGAATCTACTTGCGTATAAGAGCGAACAAATGAATGAAAACAACAACTTTGTCAAATAACAATTACCCAACCTCATATTTTTGTTATTATTTATTGTATTGTATTGTAGGCGTATGATGCACGCGCAATGTATGAGGGAGTGAGGAACATGTGTAATAATATGTAACTAATTTTATTTGTATATTTGATTGGTTTGTGTTGTAATGTAATACAACCAAGGCAGATCTAGAGAGAGAGAGAAAGAGAGAGAGAAAGAGTCTATATATATCGCCTAGGGGACGCACATGCCGAGGGTTGCCTCGAGCCCTGCAAACATCACCACTCAATTCTTTTTACTTTTCATATATTAAATTAATTATATATTTCATATGCTTCCCAACTCAAAACTCAACTAACCCCATTTACGGTCACGCGCCTCTCATCTCAGCTGGACCCCACCTGAACTTGAGGATGGGATGGCGCGTGTTTGTTTACGGCGCGGGTGGGTTTAGGGTTTTGGAATGCCAAACCTGCAAAAAGAGAAGTCTATCAAAATCCTCTTTTCAGTACAAACTACAAAGGCCTACGACCTACGAACCTACCAAAGACAGAGAGAGGGAGAGAGAGAGGAGGAGGAGGGAGACGGAGGGGGGCCTTTGGGTTACACGTGGCACGATGTTTGTGGATTTTGATCTAATAGGGTTTAGTCACGGACGGTCGCTCCAGATCTGGGAATTTTTCCTCTACATTCTCCTTAAAGTCATCACCTCCCTTCGATTTATATTTTCTTTATTCATTCTTGCATATAATTGTATCCCCTATATTTTATTTTTTCTTTTGCTAATAGCTTGATGACACGTAATTTCTACACTTATTTCTTTTTTCAGGAATTATATTAAGAGTGATTTTGTTTTTACCGACGACTGCATTGGTAATTTATCTTTCTCTAACCACAATCGGTTGTGTTATAAGATTTTTGATTGAAATGATCCATGAATTTATGCTCGAGTTTCATTATACAATTATCTAACTAAATTTTTCATTTTAGCGGTCCTCCAACTTTCTCTTTCGTGTTAAATTGGTCACATCGTTAAATTTGATTTCAAATTAAAGGGTAAAATCATTAAATTGGGCAATAATCTCCTCTAAAATGACCAGCCCAGCTTTGTAACAAACATTTCCCTCCATTAGCTGTTATTTTTATGGGATAGAGAGGACTTCGAGTTTCAATTTGGGGGAGAGAGTAACAACTTATGAAGGGAAATGTTCATTACATAGTTGGGTTTGTCGTTTTAAAGGACATTAATGTCCAAATTGGCAATTTTACCCCTTAATTTGACAGTATATCAATTTAACATGAAATAGTGAGTTAGAGAACCACAAGTGTGAAATTTTTAATTAGAGAACTAAAATGGAACTTTGGCATAAACAACGACCATTTCAATAAAAAAACAGTGTCAGCCCCGAACCTGGGCACCAAGGGCAACCACCCTACGCCTCAGACCAAGGGGGGCCCAAAATTTGTATATGTATATTTCAGTATAGAACTACTATACTTAAGCCAAAAATAAAATGCATGTGCAATTTTTTATTTTTTAATTTTTTCTTGTTAAAGGAAAGGGCCTCATTTTAACTTTAGCCCCGATGCACTCAAAAGTCAGGCCGGTCCTGGTCAAAAGTCCTACAATTATATGTTTACATTTTGTTTGTCATACCCATATATTGTACTGTGGTTACCAAACTTGATCTTTTGTGATCAAGGAGCGGGTTTAGAAGAATCCTTTTATATTTGTCCAGAACAAAATTCAAGGGAAAACTTTTTGCGAATGAGCTAACGGTTTTAATAGGAAGAAAAGTCCACACGGGTTAGGTCACTTTCTATAGGGCTCTCCGTACTTCTGATACCTGATGCTAGAGCAGGCCATGGGCCACATGAGGCAACATGTCTGCTTCAGCTTGGGCATGTCAGCTGGGCCGTGACAAACATATCCAAAATATTTCTTTAATTAGGGTTTGTAAATGGTCAGCATTACTAAGCCGCGCTTGATCATCCTCAATTATCTTTCAGGATAGTGCTTGCCTCTTTTCTTATCAGGATATTGTTTATTTATACAAATTACGGTTTGATATATATGCAAAAATTAATAAGCCTAGCTTGATCACTATCAATAATTCTTAACTTGATATATTTTTTGTTTTTCATACAAACGATATTTATAAAATGAGAATTCGAACATAAGACTTCCTGTGTTTTGATGGGGGATTGTCAGTCCATGTCTATGTCTATAAGTTTATAGGCCTAACCCTAAGTCATGTTAAAAAGTTTGTAGCTTACAAGGATGGTCCATGTCTATAAGTTTATAGGCCTAACCCTAATTCGTGTATGAATATGCGAGTGCCACCTCTTACATTACAATTATACGTGAAACTGATGGTAAGCAATGGCCCACCTCCTTTTCCAACCAAGAATCTGTATAAATTATAGTTTAATTAATGAGTATAAAAGCAGAAAAAGAAGGAAAAAGACAGAGGTACTTTTTACTCCCTTGGCCGCCTTCACTTTCTAGGGATGCAAAATCTAAGCCTCAGAATTATGAACACGCAGTACCGTTTGTCCATTTTGATAAGGAAAATACTTTCCTTTCTTTCCCTTGTAAGTAGGAATTCTTACATTTTTGTTAATGACAATTTGATACGTGCAATGAAATTTTTTCTTTTGTGTTTTTGATAATCATTTTTACACATATATCAAACTGTGATTGTAGGAAGGAGATAAGGCCATCTCCAGTCATAGGGCTAAATGTAGTCCAATGCTAAAAATTTAGTCCTCTAAAATATTAATTTTTTAAAGAATAGTGCAAGCCTAAATTTTTCCATCTCCAACCCTACATAGCTATATTTTAGGGCCCTTCATATTTGATTGTTTTGAGAAAAACTATGGTACAACACTCATATAATCTACATCTATATATTGTTTAATTTAATTAAACTACGATTTAGAGAAAATATTTTTTTACACAAAATGAATTTAAAACATTTAAAAAGATTTTAAATAAATAAATAAAAAATAACTTTTCAATAAATGATTTTGACCTCCAACAATCAAAAACCAATTATATATATTTTAAACAAAACAAATTTAAAAACATTTAAAAAGGTTATTAAAAATAAAAATAAAAACCTAACGGCTAGTTGACGTCAACGCGCCTTTAATATTGGCTGTTGGATTTGCAATTGCACGAGATGTTTCATGCTCTTGCCCACACGTGATACTTTCTCCTCTTGGAAAACACATGCATTGGGCCCACAAAAAAATTTGGCCTAGTTGGAGGGCTAAAGGGCCAAATATGGCCAAATTTTTTTTTTAGCCTATGGGTGGAGATGAGTTTTGCATTATTTTAGATCTATACTTGGCCTATGGCCTATGGCTGGAGATGGCCTAAGCTACTTTGGCTAAATTTGTAGCTTTTAGAGTATCTGCAATGGTGATGGTCATTTCAATTTTATTTCAATAAATTGAACTTTTAACTTGCAGTGGTAAAGTTCAGTTCATTTCAGAGATTAATATTTCATTTCAGGGATCAATAGTTCATTCGAGGTCAATAAAATTGTTGACTTTTGTATTATATTTTAGATAATTCCTTGTAATATTAGATTTCCTAGTATGGACCTATAATTACCCCCTGTGATAGTGGGATTAGGATTGTAACCCTACGTGTATCCCTCTTTGTGAGATGGATAACACACAACAATATTAAACCAAATAGTATTCTTCTTCTTGGCACTAGAGCCAGGTTCAGAAAAAAAGAAAAAACCATAAAGCAAATTCTTTGTGTTGTCGCTACACAAACCCAATGCGCCGCCGTTGTTGAATCCCACAGAATTGACCCGAAGAAGCCACCACCGCTGCGGATTCCCATAGTATAGTTGTATCGCCTAGCAGACTTGCCTCCTTGGCGCCAAACATAGCCGCTCCGCATCACCTCCCATCTTCAATCTTCTTGAAACCCTTAATTTCTTGCGATGGCCAAGGACGACGAATCTGTTGCCACTCCTAATACTACTAGTCTTTTTATTTTTATTTTTTATTTTTTTATTTATTTATAAATTTCACAATGCAACGTTCCATGTCAGAATTACCTTCACCGAGAAGAACTACGATATGTGGTCTCAACTCATGATGATGCATATCGCATCAAGAGAAAAAATGGGGTATATTTGTGGTAAAGAAAAGGCACCTGCCGAGACAGATCCCAAGTAATACAAGTGGTATGGTGAAAACCAGAAAGTCAAGAGTTGATTGTTGATGTCCATGACATCGGAAATTATGAAGCGTTACATCCGACTGAAGACGGCGAAGGAGATTTGGGATGCCCTTTCAACCGCGTTCTTTGATGGAACTGAGGAAGTTCGAGTGTTCACTTTGAACCAAAAAGTGTTTGCTACCAAACATAATGGAAAATCCCTGACAAATTATTTTGGGGAACTGATTGCGATTTTTCAGGAATTGGATCACCATGATACGGTAGTTATGTCTTGTGATCGTGATATCAACGTACATGTAAAGTCGATTGAACGACTGACAATTAATATATTTTTAGATGGATTCGATGCTGAGTTTGATCAAGTTTGAGGAGAAATTTTGCAGAAGGACCCTGTACTTGGGCTCCAAGAATCCTATGCTTATGTTTGCCATGAAGCTGACAGAAGGGAAGCCATGAAAAACGAAGTTTCCTAGTCCGAAGCAGCAACTATGGTGGTGCGTCGTCCCTCTCAAACCCGGACCGGCCAAGATCAAGTTCCTTAGATCGATGGTGGAAGGGTTGACCGTTCCAGCCAAAATGTTGATCACTCCTCTCGCCCATTGACTGATCGAAAATACCCTCATTGTGGTCAAACCAAGCATTTTAAGAATCGCTTTTATGAAATTATTAGATATCTTGAATGGTGGGACAAGACTTGTGATCCTAGGTACAACAAGTCTCGTGCATCTGTTGCTGAAACAAAGGATGATTCTGAACATGTCGTTGAACAAACGCCTGCTTTGGTCATTGCTACAGGTAACAATGGTAAGGGTTTAAAGGTTTCTGCATTTGTTCCAAATAATACATGGATAATTGTTCTGGCGCTACAGAGCATATGTCTTTTGATTCTATACAAGTACAAACCTTAAAGTCTTCCCCACAAGTCGTGGTATCTACTACCGATAGTAATGCCGCCCTTGTTATTGGGGAAGACACCATATCCCTTATTGATAAGTTTTCTTCAGACACTATACTTGTTGTTCCTTCCCTTGACTATATAACCTTTTCTCTGTTACTCAACTAACTGTGGCCTTAAATTGCATTGTGATTTTCTAGCCTTTTTGTGTGTTCAAGGACATCCAGACTTGCAAGACGATTGGTTATGGTGTTAGGTAGGGGAAGCTCTACTACTTGGACTTGACGTCAAAAAGCTCCACCCGATTGACTCAAGCTTTGTTTGTGGAAGGTTCTCACAAGGAGAAGAATAAAGAATATGAAATATGGTTATGGCATCGTCATGTTGGACATGCTTCTTTTCGTTATTTGCATAAGATATTTCCAAAGTTATTTTCGAAGTTTGATGTTGTTGAGGTCCAAAAATTCCAGGGATGGGCCCAAATAAATTTCTGGCCCAATGCGACACCTTACTGAGAAGAAACTCGGTTTGGGCACGCGAAAGTTTGTCGTACACTCTTGCATGAGTAATGATCCACATGCCATGCCAAATAAATATGTAATCCGTCACGCTAAGAGTTGAAACGAGCCTATAAAATGCACTGGCTCTATGAACCCATGCTAATTATCCCGTCAAGCGTCATAGCCTTTTACGAAAGTGATAAGATTTGAGCACGAACACGCCAATTGACATGCAATGCCAAGCAAAAAACCATTATTTTGTGCATAGCCACACTACAAGCTTAAGTGGGCCAAGCCAAGCAAATGCCCGGGGCTTGCTGACTGGGTTGTGGTAGGACGGTTACGAGCATTCATGGGGCCCATTGATTGGCTCAAGAAGTGGAAGTTTTGGGCTACTTGGGAGCCCTAAAACTCAAGCCCATTTTTTGAGCCCAAATATGTGGGTAAGCATGAAGAGAGAGAAAAATGTAGCCCATTACCTTGGAAAACTAGCCCATCACCTTAGTAAAAAATATAGTCAATCACTCTAGAAGGTTGGCCCATCCCTTTAGTAAACTAGCTCATTACCTTAGGGAATGGCCCAAGTGACTTAGAAAATATCTGAAAGTCTCCAGCACATGGCTAGGGACTTTACCACAACAGAAAAACCAAGGGATACTTGCATGTGTAGGCTGCTGGGAGCCTCCAGCACATGGCCCAAAACAAACCCAAGACAAACCATTCGAAAAACCACAGGATATTTGCGTGCGCAGGTTGCTTGGAGAAAAGCACTTTCAGACCAATGCTTTTACCCATTTCTTTCTCCTACCAGCTCTTGCCATGAAATAAGGGAGGAAAGAAGGAGAGATGGTAGCCAAAGATAGGAGATTGCCACTGGAACAGATGCGGGAAGGCTCTAGAGCTCCCAAAAATCTTGTCTCTATTTGTTTGGATTAGGGAGATTACACAAAATAGGGATGAATCAAAGGGAGAGAAGAGGAATGGAGGAGGAGACTTGGAAGATTTGGGAAGAACCAACTAAGGTTTCTTGAGAAGAAGGAGCTTCCAGCGCCTATTATAAAAGGGGGCATTTCCTACCCATCACTCAAGAAGATGTCATTGCCATGCTAGAGAAGGAACTAAGTTGAAGCCATGAGGATTGAAGTATGTTCCTCAGCCACCGTATCCATCCATATCCCAAAGGCTGTGAAGCATCAAGCTCCATTCTTTTCGACGGAAGGAAATGAAGCCCGAAGGAGCATGTCAACCGCTTCATTGACGCCTTGAGACCACATGCTGGTGATCATAATCTCTGTCTCCGGGAGTTTTCAAAAAGCCTTACCGACCATGCTTATATGTGGTACACAACATTTGGCAGGCAGGTTCTGTAAGAAATACTTCCAACATGAGAAAATAGTAACTACGACTCAACTCAACAACACCCGCCAAAAGCATGGGGAAGACCATGTGGACTTCGTGCGCTAATTTCGGGATCTGGCTCTAGACTGCTACGATGAGAAGGATGAAGAAGCGTTTGTCAAAATTTGTATAAGTAATATCATGGCAGATTACAGAGTCTATCTGGAAAATATTAGTATAAGCCAATTTTCTCAGCTGCTGGAAACAGTAAGGAAGACATGTATGTCAGTCAAACCAACCGGATAGAGAACTTAGGGGAGCGAGAAGAAGGAGGCACACCAAACGTTGGCTGTGGATGACAAGCCATCTGGTGACTACAACTCACGCAAACGAAAGGATAGGGAAACATATCCGTCACTGCCGTGCAAAGACGAAGAATTCCATGCTATCGTTGACACCATGTTTGCTGATGGCGTAATCAAACCCCTAAGGCCTTACAAATTCCCTACTAGAGAGGAAAAGAGTGATCCTAGGTACTGCCGTTACCATCAGTTTGTGGGGCATCCAACCACTGCTTGCCAAACTCTAAGGAGGATCTTACATGCCAAGATACATGAGGGAATTCTTGAGCTCCCCTCTAGGAAGCAAACCATTGACGAAGACCTCCTTGCCAAAACAAAGGGGAAAAGAGATAGCCGCTGTCATCACATGCTCCAATGACTTGCTCAATGATGATGAACTATGCTACCCATGGAAGAATGACCCAAAGCAGCTGGAAGCCATTTGGGAACCTTACGGAAACATGGAGAAGGCCCACTTGCCGACGGATGGGATGATGGTTCAGGCAACGAAGTGTTCACGTTGGACATGCCAGAAGAACGCTACTTAGGGACTTCGTCAGGATAGCAGGAAACAACTGCTGTAGCGTTTCATAATCTCACAGAGGCTGAGATGAGTATGGTGGAGGATTACCTAGGTCTGAAGCAGGGGCCTACCACTTCACAAGTCCTCTAGAGGAATCCAAAGTTCAAGTCACTCTTTGGTCCACAAACAAGGGAAGCAGTTGTTGTAGCCCTCATGAACATGTCTGCAGAGTCTAACCCTCATTGTTTCACTGATCAACCACAAAGGTCGTTCTTGGAAAATGATAATGCTATCGTCTTCACCGACGAAGATATGGAAGTGTTGTAGCGTTTCACTATCTAAAATAGTGCAGTCTCAAACAAGCATCAATGGTTTCAGGAATAAGAGTGAGGTTACAATCGGCCATATGCAGATAAACTTGAAGGTGGGGCCAATTTGGTCACTTACTAAGTTCTATGTGGTAGATGTGGATGTAGCTTACCATGCTTTACTCGGGAGGCCATGGTTGAACAAGCACAAGCTTGTGGTCTCTACCTAACACCAATTCGTGAAGGGAAGGATTGGCCTGAGACCACTTCGCATACTAGGAAATCAAGCGCCGTTCAACCAAAACGAAGCCCACTATTCGAATGTGGAATTCTACACTGAATGCACAGGTGCTGGAAGGAGCCCATCCAAGGATTTTGGAACCAATCTACATTCCTGGACCGAAATTCGTAATCTTAGCAATGAGAAACTCATAACAATTGTCGATCGGGAAAGGAAGAGACACTTGGAAGTCAACAATCATGCTTACACTCAGCCTTAATGCTCGAAGGCTACGTTGCCTGATAGACTCACGGTGTACCACTTATGACGGGTTTGGGGGCTCAACCGTGTTCTACGGGAAAGCCCCGAGTACAGAGGAGAAGTGATGCAAGCAGACAACCACAAAGGTTCAAACGACAAAACACCCATGCCTTGTGCTTTCCAAGAGCCTATGACGGCACCTAGGCATATGTAGGACGGTTCAACGGTAGTAGCTGAGGAGCTGGAAACGATCAATTTAAGTAAGGATCCTTCTGTCCAAAGACCCACCTCCATTAGCGTTTACTTGGCAAGCGAAGAGAAGGAAGCTTTGGCTTCTCTGTTAAAGGAATTCCAAGATGTGTTCGCTTGGAGCTACGAGGAAATGCCCGGTTTGGATCCAAACTTAGTAAGTCACACTTTGAATATTGAGCTTGGTACAAAGCCTGTTGTGCAGCCAAGAAGGAACTTCCATCCTAGAATTGAAATGCAAATCAAAGTGGAAATTGAAAAGCTTTTAGCTGCTAAATTCATCAAATCGATCAAGCACCAAACTTGGCTACCAAATATAGTCCCAATAAAAAAGAAGATCGACATGATTAGGATATCCACGGACTATCGAGATCTCAATAGAGCTTGCCTAAAGGATGAATTCCCACTGCCTAACATGGATATTTTGATCGACTCGACCTCGGGGCAAGGTTTACCGTCATTCATGGATGGGTTTAGTGGCTACAATCAAATAAAGATGTCTCCCAAAGATGCCAAGAAAACAACCTTTTGAACACCATACGAAAATTTCTACTACACGGTCATGCCCTTTGGTCTTAAAAATGTCGGAGCTACCTACCAAAGGGCTATGACAACTATGTTCCTCGACATAATGGGAAAGGAGGTGGAAGACTGTGTGGATGATCTTGTGGTGAAATCAAAAACCAGGGAAGGCCATCAAGAAGTTCTGAGGAAGGTGCTAGAAAGGTGTTAGTTGTACGGGTTGAAGATGAACCCAAAAAAGTGTGTGTTCGGAGTTTCATCATGCAAATTCTTGGGGTTCCAAGTACACCAATGAGGCATAGATGTGGATCCCGAAAAGACTAGAGCCATAAAATCTCTTGCACTGCCTAGAAATCCAAAGGAATTGAAAAGCTTCATGGGAAGATTATCGTACATTCGGCGCTTCATCCTAGGCCTTACTACCACAATTAGTGTTTTTACTCCTTTACTCAAGAAGGACAAGTTGTATGAATGGAGCAAAGAGTGCCAAGGAGCCTATCAGCAAATACAACAATTGATCACCAAGCTGCCCACCATGAGGGCACCTATTCTGGGACTTCCACTCAAGTTTTATTTGGCTACAACAAATGCCACGGTTGGGGATTTGCTTGCCCAAGATAACCATGATGGGGAGGAAAGCCTTATTTATTATGTGAGTAGACAGTTAAGGGGAGCTAAAATGAGATACCCAAAGACTGAGCTCTTATGCCTTGCCCTTGTTTATGCCGCACAGCGATTGCGACATTACTTCCTTGCTCACAAGCTGCAACTCATAGTGAAATTCGACCCCGTAAGATACTTGTTCACTAGACCGGTTGTTAGGACGCCTTGCACGTTGGCTGCTACAACTATCCGAGTTTGATATCACATGCACAACTCCAAGAGTTATCAAGGGACAAGCAGTGATTGACATGTTGACTCTTTTTCCTGAAGCAGAAGAGTCCATTCTCTCTAAGGAAGTTCTGGGAAAGCTACCGGAAATGGTGGCTATCATTATAGAGGAAGAACCATGAACCCTCTACCTTGATGGTTCTTCTACATCGAACGGCGAAGGATCAGGTGCAGTACTCATTAACCCCGAGGGGTAAGCCATGACCCTCTCGTTCAAGCTGAATTTCCCATGCACGAATAATGTGGTACGAAGCTTTCATAATGGGATTGTCTACAGCAAAGGAGATGAGCATCGAAAATATTAAAATCATTGGTGATTCAAACTTAGTGCTAAGTCAATTGCAAGGGAGCTTTGCTTTGAAAGAGGCGATGTTGGCACCATTGTTTGTGCCTAATAAATCACGACCATGAATTGGCCGAGGGAGCCCATTTTCTCGGCCCTGGCCCTTGCTCGAAGGACTAAAACGCTGCATTTCGCCAAGATATTTGGCCCTCCTGAAGACGAAAGAAAAATTGCTAAGGCACGATCATCTCGGCCTAGATGATAGGCTGAGGCCGAGGCCGAACAAAATTACGGCCAAAAGCATTAAAGTCAAATCATCACATGATAGCAGGGTCCCATGCTTCATTTAATGAAGTAATGCCCTTGTTTATTGCAGCAAACCCACTGGCCCCAAATAAGCATTAAATGCACGAGGGAAGGTGGGAAGTGATTGAAGTCAGGATTTGGTGGCAGGAATCAGAGTGATTAGACGCAGACATTCACACAAGAATCTTACAGCTTGAGAGATTGGGTGACTAACTATCAGAGCAATAAATGCGTCCCCACAGCTAGTTGCGCAGAAACCACGATTAGGGCGGCGGCCGAGATTTACCAGGATTTATGGGGTCACACCACCATACTTCACGATCCCAAATGTCGATTGGACCACCCACTTGCTCTGATCAGGCTCCACCATGCAGATTTTCAGCCTCGATTACTCCTCCAGGAACTCTTCCTATAAATACAAGGCTCAAGACTATGTTCAAAGGGTTCACACACCAAACCAAAGCCTCCCACGGAGCAACTTATATTTTCCTATAATGCACTTTCAATATTTTACTTGCTTTCCTAGGAGTAGTGTTAGTTTGTAAGGAAAATCCGTTCATCAATATATCATACGACCCTTGATTTTCAAGGTGCCGGAGCACCATCCCTGTTATTCGCTCATTCACCCCATATATCATACGACCGTCGCTCACTGAGCAACGCGCCGGACCACCGCCCGAAACCCACCATAAACACCATCACTAAATGGCCTTGTAGCTCAGGCCATGGACCTAACGGCTGAGATTAGTTCCTCTCTTGGCCATAATCATTTGGTCAGAAGTCAAGTACACACAGGCGCACCACTCAAACCATTTCCATCCAAACCACATCTCGACGCACGATAGACCGTGCTGGCACGCCCGCGCACAACCGCACCGCATCCAAAACCAGGAAGCCGCGTGTCAACGCATATCCCCTCGGCTCGAGACCCCAAGCCGTGAGATTTGCGCGGTAGACACTTTTGGCACGCCCAGTGGGACACTTGTCAAAACCTTATGGTGGAAACTAGGGCACAGGCAAAGCGAAAAAAAAAAGCAGTCGAAATGACTTCTGAGACTCCTGAGTCCACTTCACCAATCACCACCGAGACCGAACATTCGGTCAGGATCTCGGCCAGCGTTCCAGTAACGACGGATCGCACGGCCGAGTCCGTACAAAAACAGGCAGTGGTGGAGGAGTTGATGTCCAAGCAGGCCTACAGGATAGAAATATCCTTCATGGCCGCCATGGACAGATTCTCCTCAGAGCTGCGAACGCTTTTTCAGGATTGGATGTCGGCAACCTCGCCCACAACGCCTCCCAAAGCCGGACAGAGAGGCCAAGAGCGTGAAAGGATCGAGCCTTACGGCGAAAACAGTAGCCTCGGTATCTCCGGCCGCACCCAAGCGTCAGGCTACGACCAGCATTCTTTGCCGCCGACAAACAGCTGGGGGCAGTCCCAGCCCACATGGGCGAATCCCGGACCAACCTACTCGGCAGGGACAGCACACGGACGGCTCCATGCTTTGACCATATCACTAGGGCAAAGCAGCCTCGCGCATCCCGTGATCCATCCACTCGGCTCGGTTCACACTGCGGCCGTCCAGACCCATCCTGGCCCAAGCAATGCGACCACTGTTTCATCGCAACAGTACGGTCAGAGCAATCCGACAGTCTCACCACCATTACAGGCGTCATTGTTTCCTCCGGGCTCTCACCTTCACTACGGTTCGGCCTTTCTAGCGGCAACGCACACGCACCTCGGCCAAACCCATGGCGCTCATCTGGCGTCAACCAGCTCGGTCATACCGGCCGAGTCCCTTGTCCCAGTGGCCCAACAAACGAGGCCACAGAACAATGTGCAACAGGCCCCACGGCTGTGTGCGGCCCAGCAAGAGGCGCCACCTCAAGGGCTCCGACGCGAAGACGTCTGGTGAATGATCGAGGACGGTCTAGCCTAAAGGCGGCCAGACGCGCCATAATATACAAGGCCGTACCTGCCAGAAATCGACCGAATCCTTCTTCCTCGGAACTATCGGTTGCCAAAATTCATACTGTTCTCCAGGGACGGACAGACCTCCTCCATCGAACACATAGGCCGTTTCACGGCCCAGTGTGGAGAGGCCGATTCGGACGCCCAAAAGCTCCGTTTGTTTGTTCACTCCTTGACTGGCACGGCTTTCTCATGGTTCATAAACCTTCCAGCAAATTCAGTGAGGGATTGGCCTGACATGGAAAGAATATTCCACGAACATTTCTATCAGACCAACCGAGAGATAATAGTCGCCGAGCTAGCTAGAATGAGCCAGGCGTTAGACGAATCACCTCGTGATTACCTGCAGCGGTTCAAAACGTGTAGGAACTGGTGCCGGACAAACCTGCCAGAGAGGGAATTTGTCAAGATGGCCGAGGAAGGGCTTGAATTCGAGTACCGGAAGAAATTCCAGGGACTCGAATTCTGGGACATGCATGACTTGACAAACAAGGTGGACATATATGCATCCTTGTTGAAGAAAGAGATGCAGAAGAAGACGGCTTCGAAAGGGACTTACTACAGAAATCCCATTGTCAACTACGCTGAAGCAGACGGGCCTGCGGTGGCCGAGGGCGACGAAGTAGAGATGAGTTCTGCCGAGGTCAGTATAGACAAGCCCTTCGTCTGCAAAGGACTTGTTAAGACCGATAATAGGCGCACCAAAATTCCCGACACCAAGTTCGCGACGCGGGAAACAAAGGCCTATACTTTTGACTTAACAAGGGCAGAGGCTATCTTCGACCTGCTATTGGTCGAGAAAAAGGTCAAATTGTCCTTCGGCCACAAGATTCCGAAGCCCGACGAGCTCAAAGGGAAGACGTTTTGCAAATACCACAGTTCTTGGTCTCACAACACCAACAACTGCGTTGTCTTGCGAGATGTCATCCAGAAGTTGATAGACGAAAAGAAGCTCCAGTTTCCGGAGAAGGCGGCCATGCAGGTTGACTCCAAGCCATTCCCTCCACCTGTCATCAACATGGTCGATGCCCAACTCCCAGCCGGGTATAGGGAAGCTCGTCGGACGGCGAAAGGAAAGGAGCCAATGGCCGAATTGGAGCCGCTGTTTTGCGAGCGATGCAAGTTCAAGATCGGTCAGACCAGGCCGCAAGAGAACAAGAGGAAGGTCGCCGAGCCATCCCAACCGACCAAAAAGGAGTTCGGCGGACAGTACAACCGATGGCCGGCCAGCAGAACTGTTTTTGACCGGCTAGGGGCACAGAACCCCAGTACTGCGGCAGGCCACAAGAACGAGGCCCCCCCTAGGCTGGTGAAGACTTTCAAACCGCTGGTCATACGTGACGCCCATTGGTATCATGCACAGCCTAGGGCCAGGGCCGAGTCGCTGACAAAAACCCAGCTGAGGAGAATGCAAAGACAGGTTCAACATGCCAAAATACAGACAACTGAGGCCGAAGGTTCCAAGCGCCAAAAGAAAGTGGCGACTGCAGACGGGCTACCGTCCACACTAATTGTCCCCCCAACAGCAAAAAAGGGCTAGCATCAAGCCTCCAAGGGCGTGGCGCCCTAGGCAGGACGAGAGTGCCCATGGAACGACGGCCATTTCGGTTCAGCCAAAGGCCGCGGTTTTGGAGAGAACGGACGAGGGTATCGTCGATGTCTACCGCGGAAGGGACCCCTCTTTTTCGGCCAACGGCCTGTCCTTTCTTATGGAATTCCATAAAGACCACTCGGCCACAGACCTATATGGCATGACCCCTGAGAGCCATGAAATCGTGGAGTTGGCCCTCAAAAACACAAAGGCGGAGGGGCTCCTCATCACCAGTAGATCTGACCCGGCCATTAAGGCCGTATACTAGGCAAACAAGGAAGCCAGAGCAAGAGGAATGCTGAGATACCAGCCGGGCCTAGCAAGTTTGGAGGCTGAGGCCCCATTCAGCATGGGTGACTTGGAATATCTCCGCCAATATTTTACTGTGACTTCGGCCGACACCGTCTTTGGTCTAACAACCGAGGAAAAGGCCTGGGTAAGCCGTTTGGATAATTACCTAACGGCCAGGGACACATTGGCGAAGGCTAGATGGGTCCTCGAGGAGGAGGACGAGGCCTCGGCCCCCCCTGAGATCAAAACATCCACAGTCGATATCCTGGGGACCACAAGGCCCATGATCGAGGGTTTCGGTGATCCTTTCTTTGGGCATGAGGCCGAAGACGACCCTACTTTGGGAATCTCCAATTAAGAATACGAAGGAATCCTCGGGATGGTCGAGGAAAAGGTCCTCACCAAAGACGGCTATGAGGCCGAAGAGGAGGCTGGTAGGGGAAACCTGCTGGAGCTGGAGGAGGTCGGCATCAACATGGTCTTGGTGCTACCATTTGAGTTTTTAGCCCCAGGAGGGCAGACCAATGGCCTGGATGATGACGTGGCCGAAGAACAGCTTGACCAGAGGCCAAAGACAAAGGAAGAATTGTTGGCCGTGGCGTTTAACGAGGTAATACCTCGAGATGAGCCAAACAAATACCGACACCTCAAGCCGTTGTACATCTCGGCTCATGTAGAGGGTGTGCCCGTGTCCAAGGTTTTCGTTGACTGTGGGGCAACGGTCAACATCCTTCCTCATTCCCTGATGAGGAAGCTGGACAAGTCAAAGGAGGACCTCATCCCCAGCGACGTGGTCATGAGCAGCTTCGTCCGCGACAAGTCTAAAACTATCGGCGTGTTGCCATTAAAGATTACTGTGGCCGACCAAACAAGAGTCGCGGCCTTTTACGTGGTCGAGTCCAGCGTCGACTACAACATATTACTCGGCCGTGATTGGATTCACCAGTCTGGGTGCATACTGTCTTCCCTCTTCCAGCTGTTAATCTTTTGGGACGGCCAGGAGGTGTCTATACACCCGGCCGACAAAAAACCTTTCGAGGCCAACGCCGTACAAGCACGGATTTACGACGACGATGTTGGATGGGTTGTTCTCACCGGCCACGATGCAAGCGGCCGACCAACCAGAACGACGGCCCAAAAAGTACTGGAGCTAGGTGCCGAGAATGTCCGACATGACTCAGCACGCGAAGTGTTGATCGACCTCACCAACCTTTAGATGATAGCCAAGGCCACTAGATAAGAAGGAGCAGCAGTCGTGACTGACTTGCTAGAGAGACTGCTGGAACATTGAGCAGGGGAATCCTTACGGCCAAACTCACCAATCAACCTGATTGAATTCCTCCACGAATCAGACGAGGCGGGCGCTCTGACCATTGAGGACCTAGAAACGGCACCAGCCGAGATGGAAGATGGCTATCCCGAAGTCCAGGACCCTTTGTTAGAAATAAATGTAGGGTCAGAAGCCGAGCCACGGCCTCTTTTTGTAAGCCAGCTTTTGAACCCAGAATTAGCGGCTGAAGTTATCGGCCTGCTCCATGAATATAAAGATTGTTTTGCTTGGGATTATCATGAGATGCCTGGATTGCCGAGAAGTTTGGTCGAGCACGAATTAAAAATCAAGGAGGGGTTCAGGCCTTTCCAGCAGTCACCGAGGCGATTCTCCACCGAGGTACAACTTAAAGTCAAGGAGGAAATTGAACGGCTCCTTAAAGCCGGCTTCATCCGAACGGCCCGGTACGTTGAATGGTAGGCCAACATCGTACTAGTTTTAAAGAGGACTGGAGCTTTGAGGGTTTGCATTGATTACAGAAATCTGAATCTCGCAACCCCCAAGGACGAATACCCCATGCCTATGTTAGACCTCTTGGTAGACGGAGCCGCAAAGCACGAACTTCTGTCTTTCATGGACGGTCATGCTCGTTACAACCAAATTTTCATAGCCGAAGAGGATGTCCACAAGATGGTGTTCAGATGTCCAGGCGCAATCGGAACTTATGAATGGGTGGTCATGCCGTTCGGCCTAAAGAATGCCGGCGCGACATACCAGCGAACTATGAACCTTATTTTTCATGACCTCATTGGCCGAACCGTTGAAGTTTACATCGATGACGTGGTTGTAAAATCCCCATTTAGAGCCGACCACGTAGCCCACCTCCGGTAGGCTTTCGACCGAATGCGGGCCTACGGCCTAAAGATGAATCCTAAGAAATGTGCTTTCGGCGTTACTGCTGGAAACTTCCTCGGTTTCTTGGTTCACCAACGAGGGATCGAGGTGGATAAAAATAAAGCTACGGCCATTATGGCAGCACCTCCGCCGAGGACCAAGAAGGAACTCCAGTCCTTCCTCGGTAAGGTCAACTTTTTAAGGTGGTTCATATCCAATTTGGTAGGAAAAATCCGGCCGTTGACTCCTCTGCTCAAACTGAAAGACACGGAACGATTCATATGGGGAGCAGAACATCAGGCGGCCCTCGACGACATCAAGAAATATTTATCTCAGCCACCGGTCCTTATGCCGCCAAAGAGAGGGAAACCCTTGAGGCTTTATATTTCGGCTTCAGAGGGTTCTATCGGCTGTCTGCTGGCTCAGAACAACGAGTCGGAACGAGAGCAAGCAGTGCATTATCTGAGCCGCACTCTTAACACGGCCGAGCTAAACTATTTGCCGATTGAAAAATTGTGCTTGGCACTTTATTTTGCGGCTACCAAGTTGCGCCATTACATGCTTCCTTCGGTCGTTCAGATTATCTCCGAGACCGATCTCATAAAGTATATGCTCACTCGGCCGATCATACGCGGCCTAATTGGGAAATGGACGATGGCATTATTTGAATTCACTTTCCAATATGTGGCTCTGAAGTCGGTCAAGGGTCAGGCATTGGTCGATTTCCTGGCTCATCACCTGGCCCAGGGGCAAGAAGAGGAGTTAGAGGTCGAGATCGGCATGGCCCGCATGGAGAAGAACTATTGGACCATGTGCTTCGACGGCTCTAGTATCGAGGCCAGGTCAGGAGCCGGAGTCGTGATCGAGTCCCCTCAAGGGCAAAGATGGCAATTCGCATTCCAACTTAATTTCAAATGCACCAATAATCAGGCCGAATACGAAGCACTCATTATCGGTCTCGAAATCCTAAAAGAGATGAAGGCAACCCGTGTTTTGGTCTATGGAGACTCTCAGCTAGTTATTAACCAAATGACCGGGGAATACCAGTGCACAAGCGAGAATTTAACTATGTATTACGTGACGGCCCTCAATACGGCCGACGATTTCTCTAGGATTTCCTTTGTTCACATACCGCGTGCTGAAAACCATGAGGCCAATGAAATGGCCCAAATAGCGTCAGGCGTGAATATTCTGGACGACGACCGCGATTGTGTGATAAGAATCAAGAGGCGTACCTTGCCGGCTTTGGCCGAAAGAGGAATGGCAGCACAAGTATCTTCGGCCGAGCTCACCGACGAAGTCAGCACGGCCGAAGCCGATTGGCGCTACCCCAAAGTGAAATATTTACGTAACCCCTCCGGCAGCCATGAGAGGACTACACGTTTTCGGGCTCGGTGTTATTTAATTTGTCAAAACGAGCTATATTGGAAGGGGTCAGACGGCTTATTGCTCCTATGTCCCAGCGTCGAAGACATCAAGGTCATCGTGATCGAATCACACGAAGGGATTTGCGGCGCTCACCAGTCTAGTGTCAAGATGAGATGGCTGGTTCGGAGGCACGGCTATTATTGGCCGACCATTTTAAAAGACTGCATAGAGTATGCAAAGGGATGTATCAAGTGTCAAATCTACGGCCCCATACAAAGGGTACCGGCCGAAGCTCGGTTACTAAACCGTGGCCGTTCAGAGGGTGGGCCGTGGACATCATCGGCAAGATCCATCCGGCCGCGTCCAACCAACACGCATGGATTTTGGTGGTGACCGACTATTTTACTAAATGGGTTGAAGCAGAGTCCTATCGGTCAATTTCCAGCGCACAGGTGGTCAAGTTCTTCGAGAATCAAATCGTCCACAGGTTCGGCATACTTGAGACTATCACGGCCGATAACGGCCCAGTCTTCGCATCGGCCGAGACTCGGGAGTACACCGAAAGAATGGGGATCAAATTGGTCCACTCAACACCTTACTACCCCCAGTCAAACGGACAGGCCGAGGCAAGCAATAAGGTAATTAAGGGCATTCTCGAGAAAATGATTGAGGAAAGGCCTAAGGCATGACACGACTTGCTCCCCGAAGCCCTTTGGGCTTACAGGATCTTGAAACGCTAGGCCACAGGCGCATCTCCTTATGCCTTAACCTACGGTCATGACGCCATCGTTCTAATGGAATTAAAGGTTCGGTCTCTTCGTGTGGCCGAACAACCTGAACAAGGAGGGAAGGATTATGCGCAGGCCATGGCTCAGGAGTCAGAAGATTTGGAGCAATCCAGACTCGATGCTTATAACCTAACGCAGGCACAGAAGCAGATTGCGGCGAGAGCCTATAACAGAAAGGTCAAATAAAAGACTTTCGCCGAGGGCCACTTAGTATGGCGAGCCGTGCTTCCTGTTGGGACAAAGGACCCTCGGTTCGGCAAATTCTCACCTAACTGGGAACGACCGTTTGTTATCGAACCAATCCTCGGTCGAGGTGCTTTTCAGTTAAAAGATAGGGATGGGGAATGGCACAACTTGCCAATAAACGGCCAGTGCTTAAAGAAGTACACCCCGTCGTTATGGGAAACGGCCGAGAAAGAGTGCTAAGGATTGCAATTGGCAAAGTAAATAAAACGGTGGAACAAGAGGGAAGGAAAATCATACTTCATTTAAAAAGGGGACATGTTTACAAAGAAACAGCCAGGTTGTGGCCGATTACAAATACACATGATAAAAGATCACATCCTAAATCTATGAACAACGGCTTCATGATCTTCCTGCTGGGCAGACGGATGTTTCATCCCGAGGCAGTATCCCCGCCACCCATGTCGTCACCAACCGCGGAAAGGACCGTCACTCCGGACACGGTAAACGCAAGGGCCGTCACTCCGGACATGGTAAGCGCAAGGACCGTCACTTCGGCCATGGGTAAGCGGCTGACACTCTGGCCATGATAAGCGGCTGTCACTCTGGCCATGGTAAGCGGCCGGGGCACTTAGCCGAATAAACACGGCCAAGTTAGAGTCATCGTACTGGGTACTCCCATCTTTATCAATCGCATTGCAGTTTCTCCTCGGCTTCACAGGGAGGGGGGTCATCTTCCCCCGGAGATGGGAAGGAACCTCGGCCGCATCTTGGTTTTGGCTCACGTCGACTTTCCAGGACGAAAGGCGATTGGTGGACAGCAGGAGAGGAGGAGCCGTCTGGATTAGGCCAAACTGCCAGGTCATGAGATTTAGCAGATGTGGCTCCATGGCTTTGGAAGGGCTACAATAAGGGCCATGAGAGCAGGTTGAAATAGAGAAGGATGAAGCCCAGGAATCAAAGAAAGGCTCAAGAATGTTTAAAGGCAGGGAAAAGGTTTACTAAGTGATGAAAAGGTTTCAGAATTGGAGAAAGAGGGCTGAGAAAACTGAGGGGGACAGAGTGAACTTTTGAGGAGCGTAAACTCAAGGATTTTGAGAGTGTGAAGAAAAAGCGAAGGAGTCTGGGTTTTTATACTGGCGCTAGAATTCAAAAACAAAAGGCGTGGTTCTCATAAGACGAAACGACCTGACAATGCACTCAGAGCACGCGAAGATATGTCAGAAACCTGGGACCAGCGTTTTTTGGCAAGGCAGTATAATGGCTCGCACAAATTGAAAGCACGATGACGTGCCGAAAGCCCAGAGACCGTCGTTTCATTTGAAGAGGCGAAGCGACGCCCTGGGCAATGATGGCCTACACGACGTGCTTGGGTATTAAATGCGCCGACTGACTTGCGCATTTAATGCCCCAGTTGTCAATCACTTCGGAAGGAATGCAATGGGTCCATCCCTTAGAATCCATTCGGCCCCTACCCATGCCGAGGCCGAAGAATCCAGGGATGTGGGGGCAATGTTTATTGCGAGGGAGCTTTGCTTTGAAAGAGGCGATGTTGGCACCATTGTTTGTGCCTAATAAATCACGACCATGAATCGGCCGAGGGAGCCCCTTTTCTCGGCCCTGGCCCTTACTCGAAGGACTAAAACGCTGCGTTTTGCCAAGATATTTGGCCCTCCTGAAGACGAAAGAAAAATTGCTAAGGCACGATCATCTCGGCCTAGATGATAGGCTGAGGCCGAGGCCGAACAAAATTACGGCCAAAAGCATTAAAGTCAAATCATCACGTGATAGCAGGGTCCCATGCTTCATTTAATGAAGTAATGCCCCTGTTTATTGCAGCAAACCCACTGGCCACAAATAAGCATTAAATGCACGAGGGAAGGTGGGAAGTGATTGAAGTCAGGATTTGGTGGCAGGAATCAGAGTGATTAGACGCAGACATTCGCACAAGAATTCTTACAGCTTGAGAGATTGGGTGACTAACTATCAGAGCAATAAATGCGTCCCCACGGCCAGTTGCGCAGAAACCACGATTAGGGCGGCGGCCGAGATTTACCAGGATTTATGGGGTCACACCACCATACTTCACGATCCCAAATGTCGATTGGACCACCCACTTGCTCTGATCAGGCTCCACCATGCAGATTTTCAGCCTCGATTACTCCTCCAGCAACTCTTCCTATAAATACAAGGCTCAAGACTACGTTCAAAGGGTTCAAACACCAAACCAAAGCCTCCCATGGAGCAACTTATATTTTCCTGTAATGCACTTTCAATATTTTACTTGCTTTCCTAGGAGTAGTGTTAGTTTGTAAGGAAAATCCATTCATCAATATATCTTACGACCCTTGATTTTCAAGGCACCGGAGCACCATCCCTGTTATTCACTCATTCACCCCATATATCATATGACCGTCGCTCACTGAGCAACGCGCCGGAGCACTGCCCGAAACCCACCATTAACACCATCACTAAACGGCCTTGTAGCTTAGGCCGTGGACCTAACGGCCGAGATTAGTTCCTCTCTCGGCCACAATCGTTTGGTCAGAAGTCAAGTCCACACAAGCGCACCACTCAAACCATTTCCATCCAAACCACATCTTGACGCATGGTAGACCGTGCTGGCACGCCCGTGCACAACCGCACCGCATTCAAAAGCAGGAAGCTGCGTGTCAACGCATATCCCCTCGGCCCGGGGCCCCAGGCCGTGAGATTTGCGCGGTAGACAACCATACCATACAACTGCTGAAAGGCTTGTCAATTCTTTTAGACAAGTCGTGCTGGAACACATTCCGGGGGTCACCAATAGATATGCTAATGCTTGTCTGCCGCGCAAATCTCACGGCCTGGAGTTCCGGGCCGAGGGGATATGCGTTAACACGTGGTTTCCTGCTTTTGGACGGGGTGCGTTTGTGCGCGGGCGTGCCAGCACGGTCTACCGTGCGTCGAGGTGTTTGAAGTGGGTGAGAGGGTTTAGATGGTGCGCCTGTTTGAACTCGTCTTCTAATCAAACGATTGTAGCCGAGAGAGGAACTAGTCTCGGCTGTAAGGTTCACGGCCTGAACTACAAGGCTGTTGAGTAGTGGTGTTTGGTGGGTTTTAGGGCGGTGCTCCGGCGCGCTGCTCAGTGAGCGGCGGTCGTATGATATATGGGGTGAGTGAGCGAATAACAGAGATGGTGCTCAGGCGCCTTGAAGAACAAGGGTCGTATGATATATTGATGAATGGATTTTCCTTACAAACTAACACTACTCCAAGGAAAGCAAGTAAAATATTGAAAGTGCATTACAGGAAAATATAAGTTGCTCCGTGGGAGGCTTTTGTTTGGTGTTTGAACCCTTTGAAAGTGGTCTTGAGTCTTGTATTTATAGGCAGAGTTCCTGGAGGGATAATCGAGGCTGAAAATCTGCATGGTGGAGCCTGATTAGCGCAAGTGGGTAGTCCAATCGACATTTGGGATTGTGAAGTATGGTGGTGTGACCCCATGAATCCCGGTGAATCTCGGCCGCCGCCCTGATCGTGGGTTCTGCGCTTCTGGCCGTGGAGACGCATTTATTGCTCTGGTGGCTAGTCACCTAATCTCTCAAGCTGCAAAGAGCTTTGTGAGAATGTTGGCGTCTAATCATTCTAATCCATGTCACCAAATCCTGACTCCAATCACTTCCCACCTTCCCTCGTGCATTAAATGCTTATTCTTGGCCAGTGGGTTTGCTACAATAAACAGAGGCCTTGCTTCATTAAATGGAGCGTGGGACCCTGCTGTCACGTGGTGATCTGACTTTAATGCTTTTGGCCATGATCTTGCTCGATCTCGGCCTCAGCTTATAATTGAGGCCGAGGTGATCGTGCCTTAGCAATTTTCTCTTGCTTCTCTGGAAGGTCAAGCATCCTGTTTGAAATGCTGCGTTTTTAGCTTCTTGAGAGAAAGACAAGGCCGAGAAGAGAGGTTCCCTTGGCCAATTCGTGGCCGTGATTTATCAGGCACAAACAATGCTTTGGCTACGTGGGGATCAAAGCTCTCATTTGTCAAAGAACAACCCTACATTATTGTGATAAAAAAGGACGTGCCAGCAGTCGAAGCAATGGCTCAGGAGGAGCCGCTAGAAGAAAGTGACTGGAAGAAATCTGTGAAGGAAAAGTTAGGTAAGGGAAGCGACATCAAAGACTTGAAAGACTACGCAATCATCTTTGGGGAGCTTTACATACATCTCCTGGGAGGTATTTTGACCCGTTGCATAGGGATGACAAAAGCACAGAGGAGGCTCCAAGAGGTACATGAGGCCACTTGCAATTTGGAGCCAGTAATCAGCTTGTATCGGTGCTTGCAACGCAAATGTTATCATTGACCGAAAATGAAGAAAGAAGCAGCCGAAGTTCAAGCCAATTGTCCCCGGTGTTCAACGATACCCTCTACCGAAGAATCTTTCACCATCTCATTCACGGAGGATTAGAGGGCTCCACACTTGACATTCTTCATTGAGGGAACTCTGCCAACCAACTCCAAACATGCTCGCAAGCTTAAAAAGACAGTAAAAAGGCACTTCATAGATGGATCGACCCTCTATCGTAAAAGGTTTAATGGTGAGCCATTAAAATGTTTGGGAGAATTAGAGGCACATCAAGTCATGCATGAAATACATGCTGGAGAATGTGGTGAGCATGACGCTTTTGCTCGACTGGTCATAAGGCAGGGTTAATGCTTAGTCGATGGAAGATGATGTCAGGTGATATCCCAGGCATATCATTGTGAGACCAAGCGAAAACCTTGAAGTTGAGTCGAAGGAAGACTATGAGGGTGGAGCGAAGGTCAGGCATGAGGGAGGTGTCGATTCGAACTTGCCGATTTGGGAGGTCATCGTGAAGGCAGAGAAGTTAAAGATCTTCCACTGGTTTGGCCTAAGGGGTGACAGAGTCTTCCTGAGGGTCCTCAGGTCATTTAGTGCCGGCACGGGGTATTGGTGGGGATGTGGTAACCGAAAGGGCCTCACGTCATGGTACGCGAGTGGTTGATTTGATTGCCGAAGCATAACAACTTCGGGCACTAAGTTGGTCTCCTCGCACCATGCCCGTCCCATGAAATGTAGGGAACTTCAGCATCAGCATGTGGGTAGAAATGATGACTCGCAGTTGGGCAAAGGCGGGGCATCCAAGGATGACGTTGTAGGCCGTAGGACAATCGACAATGAGGAAGGGAGTGGTGACCGTGCCATGCTGGGGTGCTGAACCGATGGAGACGGGGAGGTGGATGCTTCCAATGGGTTGGACCACATCACTAGAGAAGCTCACAAGAGGCGTAATGCTTCGGTCGAGCAAGTGCTCTAGGACCTGGAGTTCATTGAAAGCTTCGGTGAACATGACGCTGATCGAGCTACCGGTGTTAACCAAGATACGCCCGACATCAAGGTTGGAGATGTCTGCCCAAATGATCAGCGGGTCGTCGTGAAGGAAGATGACACCACGCTCCTCCTCCTCGCTGAAGGTGATGGGGTCCAACCCTGTTTGGGCATCTTCGGCATGCGTCCACGCTTGGTGCTAAAGACCTGATGTGCATAGGAGGAATGGACGTAATGCTTGATTGAGTTATTAGATGTTCCAGCCAACGTAGGACCACCGCTGATGATGGAAATCATGTTGATCTGTCGTTGATGAGGGTTTGGGGGAGGTGGGAGGTTGTACACATACTTGTCTAGTTTACCCTCACGAATAAATTATTCAATGATATTGCGCAGGGCGACATAAGAAGACCCCTGTGTTTTCAGAGGCTTGTTGGTCAGTCTCCGGGGAGGAGGTTTGGGTATGATGGGAGCTTCACTGACCAGGACATCTTCATAGGTAGTGTTTAATGTGGTGAACACTTCAAACCTGGGCTTGGGTTCAAAGGGAGTGGAGCACGACCATTTGTCCTTAGAGGGTTGCTTCCGCTGGATTGGTGGTGGTTGCCGTGTTTGCCACGCTTCCCATTCTAAAGGTGTACTGGTAGCCATCCTTCCTTTTGGGGTGCTGGGCACTCTGATTATCAGGAGCGGGAGCATAATGGTGAGGGTTGGCTGGGGTGGGGGATCGCCGAAGGTGCTCCTTGGCTGGTTGGCTGGAACACGTTTGGAGTTAAAGTATTCGGCCTTGACATGGACGGTTGCCTGCTTCATGAGTTCGACATAGGTGTTCCGCGGGTTGCTGTGGATTAGGTAGCGGAAGTTGGATTCTCAAAGACCACTTTTGAAAGCGCCGATGGCAGCCCGATCATCCGTGTCTGGGCAGTGGGAATACTCATGGCTGAAGCAGACGGCAAACTCCCGCAGGGGCTCATCTTCACCATGCAGAAGCATGTACAAGTCATCCGCGGAATACAATCGATCGGTCTGAATCATGAAGTGATCTAGGAAAGTCTGCTTGAGGCTGTCGAAGGAGTTGATGGTGCGAGGGTTCAGCCGATAGAACCAGTTCAGAGCAGCATCGCTAAGAGTGGAGGGAAAAAGGTGGCACATGCCTTCGTCACTGAGACCCTTGCACCTGAGGGCGGATTGAAAATAGTGGATGTGGGTTAGGGGGTCCTCTTTGCCTGTATAGAAGGTGATGCGAAGTGGTTGAACATCCTTCTCTTGGCGATAGTGAAGGATACGCTCTGTGAAGGGGCCAGGTCGGGGCTTCGCCCAGAGGGTTTCATGGCTTCGATGGTGTTTGTTCTCGAGATGTCGGACTTTCTCAAAGAGGAGGCGCATGGATGGGTCGGCATGCGAGAGAGTGTTGGGTGCCGAAGATCTGTTGTGTTAGGTTGGTTGGGGTGGGTAATCTTCCCATTTCGCAAAGTTTTCAGAATGGTAGGGCTCCCAGTCTTCAGGATGGTAAGGTTCCCAATTGTCTGAGTCCCCAACTCTTTCCTGGGTAGGCACGTGGGTTGGCTTCGGCAATGGACCAAGGTGAGCCACCCATGGGTCATCGAGGTCTACAGGGATGAGGATGGGCTTTGGTCTAAGCTCCGAAATACGGTCCCTGCAATCCTTGTAGATTTTGGTTGGGGCATGGGGCTGATCCCTCGGTGGGGAGATATGGAGAAGCCATGACTTGGTCGTCTCTGGATGAAGATGGCCTTTGCCTTTGTCAGGCCCAGACTGAATGGGGGCGCTATGACGGGAGATGACTGGTTGGTTCGGTTGGGTGTGTTCAACACCTTGAGTGAGATCTTGCTGAATGAATTGGTGGTGAGTGTTCTCCCAATTACGCTTCAGGGCTCAACAATCGTGCTCCAATTCAACATTCTTGGTACGAAGGTGTTCGTAGTTCTCTGTCATCTTCGCAACACTAGCACGAAGGCGCTCCACTTCAGCCTGGAGATGTGCATCGGCCGAAGGCTTCTTTCGGGATGAATCTCCTTGAGGGGTATGGTGTTGGGTATCAAGGCTAGCGTCACTAGGCATGGCGGAGTGTGAGGGGCAGAAGAGGCAACGACGCCTGATGGGGGAGGGAGCTAGCGGAACTGGTAGAGGGAGGTGGAATTCAGAAGTTGATTCCCACAGACAGCGCCAAACTGTTGATGCTCTTTTTAGGAGGGTCAACTTAGGTAGGGAGTATTGGATCTTCAGTAGAAGACAAGGAGGAAAAAGCAGTCGTCAAGCTTCGGACACCGGTGTGGTGCTTGCCGAAGGCTCTCTGGTGCTTAAGTCAGCTATGTGTGGTAATTTTGACAGAGTAACAGTAAAGGTGAGAAAATAGTTACCATTTTTACTTGGGCACTATTCCCTATTTATAGGGAGCTGAAAATGGGAGTTTTGCACAAAGTTTCGATGTGGGACTTTGTGCAAGTTGCTGTGGTGGTGACATGTGTCCTTGGAGATTAGGTTTGGTTGTCGGGAGCTTCGGCAAGTGGCTACTGCTTCGGAAGAGTGTCTTCCTTCGGCATGTTAGAAGGTGCTGGCATCAGTCACTTTCTAGGGATTTGTCTGCGTGTCCCTTTGGGGTATTCCTGTAGGGGAGAAGGCATGTCTGCCTTAGTGCCAGTTGTTTCGGTGCTGGATATACTCGATTGATTATGGTGTAAACACCATCATTGGAATATGTAGCATGAAATTCATCCTCTTTATGGTCCATGAGGACAGTAGCAGTATGTGCCTGCATATGTATCATATTACTTGATATTCAATGATTGACAAAAAAATAATAATTGAATATTCAACGAATGCTACATCCATAAAGAATTAAAAATTAAAGAAAACTTAATCTGCACAGCCAATATTGATCTTCCACTTCCCATGAAACTGTTGGCATCCCAATCTTAACAAAAAAAACTTAATCTTCACAGCCAAAATTGCTTATTGTTTTTGGTTTTTATGGAAGTTTATTCATATTAAAAAAAAAAAAAGACATGAATTGTTAAATTCGAATTTGGTTTGATACTCAAAAAACAAAATAATGCAGAGCAATCACCTAAGTATAAAAAATAATAAAGCAATACAAAGTACTAAAAAAAAAAAGCAGCATGGATGTTACCTATCTTTCACTTGAACAAAAGGACGAAGCTTGGAATTGAAGAGCAGTGTAACTCTTGGATCTGTTAAGTCTTCAATTCGGATAAAAGTATTTGGGCGTGGATAAAAGTAGTTAGGTTCAATTTGTATTAAAGCCTATGAAAATCATATTAAACAAGTGAATAAAGCCAATTGCCAATTAAACTGCCTTCCAATTATTTATTTGGGTTGTTGTTACTTCATGGGTAATTAATTTAGAAAAGTGGAAAGTTTGCTAGGTTAGAATAAGGGTAAATCAGGATAATAAAGTATTGTTTCTCTCTCATAATAATGTCATCAAACAAATAAAAAAAAAGGAATTAATTATAGTTAAACCAATGGACATATGTCAAGTTTTAGGAAGGATTGTGAGGGTACACCTTGGGTTAAAGTGGTGTGCAAATATGGTTAAAGGGTACACCTCGCTTTGGTCTTTGGTTTTGGTAGATATAATTTCTGCGTGTTCAAATGGTTTTCACGTTTTACCTCCAACTTCTACCTTGGGTTGAAGGAGAAAAAATTGTTTGGATTTTATAAGAGGTATCAAAACTTTTGTTGTTTGTTTTTTTCCCTTTCTTTTCCTTTTGGGTAGGGAGAATTCTTTTGTTTTTGGCTCAGCAATTTTACTCACTCACTATCTTCTTCATATTAATAAATTGACCGCCATGTTCTGTCAATCCACTTTGTTAGTTTTCTAATTTTTTTTTTTTATATTTTAAGTTGCTTTGAAGTATTTTATTTTATTTTATATGAGCTTCGAATATTTTATTATTATAAATTTTATACGTGCTTTGAATGTTTAGTTTAGTTTCATGTGATTGCATTTGAAGAGAAAAAAAAACCCAAAATTCAAGTGTTATTTCTCTATTTATTAGTTAAATTATTAAAGTTGAACATTTCATGCTTTAGTGTGATTGATTCTATTTTTGGTTGATTCGTATATTGTACCCTCAGTTTTCAGTTGTGGGCAAATACTACTTAGTTATCAGTTTTTGGTGATTTAATTCTTTTCATTTCTTTGTATTTTTTGGAATGAGAAGATTTATAGGAGTATATATCATAGTTGAGGCAAGTTACGTGTATTGATTGAATTGATTTGTCAGTTGTGTTTAACAAATTACAAGATGCACGAGCAATTACTCTACTTTAACAAAAGCAAAGAGAATCTTCTTTTCGAATTCATGCATATTTATTGGCTCTTTGACATAATACAATATTCATATAAGAAATGATATACAATACTTTTGGAACGGTTTCTTCAACCACGTCGCTGTGTGATTTCCACAGTTCTACGACGTTGCTTTCTTCCTACCACTTTAACAAGCCAATTTGGTGTTCCATTAGAGAGTACAAGATATCCCACAGATATTCCAATTACCACCCCAGATGCATACCCCATCCACACAACCTTCCAATCAAATCCATTATCTTGCTCCAAATTATCATCCTTTTGGAATGATGATGGCAGCCATTCATTTGTGGCATCTGGAACGCATGGTTTTCCAAGTGGAAATCCACATAATCCAACGTTTCCACTGTACGAATCATTTTCAAATGTACCAAATTGCTTGCCCTGAGGTATGAGCCCCAGAAGTCGATTTTCTGAAACGTTAAACTTTTCAAGCCATGCCAAATTTTCCAATTCCCTTGGAATCTCACCCACAAGCTTGTTTGAAGAGAGATCTAAACATTCAAGAACGCTCAAATTGCCAAGCGAGAGTGGAATTGTACCTGTAAGCTCATTATGAGAAAAGTTAAGCCCCTTTAGTGACTTAAGATTACCGATTACATTCGGAATCTTTCCTCTGAAGGTGTTGTTTGAGAAATCTATAGTCGTGAAGAAAGTCTGGATCTTCACCATTTCAATTTCAATGCCTTTCATTGCCACTACCACAGTGTCTTGATAGTAGCCATCTCCCATATATTTCAGTTCATGGTCTTGTAAGTTTATCATGGCCATCAAATTTTCAAAATGTTTTGTTGGCAAAGGACCACTAAACTGATTGTGGGATAAGTCCACGATACGCAACTTTTGGAATGGAAACATAGTTTTTGGATTGCCTATTCCACCGTGGAATTTGTTAGACCTCAAGATAAGAACTTGCAACTTCGGAAGAGATTCCAGCCAATTGGGAAAGGTGCCATTTATTTTGTTGTTTCCAAGGTCTAGAACTTCCAACTCTTTACATGTGTGCAAAGATAGTGGTAACGGCCCTTCCAACTGATTTCCATTAAGGTCAAGATTCCTCAAAACATTACCCTTAGAAAATGTCTCAGGAATCAAGCCATGAAATTTATTTTTCTTTAAATCCAAAACGGAGAGGCTTTGACTGAAGTTCCCTATGCATTGATGAATTTTACCACCCAATCTATTATTAGACAAATCAAGGATTTGAAGGATATTCAAGCTGCAAATCCTTGTAGACATCCGTCCAGTTAATTGATTGTGTGATATGGAAAAGAAAAATGTGGAAGGTGGTGGAATTGGAAGCTTTCCTTGTAGTGAATTGTTGTGAAGGTCGAGATATCCAAGGTTTTTCCACCAAAGTTGTCCTACAATACCCGTCAAAAAGTTATGAGAAAGATCCAAATACTGCAATGAATCTTTCCCGACTTCCAACAACCATTTGGGAAGGTTCCCTTGAATTCGATTGTTGGAAAGGCATAACTTGTACAAGTTTGGTGAGGCGCTTAGAAAGTATGGAAATTCACTTATGTTGCAAGATGACAAATCTAGTTGCTGAAGTTGAGGCCAAGTATTGTTACTAAAATTGTTGAAACTCAAGGATAGATGGTTAGAGGAAAGATTAAGCATTTCAAGACTTTGAAGTTTTGAAAACTTTTCAAACTTCATAGTGTGAGTCAAGTTATTGGATGACAGATCAAGATATTTAAGGTTAACCATTTCAAAGATTGATCTCGTAATCTGGCCAAGTAGCTTGTTAGAACTTAAATCCAGAAATTTAAAAGAACTACATTGGAATTCAATCATATTACCGCTGAGTTGGTTTCTTCTGAGGTTTAAAAACTTCAATGATGGCAAGCTACCTAACCAAGATGGTATTGTTCCGTTGAGTGGGTTCTCAGATAAAAAGAGTGTGACTAAGTGTCGAGGAATATGACCCACAAGTTGGTTTCTTGAAAAATCAAATAAAGAAGAGAATATTCCTGTCGAGTTGCTAACAACTTCTGGAAATTGACCCACAAAATTGTTGTCACTAAGGTCCAAGCCAATTAGTGTCTCAAGGTTGAGAAGCGACCATGGGATTTGGCCACCAAAACCGTTATACGCGAGGTCCAACCACATGATTTGTGTGAGGTTACCAGGCAATGCAGGATATGGTCTTACAAAATTGCATTGTGCCAGATACAACTCTCTCAAAGACTTAAAACTTTTGGTCAAATGATGCCAGTTTATCGGGATTCTAGTAAATGAGAGGTCCAAGGTTTGGAGCGGACTACTGCAATTAGACTTTGGGAGGGAACCTGTGAGGTTATCGTTTCCACCTAAGTCTAGTATGTGAAGGTTTGGTAGGCGGAAAATGCTTTTTGGGAATTTTCCTTGCAAGTGGCAAGCAAAGAATGAAAGAGTTGTCAAAGAAGAAGAAACATTTTGGAAGGAGTCAGATACAACTGAAGACATGTCAACACCGGACAGTTGAAGCTCCTTAAGATTGGTTAGGTTTTGAACAATTCTGTTGAAGCTAAGTGTACCGAGACTCTGAGTCAGTTCTGTTTGTAGGTATGTGAAGTCTTGTGAGAGATTGAGTGAAACCAAGTTGGAAAGGTGGGAGATTTCAGAAGGGATTGGACCATTGAAATTAGAGCAAGAGAGGTCAAGGTGAGTCATACTTACAAATGCACCAAACTTGGAAGAAATTTGGGAACCTCCGAAATCATTTCCAGAGAGGTCTAGCCTCTTGAGATGGGGAAGGGAGAATAAGCTGCTATTGGAATGGATATTGCCTTGAAGGCCAGCAAAACCAAGGCTGAGACTGATCACATGACCCGTTACCTTTTCGCAAGTTACTCCACTCCATTCACAACAATCCTTGCCTTTCTGCCAAGAAATTGTCCTATTAGAAAAAGTATTCTGATGAATTAATAATTTAAGTTCAGAAGGGGGATGAATAGAAAAGGAGTTCTTGAATTGAAGCAAAGCAGAGCTGTCGTCAGGATGACAAAAATGCCCTGAAGAAAGAGAGGAGGAGTTAGATGATGAACAAGTACTAAAGAGCAGGAAGAGGAGGCACAACCATGATAACCAACCCATGTTTCCTTCAAAATCTAAACGTAAGTGTATAAGTATCTAATAAAAATGCTGTGTGCAACTCTATACTGGATATGTTGATATTTATATGAAGCTTAATGAATAGTAGTTTATCTTCTTTAGATATACAAAGAACCATTAATATCCCTCGTAAGTGTTACGGCATGAATTCGATAAAAAAAAAAGTGTTACGACATGAAAAGTTTCCATAAGCCTAAAAGTTTTAATTTGCATTCCTATTGTCAGATAGGTGTAGGGCCCACTGTTAGGTAGCTGCGTCTTTCATTCACGTATTGATAATTGACGTGAAGCCTGCGTCGATTCATCAGATTGGAAAATTTTGCACCAAGTCTTTGATATTTGGTCGTCTTTCTATGCTCATTTCTGCGTGTTTGGTCAAGTTGTCCAAATATGAATCTTTCTTGTCCATATAATGCAGCTTTGTATTTATTAAGAGAATTGTGCATCCTAATTATGCTAATCACTATTAAGAATTGTGTAATCACATATAGGAAGCAGCTATTATATACTTCTATTAACAATTGTAAAATAGAACTATATTTTATTTTACCCCCTTCTTTACGTTCTTTCTTCTCATGTGCTTCTGTACGGCTTTGGTTGTCTTTCCACTGTCTTTCCCTACCCTTAGTCCTTTAGTCCAATCTGTGAATGAACCTTAAGAGAAAATTCATAAACGAAAAAAAGAAAGAAAAAAAGAAGGTACGTACCAACTTTTCTTTGTAGGAAATGATGGAACAACTTTAACGTTATGACTTGCACATGAAATGTTTATCACTCTAGCGTGTGCAAGAGTTTTTTTTTTTTTAATCGACAGTGTGCAAGAGGTTTTGATATTGCCCAAGGACTGAATAAAATAATAATAAAAAACTTATCATTAAAAAATAAAATTTTTTTAAAAAAAAAAAAAGGGGAAAGGAACCAGACCTAAAATTGCCGAAATTCAAATTTTAAAGCAAAAGCAAGGGGCTCCATCTCCGTTGAAATTCATATTAGGATCTGGGATGGGGCATCTTGATGATTAAAAGCAAATTGAGATTTGTTGCATATTAGTGATATCACCTTGCAGGATTTAAAACGACGTCGTTTTGGCCAGGATTAAAAAAAAAAAAAAAAAAAAAAAAAAAAAAAAAAAAAAAAAGGACCCTGTGCGCAATCCAGCAGTGCAGCAAAGCCAGCGAAATACCCTTGGTGAAATAAAATATTAAAACGCACAAATTTTATTTGGATGGGGTAAAAGAGTAAAACAACAGTGAATTAAAATAATTTTAGGAAGGTCCAAAGAAAGCTTCGTCAACAGAATTTATCTTCTCTAGAGGACATCCAGTTGGAATAGTCTAGTTGGAAAAAAAATTGCACCAAGTCTTTGATATTTGGTCGTCTTTCATCTTGGTACGTACCTAGTCATTTATGCGTGTTAAAATGGGCACCTTAATTTTCATAGACTTGCTAATTTGGGTTCCACCTATTACCTCCAACCTGTACTAATCAAGTTGTCCAAATATGATTCTAGCGTATTGAAGATGCAGGGAACGAGTATGCAAAAATTTACCATCAAAATTGTTCTTGGCTTACCAGTGACTTTTGCCCCCTTCTTCACGCTCTCTCATTAATTCTTCTCATATGCTTTCTGCACGGTTTTGCTTGTCTTTTCACTTTTTGTCTCTACCCTTCGGCATTTGGTAGGCCTTGCCTTTAGTCCAATCTATGAATAAACTTTCAGAGCAAATTCATAAATGAAAAAAAGAAAAGGGACCCACTTTTACTTCATGAAAGCATTGGCCGCTTTGTATTCACAATTTGGATTCAAAACATAAAAAAGAACAGCATCCTAAAATCAAATATATGCTGTCTCAGATGGTATTGTACCAAAAAAATATATTTCTTTTAATTTTTTATTTATGAAAATACATTATGTGTTATAAAACTAAGGGTAATTTTCATTTCACTACGTTGAAGTTTCCCGAGTTACAGCCTTTGATACATCAAACTTTTTCATCTCAGTCACAAACATAACATTTATTTTTGTATCACTTTCATACTGGGTTTTGGGGTTTCTACTTCTTGGATTGTGTAAACAAGCAGGTCATTGATGACCAAATAAAAGAATGAGTGTTTGTGTAAACAACAGGTCAGTGAAAAGTATGTAATCCTTAATATGATTAATTGTGGTCTAGAGATGTAGTAATTATTTAATACCAAAGCCTCCCTGGGCTATAGCCCACTGTAGCCCATAGGGTAGTTTCGCTTGTAATTGTGCGTCGTAAGTGTTACGGCATGACTAAGGAAACAACAGAAGTCTGGCCGGTGTAATGATTGGGTGTCCCATTGTCACATAGGTGTAGGTCCCAATATTAGCTAGCTTCTACACCAATTTGAAGTGCTGATAATTGACATTGAGGGTGAAAGCCTGCTACACCAATGTTAGCTCGCTTCTCTTTTCTTGTTTTTTTTTGTAAATCTTCATGTAATTGGAAAAAATTTGGACCAAGTCTTTGATTTGTGGCCATCTTTGGTGTTGGTAAATTGGCATTTTTGCGTGTTAAAATGGGCACCCTAATTTTCATAGGCCAATCTGGGTTCCATTTGTTACCTGTAACATGTTCTAATCAAGTGGTCCAAATATGATTCAAATTTGGGTATTGAAGAAGCCAGGAACGAGTATTCATAAATTGACCATCAAAATTGTTCTTGTCTTCACTGGTAGTCCCTAGTGACTTTTGCCCCCTTCTTCACGCTCTCATTAATTCTTCTCATTTGATTCTCTGCGGGTTTTGCTTGTCTTTTCACATAGTTGGGTGTCCCACAACATGTACTAATCAAGTTGTCCAAATATGATTCGAATTTGCATATTGAAGAATCTGGGAACGAGTATTCATAAATTGACCATCAAAATCGTTCTTGACTTTTTCCCCCTTCTTGACGCTTTCATTAATTCTCCACGGTTTTGCTTGTCTTTTCACTTTCTGTCTCCACCCTTTAGCATTTGATAGGCCTTAGGCCTTTAGTCCAATCTCTGAATGAACTTTCAGAGCAAATTCACAAACAAAAATTTCTTTTAAATTTTCATTTATGAAAATCAATTATCTTTCTCTAGGGCTAAAGAAAAGAAAGGAGCTAACAAATAAAGTCATCAACATAAAAATTAAAACAATCCTTTAGATAAAATCTAAGTAATTAAATCCTATATAAAGCTAGCTACTACAACCCCTCGAAGATAGTTTCTTTGAATCTGGCACAATCTTTCACATTTTCTTTGATGCATTCTCTCACATTAACATGCTAGAGTTTCTTGGGATCCTGAGCCTCTACATTTACAAACGGTGCATTTACCTGCATTTCGTAACATCTAAGCCATTCAAATAATCTAACGACTTCAGATTTGACACTTCACTTTTAAAATTTTTACACCCATCCATTTAATTAATTTTAACTTAACAATGTTAAGTTTAAAAAAAATTTTAAAATTTTAAAAAGAAAACAAACCTAGCAGCCATCCCTCCCTCTTCCATGAATGTGCCCTTTTAGCAAGAACCCAAGCTTGAAGAACCCTTTTTTTTTTTTTTATGTATAATTTATTTATGTATTTGCCAAATAAACACTCAAATTTGTTTTGTTTGAAGAGTACTTTTTTAACAAACGAGAGTTTGGAGTGGGGGGGAGGGAAGATGTTGCCGTGAGGGGTAAAAGTCTTTTTAATTTTTAATTTTTTAAATTTTATTTGAACTTAATTAAATGGATGAGTGTAATTTTTTTTAAAATGAAGTGTCAAATCTTAAGTCGTTAGATTATTGGAATGGCCTAGATATTAAGAAATGGGGATAAATGCACCATACGTAAATGTAGAGGCTTAGGATCCAATTTCATGTGCCTTCCATCCATCAGCTACCAAATTCCTAAACATGTCATTACTAACTTTGAAGAAGCAATTACGGCACTATAACATATTAATGTTTATTAATTTCATTACCTCATTTGGTGGAGATTTAATTAATTGTTATAGTTACCTCTTTAAATCTAATTCAACAATCTTCTTAAAGATAAAAATATATATTAAACCAAAATTCTAAATTAAATGGAATGGACAAATTTACACCCCCTTGTTGACAACAAAAGAGTGCTGCTGTTGCAGATTTTTGTGTCTTTCCATGAATGATGTGCTTTTCACAACCTCTTTGTTTGTGCAAATATTTTTTGTGAGAATATTCGCGGATGATCCTCTCTTCTCTAGATCGTCTTCTTTCTCGAACCTTGCAAAATAATGGTTGTCAATCGGAGAACACTGGTGTGGTGTTGGTCAAGGGGCCTTCGATGCCTAAGTCAATAAAATGGTCTCAAGGATATGCATTTAACTGAAAGGATGAAGTTTTCCTCTCTGAGGAGAGGAGGAGGTGAGGACGCCGGGAGTGGGGGTGACAGCGTGGAGCCGTGAGAAAAGGAGTGAGAGAGAGAGAGGCGTGAGCTTTTTGCTAAAGAAGTCCCCAATTTAACTTAGATAGCCCTCCTATATTGTAACCTTCTTTTGCCATACAAAATATTATACTACTAGGCTCAGATGTGCAGTCAACACATTTATTTAATTTTAAACAACAAAGCAAGTAAATTGGAAGGCACGTAGAAGATCCAAAAATAAAATTGAAAACTATTTATATGGGTTTATTTATTAAATAGTTTTTCCTTGGCTTTATACTTCTCTGTCATGTTGGTGCTCTTTTTGGGAGGGTCAACTCAGGCAAAGGAGTGTTGGATCTTCAACAGGGAGAGAAGGTTGTGGACCATCGGTACGGAGGGATCCTGCAGAAGGCAACAAGGAAAAAGCAATCGTCAAGCTACGGGCACCGATGTGGTACCTGTCGAATGCTCTCCTATGCTTAAGTCAGGAAGTGTATGTGGTAATTTTGGTAGAGTATTAGTAAAGGTGAAAAGTAGTTACCCCCCTTTTACTTGGGCACTGTTCCCATAGGGAAGTGAAAATGAGAGTTTTTCGCAAAGTTTCGATGTGGGATTTTGTGCAAATTGTTGCGGAGGTGACACGTGTCCATGGTTCTAGGTTTTGTAGTTGGGAGCTTGGCAGGTGGTTACCGCTTCGGAAGAGGGCCTTCCTTCGATAGGTTAAAAAGGTGATGATGTCACTCGTCTTTGTTGGCACTAAAACTTAACAGATAGAGATGAGTGCAACTTACAAGAGAGGTGGACGATCTAATAGATCGATTGAGTGATAGATGGAGATTCTTCCTGTCCACGGATGCTGATCCTGAATAGAAGATAAGCGAAGCTCGTGAGGTCTATGGAACCGGTGTGGAACCAGCCTAAGACCCTCCGATGCTCAAGTAAGTTTGTTTTCAAAGAGCTTTTACTGTTGACAAGATATGAGTGTTTAAGTCAAGCTGAAAAGTCTTACCCCTGTATTGTGGTGAAGGGGCTTGTTTATAGAGGGGATTTTGTATGCTCTTAGTACTCATTTTCGATGTGGGACTCGTGGGAGGGCCCTGTGAGGTTGACACGAGTCTTTAGATATTTCGGGCGGGTGCTTCGAGGTTGATTCTGCAGTATCGGTAGGGGATACCGATTGTAGACTGTGTTGGGCCTGTAGCGACCTTTTACTGCCTCGAGACAATATCATCGGTAGCAGATGCTGATTGTTCGGGGCCTTGGGCACTTGGGTGAGTTCGTCTGATCCACGCGTCGTTGTATGAGTGGAGGGTCAGATATGGTACAAACAGTCTTCTAAGGGCTTGTATGTGTCTTTTTGGAATGTTTCTTTCCTTTGGCAGCCGGCGTGTCTAGCCAGGTACCAATTGTTTAATGCTGAATACGCTTGGTTGATTATGGTGTAACAGTAGTCTCCCAAGTTGCCAATCAAGGAGTGGCTTTTGGGTTAGGAACTTGTAAAAAATGTTAAGTAATTAAATTGAGCATTTCGATATGGCGGGTGCCATATGCAGTCCCCTAGTCCCCCAAGTTCTAAATCTAGAAGGCACATTTTGTTGGGAAAGGTATTCTTGAAAGGACATGTCTTCGAAATCAATATAGGGGGAGCTGAAGGGAAGCTGTGACATTAGTGAGGGTTGGGTGAGTATCTTTCCAAGCTTCAGCATGGAGGGTACCAAAAGGAGGCTAGGACGTCAGCGGGTCGCGTCTGCTTCCAAGCTTCGGCACGGGGGGTGTCGAACAGAAGGTGTGACGTTAGCGAGTCACGTCTCCTTCCAAGGTTAAGCAAGATGGGTGCCGAACAGAAGTTATGATGTCAACGGGCAGTGTCTCCTTCCAAGCTTTGGCACGAAGGGTGCCGAAAGGAAGGTGTGACGTCAGCAAAGGGTAGCGTGAGTCCCCTCGAGGCTTCGACATGTAGGGTACTGAACGGAAGGTGTGATGTCAGCGAAGGTTCGCGTGAGTCCCCTCGAGGCTTCGGCACGTATGGTGCTGAACAGAAGGTGTGACATCAACGAAGGTTCGCATGAGTCCCCTTGAAACTTTGGCACGTATGGTGCTAAATAGAAGGCATGACGTCAGCTTGCTTGTGGGAATCGTTGCCACGTGTCGAAAGAATCCAAAGGTTTTTTGTGGGAATCGAGGCATCCTTCCTAATTTGGGTGGTTGGGAGATGGAGGCGACGTTTCGCATTCCAAGGCGTCCTTTGGCAACTATATAATGGGGTTCAAGGGAGAAGGGAGGGTACTTAGAAATTTTGAAACATTTGGGTAGAGAAGTGATATGCGGTGGAGGCAATTTCTGACTAGGTGAGGGCGATTTCTGGCGGCCGTGTGTGGCAGAGATAACAAGGTACAACTTGTTTTTGTCCCTTCTTTTTGGATTGAAATGCGCCTTTTTGTTGAATTTGTGCATGAACGTTCCATTTTTCATATGAATTTGGATGAACTTTGATGAACATTGAAGAACATGCCTATGAACCTTGTTTTCAATCTTCACATGCCCATTAGTTTCTGTATTTTGTGTTTGTAGATGTCTGATAATTCTGAAAGAAAGAGCCAAAGTCTGCCAAGTACCCAAAGGCTTGGGCACGGATCGGTTCGGAACGGTAGAAGGCTCTTCCGTTAACCAAACCAAAGACGTTGGTAGACCATTTTCTCTTCCGTGAACCAAACCAAAAACTTCAGTAGACTTCAGATCGGTTAACCTAATATTCGGTTCGGTTAACCTAATATTCGGTTCGGATTGGCCGGTACGCCGGTAGTATCGTCATAAAAACATACTAATAAAAATACAATTTATAATACTTTCACAAAACATAAGTTTTTGACCAAATACACCAAATTATCCTTGTAAAATATAAAAATTCAATAGTCTAATTCATCTAAGTATGAAATCAAATAACTTAGTCACTATATCATTCAATATGTACTCAAGATGTATTGGGAGTCACTTGTGTTTGTTGTTTGAACCTTTAAGTGTTCTTTTTATTGAATTCTCTACATATATGTAAATGATTTTGACATTTTGTTTGTGATGGGTTCTTTAGTTTTCCATGCTGAATCCAATCATATAAAGAACATAAAATTTGGATCAACAGTTGGAAAGTTACAGGTAAAAAATGGGACAAAGGTCGAAACTGGAAAACATATGAATTTCATAAATTCCTCTCTGACCAAAAAGTGCTACAGTACCCGGGTAATAAAGCAGTGATACAATGGTGATAAAGTAGTGATACAATGGTGATAAATAAGTGATACAGTATTGATAAAGGAGTGATACAAAGTGCTGATTGTATTTACCTTTGGTTTCTTGTTTTGTATTTAAATAATAAAATAAGTATAAATATCGGATCGGTACGGGTATCCGTCGGGTTAGGAATATTGTTTCCGTTAACCAAACCAAATATTTCTATACGGATCGGATCGTAATAATTAAAATTAAAAATAATTATTTAACCAAACCAAACCAAACCGTCGGTACGGTCGGTACGTGGATAATTTGGATGAGATGCCCACCCCTAAGTACCCATGCCTTCAGTGGGGAGGACTTGGAGAGTGATAAAAATGACGAAGCCGTGGGTTCTGATGGGGAGAGTACCGAGTCTGAAGGTATAGTGGAGGGAAATAGGGCAGGGAAAGAAGAGCAATCAGTAAGCTTTTGGGGGGGAAGCTTAGAAGGAGATGCAGAGGAACTACACTGCCCTAGAGGCCGTTGCCAACCAGGTCTCTTGGGTATGACTCAGGCATCGGAAGTTAGTTCAAGTGGGTGGTGGTGGCTTCTACTGGTGTGAACGTGCCCGTAGGGGTTCCGCTATCGAAGAAGAACATGCTGAGTCTCTATAAGTTGGAGCAGTTGAAGGGAGAGTTTATGATCCCTGATTGTGTGGGGTTAAGGCTGCTAACGCCTACAGAAGTGGTGAGGTATCCACCTGAAGGTTGCGTGATGATGTTCTCAGCCATGTATAAGTATGGGCTGAGGCTACCATTGCATCCTTGGGTGCAGATGATGTTGGTAGCATTGGGTTACTCTCCTGGGTAGTACAACCCCAATTTCTGGATCATACTACATGGGGTGTACATAGCTTGGTGGTTGGCCAAGCGAAGAGAGCCATCCTTCGAGCAGTTCATGCATCTATATTCTGTATCTAGGCAATAGGGCAATTGGTTGGGTACAGGTTAACTGCCGAAAGGCGAAGGAGAGGGGTAACTTCATAGGGCAACCACCGACGTTGTAGAAGACATGAAGGAATCGATAGTTTTTTGCCTTCGGTGACTGGGAGTGTTGGCCTGGGAAGACCGTCAGCAGACACGTGCCTACCCATTTTCAATCGATAGGTCTTTGGTCATAACTTTGCTGTTTGAACTTTGAGTTGTTTGTATGTGCTTTGATATGTATGTTCTTGTCTTTCGAAGGTTGGGAAACTGATAGCCTTTTTGATTTTGTGCAAGTTTGGTGAAGTGCAGTTCGGTCTCGAAGGAAGAGAAGGAGGAGATAGAGTTGGTGAGAGCTCTAGTCTCAGCGGAGAGATGGGAGGCGAGGAACATAGTGACGCTAGCACTTCTTCTGGAATCAGGGTTGCTTCAAGGAAGTAAGTATTTGTGTTTGTTGTGTTGTCCTCTTTTTGTTTGGCATATGTGTGTGGGCTAACTGTTGTGTTTTGTGGATGGCAGTGGTGGGTATATCGAAGGGTATGATGACGGTAGAGGGGTTACCGGGGGTAGTGATAGTGGATGAACAGAAGAAGCAGCAGAAGTTGAGGGAGGGGAGAGAAAGGGAGAAGCCTGCGCTCAATGCAATCTAGTTACCTGAGGAAGTGGTTTAGTTAACTTCTTGTTTGTTTTTAACTTTGTTTTGTGTTGTTTTGCTCGAGGACTAGCAAAATCTAGGTCTGGGGGTATTTGATCAGTTCATAATTGTATATCATTTTGTATCCCTCTAGCTTATGATTTGGTTATGTTATTGAGTTAAACTTGTGCTTTTAATCCCTTTTCTGTTTATCATTCAGTTTATTGGGCCTTAGGTAGCAATGGTGGCTTTGGATAGGAAAAGATGCAAAATAGTGCAAAAATGAGCAAACTGAGTTAGCAATTTGTTTCGGCCTTAACTTCCTCCTCCCAACTTGTATTGGCCCATTTAATATGTGGTTGGAAAGAAGAGATTCTGAACTGCAAGATGGACTGCTCAAACGTATCAATTGATGAAGCTAGGCCCAATCCGTGGGCCATCAAAATGCACACCATGAGTCAATTCCAGTCTATTTTCGGCAGTCAACTTGCAAGGCCCAAAACGTACACTTGTACTACTCAGATGGGAATACATTCTTCATAAAGGTTGTTCCAATGGGTGTCTATTATGAAATATCCAAATTTGAGCCCCATTGGGTACATATTGAAACCTCAGGCCTTCCTACACCAAGCCTGGTTCAGAAGAATCTTTTTTTCCATCAACCAAAAGAAAACCCACATGGGTTGATAGCAAAAGGCAGCCACAATTGAACACCCTTGAAAACCCATGTGAAGAAAGCTTGGGGTGCAGCAAAAGAAGTATGGGATGGAATTGATTCCAACCACACTAACATAGACAAGATGAAGTGGGAGTTATGGATTGTATTAAAAGAGGAATGGTGGTGTTGGATATCATCATGATGTTCCTCCCTCTTAGCCCTATAAATAGAGAAGTCTTCAAGCTTAAAAAAAAAACCCCCAAAGGGGGGAGCTCTCAAACACTTCTCTAGAGCTCCCCTCCCTTCTCTCCCTCAAATTCTCTTAGTTTCTCTTTCTAGTTTTCAATTGTTCTCCTTAAGTTTTTCTTAGTTCCACTTTACTTTTCATTGTTATGTAAATTCTTTTCTTTAGTTTCAAGTTTGATTAGTTTCCAAGTTTCAATAATGGTTTTTGTTCTTATTTATTATGCTTATAAGTTAATATGCTAGTTTGAATGATTGATCACCATTTAGGCTTGCATGTTAGCTATCTTGATTTGAATTAAGAGTAGACACCATGCTTTAATTCGAATTGAACTATGAATAGGAAGAGTATGTGTGGACATTCGACAACAGGAATTAGATACATACTTGGTTGTTTAAAATGTTCTTCTATGCTTAATGGATTCCTAATGCTTAGTTTAGGTTAGACAACAGATGATCAAATTAGGGAATTAGGAATACAAGGTTAGGACCATACACCATGGCTTAATCATACTTTAGCTAGAATCAATACGTTAATCTAATTGAACTTGGGAACTTATCTGCTTGAGTTATTTTCTTTTCTTTCTTTCTTGTTTTATTTATTTTCTTTCTTGTTTTTTTGTTTTGTGTAGGAAAACTGAATTGGATTATTCAATCACCAATCCCTGTTGAATTGACCTCGCACTTACATATGCTATACTACCGAACGGCTCGTGCACTTGCGAGTATCACAAGTTGAGGATGCAGCTGAATCCATTTTGGTGCAGTTGAATCAACGCAACAAGTTTTTGGTGCCGTTGCTGGGGACTGGTAACATTGCTTGATTCTATTTGGTTTTCCTACTTTTTATTTATTTTTATTTATAACTGGACAGTTTCATGTTTTAAAGTTAATGACGTAAATTGACAAGTTGTGTTTGAAGTCCAACGGACAAGGACAATTGCTTGACAAGCAATAGGTTTGAGTCCCAGCTTACACAATACAAAAAAAAGTTTCAAGTAGCATGTTGATTATTTCTAGTTTATGGTTTCATTCACTTGCTCTTAGATAAACAAGCGCCGTCATAACCATGTCAGTGTGGAGCATCAGTCGTTGAATTTCGAAGGACAACGTCAGTTTAGATAAACAAGTGCCGTCATAACCACATCGGAATTCCAAAAGTCGTTTGGCTTTAGTGATAACCACGTCGGTTCCTACTTATTTTCCGTCGTTATAACTAAATACTAGGGCGGTTTTTAATAAAACCATCGTTGTATTCAACTATGGGAAAATATATAAACTTTTCGTCACCTAACCTAATGTTCTACGTTCTCTCTCACCGATAAAATGTCTTAGTTTCCCTCTCATTTCCCAAAAGCAGCTTCATAAGCATCATCGTCTGAATCTTGTCATCGTCATCGTCTTCGTCTCCAAATCACCATTTTCTTACGTCGGAAGGAAACTTTCTTTGCACGCCAAAGGTTTTTTGTCAATCTCTTCCTTTTTTTTATCTTTCATTTGAAAGAATGAGTCTGGAAACAAGATTCCGTTAAAATGAGGAAATCTTTAACTGGTTTGATTAAATTCATTAGTCCATCACTCTCACGACGTCAAAAGATGACAGTTCTATCTTGTTTGCGACGATAGAATCGACACACAACGATGGTCGTTAAATCCGACCTTGTCTACCACGCAAATCTCACGGCCTTAAGTTCTGGGCCGAGGGGATATGCGTTGACACACGGCTTCCTGCTTTAGGGTGTGGTGCGGTTTGTACGCGGGTGTGCCAACACGGTCTACCGTGCGTCGAGGTTGTTGGTGTGAATGGAGATGGTTGAATGGTTGAATGGTGCGCCTGTTTGAACTTGTCTTCTGATCAAAAGATTGTAGCTGAGAGAGGAACTAATCTCGGTTGTCAAGTTCACGGCCTGAGCTACAAGGCCGTTTAGTGGTGGTGTCGATGGTGGGTTTAGGGCGGTGCTCCGGCGCGCTGCTCAATGAGCGGCGGTCGTGTGATATATGGGGTGAATGAGCGAATAACAAGGATGGTGCTCCGGCGCCTTGAAAATCAAGGGTCGTATGATATATTGATGAATGGGTTTTCCTTACAAACTAACACTACTCCTAGGAAAGCAAGTAAAGATAATGAAAGTGCATTACAGGAAAATATAAGTTGCTCCGTGGGAGGCTTGGGTTTGGTGTTTGAACCCTTTGAATGTAGTCCTGAGCTTTGTATTTATAGGAAGAGTTCCTGGAGGAATAATCGAGGCTGAAAATCTGCATGGTGGAGCCTGATTAGCGCAAGTGGGTAGTCCAATCGACATTTGGGATTGTGAAGCATGGTGGTGTGACCCCTTGAATCCTGGTGAATCCCGGCCGTCGCCCTTGATCGTGGTTCCCGCGTAACTGGCCGTGGGGACGCATTTATTGCTCTGATAGTTAGTCACCCAATCTCTCAAGTTGCAAGAATTCTTGTGAGAATGTCCACGTCTAATCACTCTGTTTTCTATCGCCAAACCCTGACTTCAGTCACTTCCCACCTTCCCACATGCATTAAATGCTCATTCATGGCCAGTGGGTTTACTACAATAAACAGAGGCACTGCCTCATTAAATGAAGCATGGGACCTTGTCATCACGTGATGATTTGACTTTAATACTTCTGGTCGTGACTTTGCTCGGCTTGCAATCGAGGCCGAGATGATCGTGCCTTGGCATTTTCTCTATTATTTTCAGGGAAGCCAAACACCTTGGCGAAACGCTGCGTTTCAGTTTTACGAGCAAGTGCGAGGGCCGAGGAAAAGGGGTGCCTTCGGCCAGTTCATGGCCGTGATTTATTAGGCACAAACATTGCCCCCACATCCCTGGATTCTTCGGCCTTAGCATGGGTAAGGGCCGAATGGATTCCAATGGATGGACCCTTAGCATTCCTTCTGAAGTGATTGACAACTGGGGCATTAAATGCGCAGGCCAATCGGCGCATTTAATGCCTCAAGCACGTCGTGCAGGTCATTATTGCCCAGGCTTACGCGAGGCGTCACTTCGCCTTGTCAAGTGGAATGACGACCTCTGGTTTAGTGACACGCCATTGTGCTCTTAATTCGCCCGAGCCATCATTTTACCTCGCTAATCGGAACGTCGGCTGCCAGGTCTCTGTCATAATCTCACGTGCTCTGAGTGCGCTGTCAGGCCATTTCGTTTCACGAGAGTCACCCGTCTTCGTTTTGAATCCCAGCATGAGTATAAAAACCGAAGCTCCTTCGTATTTTCTTCACACTCCCAAAATCCTCGAGTTCACGCTCTTCGAAAGTTCATACTGCCCAAGTTTTGAGATCCTTCCATGACTCAGTGGCCTTTCTTCTTGCTTTAAACACTCTGGAGCCTTCCTCTGATCCCTGGGCTTCATCCTTCTTCATCTCAACCTACCCTAATGGTTCTCACTGCAGGCCTTCCCAAGCTAGGGAGCCATACCTGCTGAGTCTCATGACTTGGCAGCTTGATGAAGACGAGGGGACCCGGTATGATGACCCCAACGTGGTTGAGTTTATGTGGCTAATTACCCTGGTCACATCTATGGCCAGAATGACGGCTTTTACCATGGCTGGAGTGATGGCTCCTACCATAACCAGAATGGTGACCGCTTACCATGGTCGGAGTGATGGCCGTTACCGCGGTTTGAACGACGGCCGTTGCCACTGCCGGAATGGCGACTGCTTACCACGACATGAGTGGCAGTCAATTTCCGTGTCCCGAATGACGACCCTTCCTCGTGGTCGGAGCGACGGCCCTTGCGCCTTCCATGTCCTGAGTGACGGCCGCTTACTGTGGCCAGAGTAGCGGCCCTTCCCTCTTTCGGCCGTGGCCTCAATGAAGCCTTGGCTTTAGGTTGGCCACAGTTGGTGATGCAATAGTTGGCGGAGGTACTGCTTCGGGGAGGAATGTCTGATTGTCCAGCAAGAAGACCATGAATCCGTTGCGCGTAGATTTAGGATGTGATTTTTCTTATGTGTGCTTGTACTCGGCCATGACCTGGCCGTTTCCTTGTAAACGTGTTCCCCTTTTTAAACTAAATGATTGAAATGAAGTATGAATTTTTGGTCGGTCTTTGTCGTGTTGCATACTCCGCTCTTGTCATTTGTAAGTCTTTATAATTATTTCACGGCCGTCTCCCATAATGACGGGGTGTATCTCGGCCAAGGATCCTTTCAATAATGAACGGCCCTTCCCAATTGGGCGAGAACTTGCTGAATCGAGGGTCCTTCATCCCAATGGGGAGTACAGCTCGCCATACTAAGTCGCCCTCGGCGAAAGTCTTTAGTTTGACTTTTCTGTTATAGGCCCTCGCCGCGATCTGCTTCTGTGCCTGCATTAGGTTATAGGCATCGAGTTTGGACTGCTCCAAATCTTCTGACTCCTGAGCCATGGCTTGTGCATAGTCCTCCCCTTTTTTCTCAGGTTGTTCGGCCACACGAAGAGACCGAACCTTTAATTCCATTGGAACGATGGCGTCATGACCGTAGGTTAAGGCGTAAGGAGACGTGCCTGTGGCCGATCGCTTTGAGATTCGGTAAGCCCAAAGGGCTTCGGGAAGTAAGTCGTGCCATGCCCTAGGCTTTTCCTCGATCATTTTCTCAAGGATGCCCTTGATTACCTTGTTGCTCGCCTCGGCTTGTCCGTTAGACTAGGGATTATAAGGCGTCAAGTGAACCAGTTTGATTCCCATCTGTTTGGGCCTGGTTGAAATTTGACCGGTTTAGGCCCAAGATCCAACAATTAAATTTAACCGGGTTAGGCCCAAGATACGACAATTAAATTAACATTGGGCCCAATCAGTGGGCCTAATCAATAAGGTCGGATGGAAGCCCAAAATCATAAAGGTGGCCGAATTTCTACATGTGGCTGCATACATTAATTTGGTCGAGCATATCAATACGGCCGAGAGCATAAAAGTGGTCGAAAGCCTATAAGCGGCCGAAAGTGTAGATACGGTTGAATGACTAAAAGCGGCCGAAAGTGTAGATATGATCGAATGACTAAAAGCGGCCGAATACATAAAAACAGTCAATGCTTAAATAAGGAGAAAGATAATCCGTAGGAGGATTTTCTCATAGGTTACAATTCAAATATGGAAGGAATTATGCCAGCTTGATGGTCAACTGAAGTTATTGCTGGGAGAGCTCAAGATGGAAGGAAAATCAAATCAAACGTTATTATTCACATTAAATCACACGCATGAGACAAGGGATTGAAGATATTCTGGAGCAATTATGATTGATTTGAAGGCCAATTGACGACTGACCAAATTGAGACGCACCGAAGCCCCTATAAATACCAAGCTTATGGAAGAGAGAAAGGACCCCCGACACAACACACAACTTGTCATTTTACATTCTCTTCAATTTCTATCCTAGGAGTAGCATAATGTAGCCATAGCCTAGTTCTTATTTTTTCCGCTCTAGTTTCCGTAAATTTCAATTATGCCTTTACATTCTTGTTCTTGTTTTTCAATTCTATTTTAATTACAACAATTTCAATTCATGTTATCTTTATTGTTCTTCGTAATCTAGTTTACTTTCCGCCCTTTACTTTACGCACTTGCATTTCAATTATTTAATTTATGCAATTTACTTTACGCACTCGCATTTCAATTATTTAATATATGCAATTTACATTACGCAATCGTCTTTACATTCTTTATTTTACGCACTTTAAATTACGCACTCGTCTTTAAATTATTTATTTTTAAGCACTTTACTTTCCGCACTTGTCTTTTAATTATATTTAAATTCAAGCACCTTTTACTTCACGCACGTGTTCTTCGTTTCATTACATTTCACCTTCAATCTTCATCTCCACCCACTCCACATCATTTGGTTGCTCACATAAAGCCTTGACTCTGAGGTAGTGAAAGAACCTAGGCCGTGAGGAGGTTCCTTGCTCGGCCGAACAATCGTTTGATTAAAGTCAGATCTCGGACGCAACACATCCATCTACTCACATTCCATTCAAGCCCAAATTCGAGGCTTGGTGGTGGCACGCCCCGCACTCAAAAAAGAAGAAGGACCAAAAACTCCTTCAATCGGCCTACCCGGACGAAAAGAGGGAAACATAATTTGGCACGCCCGGTGGGATACACTCTATGAGCGACCGAAAGGAATGGCAACATTCCTACCAGCCGATGAACTACAACGGCTATGATTCTTATGGCTCGAATAGCCAATCCATCGGCCAACATTATGGCCAATATAATTTTACCTATCAAGGTGGACCTAAAAACCAATATGGCTCAAGTAGTCAATTTAGTGGCCAATATGGTGGGCACAACTACGTTGGAGGATTTGGTGGCCAATATGGCGGGCACAACTATATTGGCGGATATGATCTTATGAACCAAAATGGTTCGAATGATAAAAATGGCTTTGGTGGTCAAACCAATCAAGGTGGCTATGGCGGCCAATACGATTCTACATATCAGTATAGCTCTAGTAGCCAATTCAATGGCCAACACGGAAACAACAGTCATGGCCAAAATAATATGATATATCAAAATTATGCGAATGGCCAACATGGCTATAATGGCCAGTACAATCAGGTGGCCGGAGGGCAATACACTTACCCAGATGGCCAAAATAATCCGGCCAATATTTATAATCAACCTAGTTATGGCTCCCACCAAACAAATCATCCTAATGACTGGGCCGTTATCGGCCGTAATAGTTTCAGGTATACCGAATCTGTGGACGATGTGGTTCTCAAAGAACTTAACCACCTGTGTGCTAGAAATTGACCGATAAGACTCTGCCTTGACCCACTTAGTAAAATAGTCGGTCGCCACCAAAATCCATGCATGTTGGTTGGACGCGGCCGGATGGATCTTGCCAATGATATCCACGGCCCATCCTCTGAACGGCCATGGTTTGGTAACCGGGTGAAGGGCTTCGGCCGGTACCCTTTGTATGGGGCCGTAAATTTGACACTTAATGCACCCCCTTGCATACTCTATGCAGTCTTTTAAAATGGTCGGCAAGGTACGCTTCTCGATCCTTATTACGCGATCGTGGTCGGTGTCTGGGATGTTTACGCCTGACGCCACCTGGGCCATCTCATTGGCCTCATGGTTTTCGGCACGCGGTACATGAACAAAGGAGATCCTGGAAAACTCATCGGCCGTGTTGAGGGCCGTCACATAATACATGGCTAGATTCTCGCTCGTGCATTGGTATTCCCCGGTTAGTTGGTTAATTACTAGTTGAGAATCACCGTAGACCAAAACACGGGTGGCCTTCATTCCTTTCAAAATCTCGAGACCGATGATGAGTGCTTTGTATTCAGCCTGATTATTGGTGCATTTGAAGTCGAGTTGAAATGCGAACTGCCATCTCTGCCCTTGAGGGGATTCGATCACGACTCCTGCCCCTGACCTGGCCTCGGTACTGGAACCGTCGAAATACATGGTCCAGTAGTTCTTTTCCATGCGGGCCATGCCAATCTCGACTTCCAACTCTTCTTCCTGCCTCTGGGCCAGAGATGAGCCAGGAAATCGGCCAATGCCTAACTCTTGACTGACTTCTGAGCCACATACTGGAAGGTAAATTCGGACAATGCCATCGTCCACTTCCCGATTCGGCCGCGTATAATCGGCCGAGTGAGCATGTATTTGATAAGGTCGGTCTTGGAGATGATCTGGACCACCAAAGGAAGCATGTAGTGCCGCAACTTGGTGGCCGCGAAATAAAGCGCTAGGCACAACTTCTCGATCGGCGAATATTTCAGTTCAGCTGCGTTGAGGGTGCGGCTTAGATAGTGCACCGCCTGTTCCCGCTCAGACTCGTTGTTCTGAGCCAGCAGACAGCCAATGAAGCCTTCTGAAGTCGAAATATAAAGTCTCAAAGGTTTCCCTCGCTTCGGCGGCATAAGGACCGGCGGTTGAGACAAATATTTCTTGATGTCGTCGAGGGCCGCCTGATGCTCTGCCCCCCATATGAATCGTTCCGTGTCTTTTAGCTTGAGCAGAGGAGTTAGCGGCCGGATTTTTCCCGCCAAATTGGATATGAACCGCCGTAAAAAGTTGACCTTACCAAGGAAGGATTGGAGCTCCTTCTTGGTCCTTGGTGGAGGGGCCGCCATAATGGCCGTAGCTTTATTCCTATCTACCTCGATCCCTCGCTGATGAACCAAGAAACCAAGGAAGTTCTCAGCAGTGACGCCGAAAGCACACTTTTTCAGGTTCATTTTTAGGCCATGTGCTCGCATTCGGTCAAAAGCCTGTCGGAGGTGTCCTACGTGGTCGGCTCTGGATGGGGACTTTACAACCACGTCGTCAATGTAGACTTCAACGGTCCGGCCTATAAGGTCATGGAAAATCAGGTTCATAGCCCGCTGGTATGTCGCACCGGCATTTTTTAGGCCAAACGGCATGACTACCCATTCATAGGTCCCGATTGCCCCCGGACACCTAAACGATGTTTTGTGGACATCCGCCTCGGCTACGAAAATTTGGTTGTAACCGGCATGGCCGTCCATAAAGGACAAGAGTTCGTGTTTTGCGGCCCCGTCTACCAAGAGGTCTGACATAGGCATGGGGTATTCGTCCTTGGGGGTCGCGAGATTTAGATTTCTGTAATCGGTGCAGACCCTCAAAGCCCCAGTCCTCTTTAAAACTGTTACAATGTTGGCCAACCACTCAACGTATCGTGCCGTTCGAATAAAGCCGGCTTTGAGGAGCCGTTCAATTTCCTCCTTGACTTTAAGATGTACCTCGGTCAAAAAACGTCTCGGTGGCTGCTGGAACGGCTTGAACCCCTCCTTGATTTTAACTCATGCTCGACCAAACTCCTTGGCAATCCAGGCATCTCATGGTAATCCCAAGCAAAACAATCCTTATATTCATGGAGCAGGCCGATAACCTCGGCCGCTAACTTAGGATCCAAAAGTTTGCTTACAAAAAGAGGCCGTGGTTCGGCCTCCGACCCTATATTTATTTCTAATAAAGGATCCTGGACTTCTGGGTAGTCGTCCTCCATCTCGGCGGGCGCTGTTTCTAGGTCGTCAAAAGTTAACACGTCCGTCTCGTCCGATTCGTGGAGGAATTCGATCAAGTTGATTGGCGAGTTCGGCTGCAAGGATTCCGCCGCCCAGTGCTCCAGCAGCCTTTCCAGCAAGTCGGTCACTGCCGCTGGTCCTTCTTCTCTAGTAGCCTTATCTGTCATTTAAAGGCTGGTGAGGTCGATCAATACTTTCCGCGCCGAATCCTGTCAAACATTCTCAGCACCTAACTCCAGCACCTTTTGGGCCGTCGTTCTGGTTGGTTGGCTGCTTGCATCGTGGCCGGTGAGGATCACCCATCCAACGTCGTCGTCATAAATTCGAGCTTGTACGGCGTTGGCCTCGAACGGTTTCTCGTCGGCCGGGTGTATAGACACCTTTTGGCCGACCTAGAAGAATAATAATTGGAAAAGGGAAGACGGTATGCACCCAGACTGGTGGATCCAGTTGCGGCCGAGCAATATGTTGTAGTCGATGCTGGACTCGACCACGTAGAAGGCCGCGACTCTTGTCTGGTCGGCCACGGTAATCTTCAAAGGCAACACACCGATGGTTTTAGATTTGTCGCAGACGAAGCTGCTCATAACGACGTCGCTGGGGATGAGGTCCTCTTTCGACTTGTCCAGCTTCCTCATCAAGGAATAAGGAAGGATGTTGACCGTCGCTCCACAGTCGACGAAAACCTTGGACACAGGCACCCCCTCTACATGAGCCGAGATGTACAACGGCTTGAAGTGTCGGTATTTGTTCGGCTCATTTCGGGGTATTACCTCATTAAATGCCACGGCCTCTGGTCAAGTTGTTCTTCGGCCACATCATCATCCAGGCCGTTAATCTGCCCTCCTGGGGCTAAAAATTCGGATGGTAGCACCAAGACCATGTTAATGCCGACCTCCTCCGGCTCCAGCGGGTTTCCCCTACCAGCCTCCTCTTCGGCCTCACGGTCGTCTTTGGTGAGGACCATTTCCTCGACCATCCCGAGGATTCCTTCGTATTCTTCATCGGAGATTCTAAAGGTGGGGTCGTCTTCGGCCTCATGCCCAAAGAGGGGATCGCTGAAACCTTCGATCATGGGCCTTGCGGCCCCCAGGATATCGCCTGCGGATGCGTTGATCTCAAGTGGGGCCGAGGCCTCGTCATCCTCCTCGAGGACCTGCCTAGCCTTCGCAAATGTGTCCCTGGCCGCAAGGTAATCATCTAAACGGCTTACCCGGGCCTTTTCCTCGGCTGTCAAACCAAAGACGACGTCGGCCGGAGTCACAGTAAAATACTGGCGGAGATATTCCAGGTCGTCCTTGCTGAATGGGGCCTCAGCCTCCAAACCTGCTAGGCCCGGCTGGTATCCCAGCATTCCTCTTGCCCGGGCTTCCCTGTTGGCCTGGTATACGGCCTTGATGACCGGATCAGATCTACTGGTGATGAGGAGCCCCTCTGCCTTTGTGTTTTTGAGGGCCAACTCCATGATTTCTCGGCTCTCGGGGGTCATGTCGTACAGGTCTGTGGCCGAGTGGTCTTTATGGAATTCCAGAAGAAAGGACAGCCCGTTGGCCGAAAAAGGGGGTCCCTCCCGCGGTAAACGTCGATGACACCCTCGGCTGAACCGTGGCCTTCGGCTGAACCGAAATGGCCGTCTTTCCACGATGACTCTCGTCCTGCCTAGGGCGCCATGTTCTTGGAGGCTTGATACTGGCCGCTCTTGCCACCGGGGGAACAATTGGTGTGGACGGTAGCCCGTCTGGAGTCGCCACTTTCTTTTGGCGCTTGGAACCTTCGGCCTCAGTTGTCTGTATTCTGGCCTGCTGAACCTGTCTCTGCATTCTCCTCAGCTGGGTTTTTGTCAGCGGCTCAGCCCTGCCCCCAGGCCGTGCATGATACCAACGGGCGTCACGGATGACTGGCAGTTTGAAAGTCTTCAGCAGCGTAAGGGGGGCCTCGTTCCTGTGGCTTGCCGTGGTACTGGACTGTGCCCCTAGCAGGTCAAAAATAGTTCTGCTGGCCGGCCATCGGCCGTACCGCCCATCGTATTTTTTCTCAGCTGGTTGGGATGGCTCGGCGGCCTTCCTCTAGTTCTCCTGCGGCCTGGTCTGACCGATCTCGGACTTGCATCGCTCGCAGATCAGCGGGCTCTAATTCCGCCGTTGGCTCCATTCCTTTCGCCGTCCTGCGAGCTTCCTTATTCCTGGCTGGGAGTTGGGCGTCGACCATGTTGACGACAGGTGGAAGGAATGGCTTGGAGTCGACCTGCATGGCTGCCTTCTCTGGGAACTGGAGCTTCTTTTCGTCGATCAACTTTTGGATGACGTCTCGCAAGACCACGCAGTTGTTGGTGTTGTGAGACCAAGAACTGTGGTATTTGCAAAACGTTTTCCCTTTGAGCTCGTCGGGCTTCGGAATCTTGTGGCCGAAAGACAATTTAACCTTTTTCTCGGCCAATAGCAGGTCGAAAATAGCCTCTGCCCTTGTTAAGTCAAAAGTATAGGTCTTCGTTTCCTGCGTCGCGAACTTGGCGTCAGGGATTTTGGTACGGCTATTGTCGGTCTTAACAAGTCCCTTGCAGACGAAGGGCTTGTCTATGGTGACCTCGGCCGAACTCATCTCCACTTCATCGCTCTTGGCCCCTGCGGAGCCATCTGCTTCGGCATAGCTGACGACAGGGTTCCTGTAGTAGGTCCCTTTTGAGGCCGACTTCTTCTGCATCTCTTCTTTTAACAAGGACGCATATCTGTCCACCTTGTTAGTTAAGTCATGCATGTCCCGGAATTCGATTCCCTGGAATTTCTTCCGGTATTTGAACTCCAAACCCTCTTCGGCCATCTTGACGAGCTCCCTCTCTGGTAGGTTCATACGGCACCAATTCCTACATGTTTTGAATCGCTGTAGGTAATCGCGAGGTGATTCGTCCGAGGCCTGGCTCATCCTTGCCAACTCGGCGACCGTTATTTCTCGGTTGGTCTGATAGAAATGTTTGTGAAATATTCTTTCCATATCAAACCAATCCCTTACTGAGTTCGGCCGGAGGTTTATGAACCATGAGAACGCCGCGCCGGTCAAAGAATGAACAAATAAATGGAGCTTCTGGGCGTCCAAATCGGCTTCTCCACACTGGGCCGTGAAACGGCCTATGTGCTCAATGGAGGAGGTCTACCCATCCCCGGAGAACAGCATGAATTCTGGCAATCGATAGTTCCGGGGGAGAGGGATTCGGTCGATTTCTGGCGGGTACGGCCTTGTATATCTCGGCGTATCTGGCCGCCCCTGGGCTAGACCGTCTTCAATCATCCGCCGGACGTCTTTGAGTCGAAGACCCTGAGGTGGTGCCTCCTGTTGGGCCGCACCCGGCTGTGGGGCCTGCTGCACATCATTTTGCGGCCTTATTTGTTGAGCTACCAGGACAAGGGACTCGGCCGGTATGACCGAGCTAGTTGACGCCATATGAGTGCCATGGGTTTAGCCAAGGTGCGTGTGCGTCGCCGCTGGAATGGCCGAACCGTAGTGAATGTGAGAGCCCAGCGGGAACAACGACGCCTGCAATGGTAGTGAGACGGTCTGATTGCTCTGACCGTACTGTTGTGATGAAACAGCAGTTGCGATGCTATAGCCAGGATGAGTGTGGACGGCCGCAGTGTGAACTGGGCCGAGTGGATGAATTGCGGGGTGTGCGAGGCTGTTGTGCCCTAATGATACGGCCAAAGCATGGAGCGGCCCGCACACTGTCTCGGTTGAATAGGTTGGCCCGGGGCTTGCCCACGTGGGCTGGGACTGCCCCCAGCTGTTTGTCTGCGGAAAAGAATGATGGCCGTAACCTGATGCTTGGGTGTGGACAGAGGTGCAGAGGCTACTGCTTTCACCGTAAGGCTCGATTCTCTCGCGCTCTTGGCCCCTTTGTCCAGCTCCAGGGGGTGTTGCAGGGGAGGTCGTCGGCATCCTCTCCTGGAAAAGAGTTCGCAGCTCCGAGGAGAATCTGTCCATTGCGGCCATGAAGGATGTTTCTATCCTGTAGGCCTGCTTGGACATCAGCTCCTCTACTACCGCCTGTTCTTACATGGACTCGGCCGTGCGATCCATCATTACAGGAACGCTGGCCGAGATCCCGACTGAATGTTTCGTCTCGATGATTGGTGAAGTGGACTCAGGAGTCTCAGAAGTCATTTCGACTGCTTTGTTTTTGAGCTTTGCCTGTGCCCTAGTTTCTACCATAAGTTTTTGTCAAGTATCCCACCGAGCGTGCCAAAAGTGTCTACCGCGCAAATCTCACGGCCTTAAGTTCCGGGCCGAGGGGATATGCGTTGACACGCGGCTTCCTGCTTTCGGGGGCGGTGCGGTTTGTGCGCGGGCGTGCTAGCACGGTCTACCGTGCGTCGAGGTTGTTGGTGTGAATGGAGATGGTTGAATGGTTGAATGGTGCGCCTGTTTGAACTTGTCTTCTGATCAAACGATTGTAGCCGAGAGAGGAACTAATCTCGGTTGTCAGGTTCACGGCCTGAGCTACAAGGCCGTTTAGAGAGGAACTAATCTCGGTTGTCAGGTTCCGGCGAGCTGCTCAATGAGCGGCGGTCGTGTGATATATGGGGTGAATGAGCGAATAACAAGGATGGTGCTCCGGCGCCTTGAAAATCAAGGGTCGTATGATATATTGATGAATGGGTTTTCCTTACAAACTAACACTACTCCTAGGAAAGCAAGTAAAGATAATGAAAGTGCATTACAGGAAAATATAAGTTGCTCCGTGGGAGGCTTGGGTTTGGTGTTTGAACCCTTTGAATGTAGTCTTGAGCTTTGTATTTATAGGGAGAGTTCCTGGAGGAATAATCGAGGCTGAAAATCTGCATGGTGGAGCCTGATTAGCGAAAGTGGGTAGTCCAATCGACATTTGGGATTGTGAAGCATGGTGGTGTGACCCCCTGAATCCTGGTGAATCCCGGCCGCCGCCCTTGATCGTGGTTCCCGCGCAACTGGCCGTGGGGACACATTTATTGCTCTGATTGTTAGTCACCCAATCTCTCAAGTTGCAAGAATTCTTGTGAGAATGTCCACGTCTAATCACTCTGTTTTCTATCGCCAAACACTGACTTCAGTCACTTCCCACCTTCCCTCATGCATTAAATGCTTATTTAGGGCCAGTGGGTTTACTACAATAAACAGAGGCACTGCCTCATTAAATGAAGCATGGGACCTTGTCATCACGTGATGATTTGACTTTAATACTTATGATCGTGACTTTGCTCGGCCTCGGCCTCGGCTTGCAATCGAGGCCGAGATGATCGTGCCTTGGCATTTTCTCTATTATTTTCAAGGAGGCTAAACACCTTGGCGAAACGCTGCGTTTCAGTTTTATGAGCAAGTGCGAGGGCCGAGGAAAAGGGGTGCCTTCGGCCAGTTCATGGCCGTGATTTATTAGGCACAAACAGACCTAATGCAAACTGCACGACGGTGGTTAGTAACCGTCATGGTGTGACAATTAATACGTCGGAAACAAGATAAAACTGTCATCTCATGGGAGAAAGAACTGTCGTTTTCCCTGTATCACATCTCAGTAAGACGACGGTTGTCTTTTGTGTTTGACGTTGTAATTTTTAAACCACATCGGTTCTTAGGCTGAATAACCGACGTGATGTATACACATTTACATCATGAACGAGATAAACCGTCGTCTTATTTCCATACATGGTTTGAGAGATTGGTTAACAGGACGTCGTTGTTTTTGTGTTACCGTCGTGGTGTTGTATTTACAACGACGGTGTTGTTTTACAACCGTCATCCTAAATTAAATATAACGGCTGTATTTTTTCAGACGTCGTTTCTTTATTATTAAGTCGATCTTTTTAAATAACTGACATTGTTTTTCTTGCAGATTAATTAAAAATGGTTTCGAAATCTCAAAACAAGGAAGCTCAAATGTCAGAGGCTCAAAGGGATGAAGCCAAATCAGTTTCAAAGGCTGAAATGGATGAAGGCAAATTAGTTCAAAGCAAATCCTCGAAGAGGATGAGATTTTCTTCAACTTCCGATAAAGACCCTAGCACAACCACATTTGTTGAGGAACCAAAATCCACCTGCGGTATCAACACAATGAGCCGTGTTGTGAAGAGGAAAATTCAAAAGATTAAGCCTGTGGTTGAGTTCAATATAAGGGGTAGACCACATGGCAAGGCTCCTGTTGAGATGCATTCTTACGTTGGTGTTTTGGCACACACCAGAGTCCCTCTTGTGGACAAGAAATGGACTCAATTGCCCAAGGACTTGAAGGAGCAGATTTGGGAAGCTGTTCAAATGACTTTTGTTGTTGGGGAAGGGTGCAAGAAGATGGTCCTGTCGTTTGCCGCCAAAAAATGGAAGGATTTCAAGTATAACGTAACTAGGTTGTCTCGAAAAGGGTATGTAGGTTTGGAAGATGAATTAGAAAAAAACATGCTCGGTGAAGAAATCGATCGAGCTCTTCTATGGAAGAAGGCAAGAGAAGATAAAACGGGAAACATCCTTGATCCAAAGGTTGCAGAGAAGGCAAAAGTAATCGTAAGTCTCACTAACTCTGATCTAAATTTGAAAAACAGAGTGTTTTATTTTGGTATAGATGTCACACATTTAAATAACCGACGTTATAAACTAAACGCCACGACGATTTTTATTTACCACCATTTCAAAAAGAATAGCATGTCGGTTTTTGCATAAATCAGACGTCTAGATAGAATTAATACGACGGCTTAAATTCCGGAGATGGCCATTTTGTTTTAAGTTTACTCACGCACACACTCTCCCTCTCTCTGTCCATTTCACTGAAATTTGTGGTGCACAATTTCTGGAAAAGAATGCATATTTCAATTGAGTTTTTTTCACTTCTTCATTAAAATTTACGACAGTTTTATCTCATCTAGACAATAGAATGTTTATACAAGGATGGTAATTTTATGCCGCCGTATGAAATTAAGTCCTACGTCTGTTTGTTCAATAGTCCATCGTCTTAATTGAAATACTACGACGGTCTTTGATTTCTGTTCTATCATCTGTTTGCTTTTGAATATACGACGGGTTTTTTTCTCCCGACGTTGTAAATTATAAACAATGGCAGTATTTAACTACCGACATGTTAAATGAATACTACGTCAGTTATTTAAGAAAATTGTTGTTGTAAATGATATATGACGTCGGTTTATTTATCTCTTTTACACTATGCTCAGTGTCTAACAATCTCTCTTTCTCTCTTTTAGGATGATTTGCAAAAGCAAGTCTCCGAAGGCACTCTGATTGTCTTCGGGAGCAATGGTGGGAGAGTCAGAGGAGTTGGTGTTGGCCTTTCCCCAACTCAGTTCTTCAATTTGTCGAGACAGTAGAGAATAAAATTTGTTGACAAATTGAAGGAAAGTCTGATGGAGGCAATCAGAGAAGAGATCTTAAGGATTGAGGCGAGGTCAAGGGAAAGTATAATGGAAGCAGTCAGAGCAGAGAGGGAGGTTATGTTGGCACAATTCCGTCAACTAGTTCCTAATTTTGATCCCAACATGCTCAAAACCCTAATTACTCCAATTCCTTTACTCCCTCAAGATCAAAGCCCAAAAAATCCAATGTTTGATAAGGCAAGCTGCTCTGGGGCTACTAATATCAGACCCCTAGCTTTGGGGGTAGATGATCCAAAACCTGATGCTGATATTGCTGGAAAACAGCAAGATGACATGGTAAAATCTCTGATATTTTCTTTTTCTGCCTTTTAAATTTTAAATAGACATCGCTCTTTTAAATATCCGACGTTAACATTTCAAACAACGACGGTATATATTTATCGACGTAGGAAAACAATAATACGTCTGTTTCTTCCAAGAACCGTCATTTTGGATTAAATACCACGACGCTTTTACTTGTTTTGCAATTTATTGGGCATTGAAAATAACGACTGTCTTTTTTGCCGTCGTCTAATTCTTTTATAAACCGTCGTCTATTTCATGAAAGCATTAACTTCATTTTAATTAGACGACCTTTCTTTAGTGTAGCGACATTATAACGTTTACACAACGACGGTTGTGTATTTACCGACGTCTATAACCTTTCCTCATTCAGTATGTACTAGAAATCGTCGTTTATATTATATACCACGTCTGTTTTTTGGGTTTAGTTAGAGTCGTTTATTTTAGTTCACACACAAACTAACTTATATTTCTTTATTTATTTCTTGTAACAGGATCTCTCAAAACTAGACATGCCACCTCCTCTGTTAGCCTTATGCCAACTTGTCAAGACCAAGTTGTTGCCTACTAACGAGACTCTGACATTTCACATGCCCAAGGAAGTGTTTGTTACGTCAGTCCAAGTAAATATGTGCCATGTTAAAGTTTTCAAACGTCACTTTTTTTTGTCAAAAGTGACGTCTAACCTTGTCCAAAAGTGTACTTTTGTATGTTAAATTTACCATGTTATATGTTTTAGACGTCAATTTTTTTATTTAGTGAAGTAGTATATGTTAACCATGACGGTTTCTACCACTACTACAAAAAGGGCAAAAGACGACCAAGAAACAACGACGATAGATCAAAAAACCGTCGTTGTTTTTTAAAAGACAATGGTAATAGAAACCTGTCGTAGAAACATAACTTAAACACCTAAAAAACCGGTATGCGCATAGATATTTTTAAACCACGACGCACCACATTAAAAAAGCGTCGTCTTATTACAAAGGTTTTGTTCCGAGTTAAAATCTGAACCTAAAAACAACGACTGCAGCCATGAAATCATTGCCGTAGAAAGTAAAGATGATGATTTAAAAATAAGACGCCGTGTTAACTCATTAATAAAAACGACCCAATTTTCTTAGTCAGCGATGCATAAATTCAAAGAAATCTACGACGGTTAATTACAAAAAAATTCACCGATTTAAATTAAGTTACCACGACTGTAAATATAAATTTATCGACTTTTTAATTACACTATACTACGACAATATCCATAACTCTACTGTCCGCATAATTGTACTAACCACGACGGTTTGTTAAATTAACGACGTACAACTTTTTTACCATTATACATCTATCATTATCTATAAACTGTCATCTTAATTTTAATTGGTTTTTAAGATTTATTTATTAGATTTTTTTTCCTACGGCGGTAGATAAATAGTATGCAAGATTTGTGATAATCCACAATGGTTTATATAGGAAACCGTCGTCACTATCAAATTAAAGTGAAGTCTTACCAGAATGAACTTTGTTCCTCGTCAAAATCGAACCAACACACAAAGGCAATATTTTAGAAATGGATGATGTGTGTGTCTTTGTGTCTTTGAGATACACAAAGGCACACACACATCCACATCCAAAATATTTGCTTTCAGAAAAATGACGGCCGCAGCTGAAAGATAATTTTTTAGATGATGTGTGCGTGTTTGTGTCTTTCAGATACACAAACGAGCACAGACATCAACATCCAAACTGAAAAATGAAAGCGAGGTGAGACAGAGAGGTGATGTGCCTCCAGAGAGGTGAGATAGAGCCAAGGGCAAGAAGAAGTTGAAACCCTAATTGGAAAATGAAGACGAAAGAAAGACAGAAAAACCCTTATTTATAAACTAATATTATATACCACGTCAGTTATATTAAATTATCGACGTTTATATGAAAACATAAACGTCGTTTAAACCTAAAATAAGGTCGTATAAATTAATTAACAACGACGCTATATAAAAAAACGACGTTGTCATTTTTTGGAAAACTAATTTATTGTGTAATTAAAAAAGTTACACGTCGGTATGCGTAATTAAAACGACGTGCTATTTATTTTTCACGTCGTTATTATTGAGTATAAGGTCATTGGTTAAATTTGAAAATGACGGGATACATCTTTTTGAAGAAAAATGCGTCGTGTAATTGGATATAAAAACGGTGTTTCCTTAAAACTAGGCGTCGTGGAAACTAATGTAATAGGGCGGCGTAAATCTATAGCGTCGTATAATGTTGCATACTAGGGCATATTCTATTACTAGTGTCGTTTTATGAAACGGTCTATTAATATTTTAAACTTTTCGCCTACCTGACCTACACTTGCACTGTTTCCAAACCAGAGAAAAACTTTCAAGCTTCTCTCATTTTTCATTCTCAAAGCGCTGTTTCAAACTTTCAAGCTTATCTCCGAGAGAAAACTTTTCGTCTTCCTCTCCTCTTTGTCTTCGTCTCTGAACTGAAACACCAAACTCCAGGAGAAAACTTTCATTGCACGCAAAGGGTAAGCATTCATTACTATTTTTGTTTCTGTTTTGCACGCGCATATCATTTTCGTTTTTTAAAATCTTTTTACATTTTTTCTTTCCAAGTTTGATAAAATTTGCAGACAAAGAAGGAAAGTTTACAAGTTTGAACACTTACTTTGTTTCTTTTAGTTCAACTAAATAAGACGACGATGGCTTGTTATTGATGTGGTTAGATTTATAGACCACGACGGTTCGTCAGTCATCCTAGCGTCGTGTGAAAATGTTCTTCGTTGTTTTTTAAAATGATCGTCTTTTTTTGTATTTGATTTTTTAGGATATATTCATCGCAGGTTTGATTTCTCTGAACAATGGTTTTTGTTTTGAAAATCTTTTTAATTATTTTTCTGTTGAAAATATTTTACGTTTTTCCAAATTTGTTTTTATGTTGTAGAGACGATGGTATATTATTATTTACGTTGTTTTAATTTCAATACCACGTCGAATGTTTATTATTAACGTCGTTGTAATATTTAATCCTCTATTTTTTGTAATTATATCATAAGATGTCGGTTGTTTATTATTAACGTCGTTGTAATACTTAATCACGTCGGTGGTTAATTACCGTCGTGAAAATTTATTATTACGTCGGTTGTTTTGTTCTTACGTCGTTTGAAATATTATAATACGTCGGATTTTATAAATAACCGTCGTGTTTTTTCTTAATTTCACTGAAATATTTTCACTTGCAGGTTTGATTTGTCTGTAACCATGGTTTCTCAATCCCAAAGTAAGGACTCTGGCTTGAAAAAAAATGAATGTAAGGAGCTTAGAGTTGTAAATCCTCAAGCCAAGTCCTCGAAGAAGATGAAGTCTGTTTCATCTGCTGAGATAGAACTAGGCAGCACGACAACATTTTCTGAGGAGCTAAAGTCAAGTCGGGGTATAAGCACAATGCCCCGTGTTGTGAAGAGAGGGTTTAGGGTACATCGGATTTTATAAATAACCATCGTGTTTTTTCTTAATTTCACTGAAATATTTTCACTTGCAGGTTTGATTTGTCTGTAACCATGGTTTCTTAATCCCAAAGTAAGGACTCTGGCTTGAAAAAAAAATGAATGTAAAGAGCTTAGAGTTGTAAATCCTCAAGCCAAGTCCTCGAAGAAGATGAAGTCTATTTCATCTGTTGAGATAGAACCAGGCAGCACGACAACTTTTTCTGAGGAGCTAAAGTCAAGTCGGGGTATAAGCACAATGCCCTGTGTTGTGAAGAGAAAATTTCAGAAAATCAAGCCTGTTGTTGAGTACAATAAAAGGGGGAAAGCATGTGGCCTTGCACATACTGAGATGCAGTCCTACATTGGTGTGTTGGCACGCTCCAGAGTCCCATTTGTGGACAAGAAATGGGCTGAAATATCCAAGGATATAAAAGAGCAGATTTGGGAAGCCGGTCACATGGCTTTTGTGGTTGGTCAAGGAGGCAAGAAACTGGTGTTATCTTTTGCTGCCAAGAAATGGAAGGATTTCAAGTCTACACTAACGAGGCATCATATCCTTTCATTCATCAAGGAGAATGAGAAATTAAGGCAACCCCTTGAAATATACAAATTCATAGAGAAAGATGACTGGGATGCCTTTGTAGCTTCAAGTTTATCTGAAAAATTTGTGTCTGTGCATTTTGAACAATCACAGAGGAGGGAGGAACTTGAGTACAATCATCGATTGTCTCGAAAAGGATATGTTGGTTTGGAGGATCAGTTGGAGGAAACCATGCCCGGGGTAGATATTGATCGATCTACCTTATGGAAGAAAGCTAGAGAAGACAAACATGGTAACATCCCGAATCCAAAGGTTGCAGAGAAAGAAAAATTAATTGTAAGCCTACTCACTCTGTTTTAAATTTTTATTAAACTGTATTGCCGTGATAAGTCTTATTACCTCTTTTGTTATATTTTTGTGTCATGTGAAAAATATTACTACGTTGAAATTTTTTAAAAAACATCGTTAAAGGTCTGAATATGGAATCACTACTCTGTTTTTTGTAATTATATCATAAGACGTCGGTGGTTTATTATTGGCGTCGTTTTAATAAATTAACCACGTCGGTAGTTAAGTACCGTCGTCTGAAATATTATATTACATTGATTGTTATATTATTGAGTCATGTGAAATGTTATAATACGTCGTTTTTTTTATGAATAACTGTCGTATGTTTTCTTATGCTAACTTTTTATTATGTCTTTGTGTTAGAATGAATTGCAAAAACAAGTCTCTGAAGGCACTCTTACTATATTAGGAAGTAATGATGTGTTGACTTTAGCTTTGGGTCCCGAGCATCCAGGAAGAGTTAGAGGGGTAGGGGCTAGGATTTCCCCTAAGCAATACTTCCATTGACCTAGACAACAGAAGGTAAGGTTTGCCGATCAATTGAAGGAAAGTGTAAGACTTGTTCTTCAAGAAGAGACTTTGAAAATGGAGGCTGGATCAAGAGAAGAGACTTTAAAGATGGAGGCTAGAACCAAGCAATTGGTAGAAGCTGAGAGGGAAAATTTGCTGAGTCAGCTTTCCAAACTCATCCCCAATTTTGATCCAAGGATGCTGAAACTGAATACTAACCCTTGTCAAATCCAAGGTCAAGGGCAAAGTCCAAAAAATCCAATGTCGGACAAAGCAAGCTGCTCTGGGGCTCTTGATGTTAGAGCCCAACAGTTTGAGGAGGATACTGCCAAGAATGGGGAAAAGCAGGAAGAAATGGTAAAGTCTCTGAACTTTGAATTCTCTGTTTTTCAAAAAGCCATTAGACGTCATTATTGTGAATCACAGTCGTTCAAATTAAAAAACAACGACGATTTACATTTACAACCGTTTTAAAAGTTATACCATGAGGCATTTTTTTAATAAACCGTCGTTTGTGTTTCATACCACGACGGTGGAAAGGATTGAGTTATTGTAGTATTTAGTTTACTTGTTTTACAAGCTATCTTCACTGACACAATCCCACTATCTGTATCTCTCTCTCTCTCTCTCTCTCTCTCTCTCTCACTCTTTTTCTCTGCAATTGCTGTTATCTGTGTTTCTGCTAAAAAAGGTTGGTACTCTCTGGAATTTGAATTTCTGAAAATTTTTATGTGATTTAGACGACGGTTTATTATTTACCATCGTTTAATGATATTTAGATGTCTGGAATTCTTACATACAGTCTTCTGTTATGCTTTACCACGACGGTTTATTATTTACCATCGTTTAATGATATTTAGATGTCTGGAATTCTTACATACAGTCTTCTGTTATGCTTTACCACAATGGTTTATTTAATTTTTTTACTTTTTAATTTTTTTTTACTTTTTGTACAATGTGATATATATATTTCTTTATTTCTTAAAATAGAAATCCAGGGTTGTATAAAAGATAGTAGAAAAGATAGAAGAAAAGATAGATGAACAGGTAAATTCTCATAACTTTTCCTTTTTCATTTGTTTTTCAATTTTCAGACGTGGATTTCCACGGCAGTTTTGGTTTTAATTGAATGTTTAAATTGTTGTACAAGTTTTCTTATATATCTCTTTATTTATTAAAACAGAAATCCAGTGTTGGAGAAGAGCAAATTGAAAAGGTAAATTCATTATTTATGAATTTTGCATTTGAATTAGACGTCGGTTTTTTTTATACGACATAATAAATTCTTCATTACGACGGTTTGAAGAAGGTAGGAAAGAATGGGCAGAGTTTGTTTGTCTTCGTATGGAGTAGAGGATTTTTAGAACACTTAAAATTTGGTTAGAATTAGACAAGTTTTTGTACAAATTTTATGTATAATGTACATTCTTTTTTTCCCTATGAATTTAAAATTGGTTTTCATTATTTAAAAAAAAAGGAAATTGCGTGACCGACGTGTAATAAACCTTGCAATGACATAATTATATCAAACACCGTTGTCTTATTAAGAACAAACGTGGTTAATAAATAAAATAAAGGAATAAAAAACACGACTGTACATTTACAACCGACGTAAAAGGAACTTATACGACGCTAAATTAATTGTTTGCGTCGTGATATATAGTATGTATGTCCCCGATCCCCATTACACGATGGTTGTTTTTACAAGTAAGTCGTTTATAAGTTTACAACGTTGTTCTTTTCTTAGCGCCGACGTGGTTTGTTTGTCTTTATATCTATTTAATTCAAAATATTCAAAATAAATTTAAAATAAATCCAAAAAATGCACCGTCAACCTCCCTGTAAATTTGTTGAGGTTTTCATGTTGTGAAAAACCCAAGTTCATGCTAAACCAAATTTGTTGAGGTTTTCATGTTGTGAAAAACCCAAGGGCACTTTCTAAACCGTCGTTTCTTTAAAATGACATTGTACACAAATAACAATGTCAAAGTTTTTTAAAAAGAGACGTAAAAGATTATTCAAACGACGGTCTGGGTTCTATAGACGATGTCGTTTAATTGAAATTAGACGGCGAGAAATTAAGAGTTTAAGTCGTGGAATACTGTTTGTACGTCGTTTTCGGTGTAAAAATGGCCATGGTTTTGCCTTTAAACGACGTCTTTTTTGAAAGTAAGTCATTTATTATGATTTACAACGTTTTTACTTTCTTAACGCTGACATGGTTTGTGGGTTTTTGTAGTAATATTTTATTCTATTTAATTCGAAATATTCATAATAAATTTAAAATAAATCCAAAAAATGCAACGTGAACTCCTATGAAGTCATTGAGATATGTTCTTCCCCCTTAAGCTTTAAAAAATGCAGTTTGAGTTATACAAATTTAAAATGACCACAAAAAATAAAAACGTTTTCATGAGTCACAACATCACTTATACTTTAATGGTTTAGGGATTAGGGTTTAGGGTCTAAATAATTTTAGAAAAGGGATTAGGATTTAGGGTTTTATGGACGAGATATTTTAGGCCCTAAAACCCTAATCCCTTTTCTAAAATTATTTTTAAAAATATATATATATAATTTCGGTTTTATTTATTAGGGTTTAGGGTTTAGGGTATATTTGTCTATTTAATTTTCTATTCATTCCACCCTAAACCCTAAACCCTTTCGCACACGAGTTCGAATCCCAGCAAAACCAAACACCACATATATACTTAGTTTCTAATACGTCAGGTTTTTATTTTTTTATTTTAATAATTTAATTTAATTTTTTTTTTATTTTTTGCGTCGTATGGAGATACCACGACGCGATTATTTTAATAAGCGTCATATTTCTGTTGACATTTTAACGACGGTATTTTGTTTTTGTGTCGTAAGGATATTTACCACGACGTCTTTAATGTAATAAGCGTCATGTTTAGGTTGAAATTTTAACGACAGTTGTTTTGTTTTCCATCGATATTTTTTGAAGAGCGCGCTTTCTAAAAATTTCTTGCGACCTAAAATTTTCAGATTTCGCTCTAACTCGTATACTTGTAACTGTTTGTGTCTAATAAATCTCGGCCGAAAGCCGACCGAAGGGATTTCCTTTCGGCCTCAATACCTGCCCAGGAGAGCCAAAGCGTGGCAAGGTGTTGATCACTCCCTTAAAGTGCGAGGGCGAAACCCTCACGACTTCAGCATTATAGGCCAAGGCCGAATAGAGCAATTGTTCTCCAAATATTCGGCCAAGATAGAGGGCCAAGTAGCATTGCCACATGGCATTAGGGCCCCACGCCCCATTAAATGAAGCAATGCCTCTGACTATTGCAGCAAACCCACTAGCCACAATAGAACATTTAATGCACAAGGGAAGAAGGGAAGTTACTGAAGTCAGAATTTGGCGAAGGAAATCAGGGTGGTTAGGCACAAACATTCTTACAAAATTCTTATAGCTTAGGTCACCAAACATTAGACCAGAGCATTAAATGCGTCCCCACGGCCAAAGGTGCAGAACCCACGATCAGGGCGGCAACCGAGATTTACCGGGATTTATGGGGTCACACCACCATGCTTCACGATCCCAAATGCCGATTTGACTACCCACTTGCTTTGATCAGGCCCATCATGCAAATTTTCAGCCTCGATTATCCCTCCAGAGCTCTTCCTATAAATACCAAGCTTGAACGACATTCAAAGGGTTCAAACACCAACACAAGCCTCTCACGGTGCAAATTATATTTTCCTGTCATTTATCTGCTTGTAATGCACTTTCAATACCTTTACGTGCTTTCTTAGGAGTAGTGATAGTTGTAAGGGAAATTCTATCATCAATATATCATACGACCCTTGATTTTCAAGGGGCTGGAGCATCAGCTTTGTTACTTTCTCATTCATCGCATATATCATACGACCATTGTTGCCCAGCAACACGCCGGAGCATCACCTAAAATCCACCAGCACCACCACCATTAAACGGCCTTGTAGCTCAAGCCGTGAACCTGACGACCGAGATCAGTTCCTCTCTCGGCCACAGTTGTTTGATTAGAAGTCGAACTCAAATATGCGCACCATTTAACCATTTAACCATTTACCCAAATACCTCACCCCCAAACGCACTGTAGTCCGTGCTGGCACGCCCGTGCACGATCGCATCAAGCACCGAAAGAAGGACACCACATGTCGACGCATATCCCCTCTGCCCGGAGCACCAGGCCATAAAATTTGCAAGCCCAACACTTTAAGCACGCCCGGTGGGATCTCACGATAAACTTATGGTGGAAATTAGGTCACAGGCGTAGCTCAAGAGTAAGAAAGTCGAAATGACTTCCGAGACTCCTGAGTACCTCATCGATAAATACTGCCGAAACCGAACAGACGGTCAGCATCTCGGCCAGCGTTCCAATGATGACAGCTCGCATGGCCGAGTCTATACAAGAGCAAGCTCTGGTGGAGGATCTGATGGCTAAGCAGGCCTACAGGAGAGGATGCCGATTACCTTGCCCACTACACCCCCCAGAGCCAGACAGAGAAGCCAAGAGCGCGAGAGGATTGAGCCCTACGGTGAGAGTAGCAGCCTTGGCGCTGTCGGCCACACGCTAGCATCAAATTACGATCAGCATTCTCGGCCGCCGACAAATAGTTGGGGGCAATCCCTGCAGACGTGGGAAAATCCCAGGCTGACCTACCCAGTGGAAACGTCGTACGACCCAATCCATGCTTTGGTCGTATCATTAGGGCACAAAAGCTGGGGGCAATCCCTGGGGGCTGCCGGCGAATAGCTGGGGGCAATCCCTGTGAACTTGTTCCTTTATTACTGACAGCTCTTGCTCGAGCGACACCCCTCAGTCATCCTCATGTTTGCTTCAGCGTATCGACCGATCATCTCCTTGCCCTCGGCCAAGCGAGCTTGTAGCTCATCCAGCTGAGCCAAGTCTAGCAGACCTAACGCCATAGCCGTATCCAGGCAAGACTTGAACTCCATGAAAGCCTTGTCAGTGGTCATTTGGTGGACTCCCAGGAAGAGGAACTCTCGGAGCCGTTCAACAGCGGCCGTGGAATCCTCGTCTGAAGGAACTGAGACTGAGCTACATCCCTCCTCTTGAAGGCTGGCATACAGTTCGGCGAGATCATCCGAGGTGGCGGACTCCTGGAAAGAATAAAAAAGTTAGATGTGTGAAAGGACAGGAAAAAGTCAGAGGCACCAAAAGGAGAAAGTCACCTCAACGGCCGATGGTACGATGGAGGTCTCGGTGACCGCGAGCTCGGTAATGACTGTTGACTCCTGAGATAAGGGCAGCCGTGGCATCGACACGCTGACCGGAGCGATTGAAGTCAAAATCGAGGTAACAGCAGCCAGGGGCTCAAAAAACGCAAGTTCACCTTCGGCCAATGGTTCCTGAGTCACAGCCACCTCAGCCGAGACAACTGGCGGGCTCGACACCACCACAACCACGGCTAGAGGCAAAGACACTCTGGGGGGCTGCAAATGAAAATCGAAGGTTAGAAAAATCCAAGTGAGGGAAGGAGATTGGCACGCTAGACAAACACTTACCGAGCGAATCACAATGCTACTTGGACGACGGGGAATGACCGGCGGTATCTTAGCAGAGGCCGTGTTGGCCAAGGTAGGCACGGTAGAGACAACCGGAGGAGGTTCCACTAGGGTGGCCCATGCTGTTTCCACAGTGATGGCCTCGCCGTCTGGTGTGTCTGCGGCAGCAGCCTCAGTAGCTGGCACCTCCGCAGCTGCTGCCTCGGCATCCAGCATTTTCGCCACCTCGGCGGTGGCCGCTTCCTCAACTGCCACCTTGGTAGTGGCTGCCTTCGGCTGCTCAATTGTGGCGGCTTCTTCGACCGCCACCTTACCCTAAGATAGGGGCCAGATTACCAAAACATGTAAAAAGGAAGGGGGGGGGGGGGGGAGGGTGGCTCAAAAGAAAAGAAATCAAGGAGAAATACTTACAGTCACAGGAGGGACATCCTCCTCATCCTCGCCCTTCGAGAGAACAAGGAGGACCCTTTTTCTCGGCCGCTCTAACGCCGCCGTCTCGACCACAACACTTTCGGCTGGTGCGGCCTCAACCGCTGCGGCCTCGGTACTTGAAGCCTCTCGACCCCTCTTACGACCTGGGGCTACGTATACAAAGAGAGAGAAGCAAAAAGAAGGAAGAGAGGTAAATAAACGAAGTCAAAAGTGGCTCAGAGAGGTCGAAGAAAGAACATAAAAAGACCGATACTTACCAGCAGCAGTGCTCGGTCGAACCGATGGAGAGGATGGCACGATCCTGTGTGACAAAGTTTTTCGCACCCCAGATCTCCCTCAGATCATTCTCCGTTTTGCCATCAGGAATCACGGAGAGGTCGTGCGCCAGGAACAAAGGATATGGCCCAACAAGGCACACCCGGAACTGCGACCCAGTCCTCTCGGTCAACTCATAGAAAAACTTGAAGCAGAAGGCCGTTGCGTTGTGCTTCTTGGGGGCCCTGGCGAGGGCGTTGGCCAACGGCTCGGAGTTTGCGACCGTGGTTGCACCCCTCAGTTTTAGGAAATAGGCCTGGAGCCAGAACTGGAAAGCCCAGAGTGGGCCACCGTGCTTCGGCTTCATCCCATCAATGACGATGTCGTGAAGCATGTGGTAGATGTGGCCGAGCAGGAATGGACTGAGCGCTAGCCTGCCGCCCTGTGCAAGGTAATCGGCCAGGTGGGCGAACTCCAGGGTGACCTTGTTCGCCTGGGTGCAAAACACAAACTTGCACAACCAATACAGCAAGAATGCGGCATGCTCAACTTCGCTGAGGGGGTCGATGGCGTCGTCTTCGGCGCTATCCTCTACACCGAAGTTACTATAAAAACTGGCGTAGTTGAGCATGTTCTTCGCCTTGCTCCTGGCTAGTCTCGTGGGAGTGGGCCACGCGGCTTTGAAACACCCTGCGGCCTCGGGAGCAACCAGCGCAGCATTTACCTCCACACCGAGAGGAGAAAGGCCGAATAAAGCGGCCATATCAAGCATGGGCGGCGTCATCATGCCGAACCGCAGATTCATCGTGTTTATGGCCGAGGACCAAAAGCTGAGAGCCACAGCCAGGAGCGGCCAGTCCACGGTAATCGGCCGGTCGAAGAGTTTGATCAGGTGGTAGATCCCCTAATTCTTCCATTACTGGCCGAAGAAGTGCTCCATCCTCGGCAGCCACTTTTCCCAGTTTGGGGTTGAGGTCGACCATTGCTGCTGCGGCCGTATGACATTCCAGTCTTGTAATCTCCCTGATCAAAAGTCGAGAGATCCACCAATTTGTCCTTCAAGTGCACTACCAACCTCTCTGGCATGCCACCCTCCACAGAGGGGCCGAGGAGGCAAGAATCGCTGGCAGCACCGTCGTCATTGGCCCAAGGCTTGGATTTCTTGGCAGATGTCTTCGAAGCCAGTCTGGTAGACTTGGGACCGAGCTTCAACAGATGCAGAAGTGCTGGAGGCCATTAATACAGATTGAAGTAGGGTGTATTGAAGAGGGTGATGAACACGAAGAACACCAGGGAACCAAAAACTCAGGAAAAAGGGGCGAAGAGTTCATGAGCTTTCTGAAAGATGCGAAAGAGACGACTGGAGTCGTTGGTTACTAACAAGGAAATAACTGGGTAGAAGAAGATGGGATGCTAAGAATTGGAGTTCAAAGAGGGTTGAAGGATTGAGAGAACAGTTTGGCAGAGTTTGGGCGTCTAAGAATTTTGTAAGCGTAAAGAAAAATGAAGAAGTTTGGGTTTTTATATTGGCGCTAGAATTTGAAACGAAAGGGCATGGCTCTCTCGAAATACGTAACGGTATGACAGCTTGCTCAAGTGTGCGATGACGTGTCGAAAGCCCAGAGGCCGTCGTTTCATTTGACGAGACGAAGCGACGGCTTGCGCAAGTCTGGGCAATGATGGTCTGCACGACGTGTTTACGCATTAAATGCGCTGACCGACTTGCGCATTTAAGGCACCAATTGTCAATCACTTTAGAAGGAATGCAAATGGTTCATCCCTTGGAATCCATTCGGGCCCTACCCATGCCGAGATCGAAGAATCCGGGGATGTGGGGGCAATGTTTGTGCCTAATAAATCTTGGCCGTAAAAAGGCCGAAAGGACCTCCCTCGGCCCTAGCACCAGCCCGTGAACTGAGACGTGGCGGTTTGTTAGGCATTTGCCTTCCTAAAACACAAAAGGAAAGCTGCGAAGGCATAATCATCTCGGCCTCGCGACCGCAGCATTATAGGTCGAGGCCGAAGGATGTAAGGGGCACGGCCGAAGATATTAAAGTTAAAGTCACCATGTGACAACAAGGACCCACACTTCATTTAATGAAGTAATGCCTCTAACTAGCAAACCCACTGGCTATAAAGAGGCATTTAATGCACAAGGGAAGAGGGGAAGTGACTGAAGTCAGGGTTTGGTGATAGAAATCAAGGTGGTTAAGCGTAGACATTCTTACAAAAATTCTTACAGCTTAAGAGATTAGGTCACCAACTATTAGAGCATTAAATGCGTCTCCACAGCCAGGGGTGCAGAACCCACGATCAGGGCGGTAGCCGAGATTTATCGGGATTTATGGGGTCACACCACCATGCTTCACGATCCCAAATGTCGATTGGACTACCCACTTGCTTTGATCAGGCTCCCCCATGCAGATTTTCAGCCTCGATTACTCCTCCAGAGCTCTTCCTATAAATACCAAGCTCGAGCTACATTCAAACGGTTCAAACACCAAACCAAAAGCCTCTCACGAAGCAAATTATATTTTCCTGTAATGCACTTTCAATACCTTTACTTGCTTTCCTAGGAGTAGTGATAGATTGTAAGGAAAATCCATTCATCAATATATCATACGACCCTTGATTTTCAAGGCGTCAGAGCACCATCTTTGTTACTCTCTCATCCACCCCATATATCATACGATCGTCGCTCTCCGAGCAACGCGCCGGAGCACTGCCCAAAACCCACCATCAATACCACCACTAAACCTGATGGCCGAGATAAGTTCTTCTCTTGACCACAATCGTTTGATTAGGAGTGGAACTCAAACAGGCGCACCACTTAACCATTTTATCCAAACCACGTCACCATCTTGACACACGGTAGACCGTGCTGGAACACCCGCGCACAACCGCTCCGCATCCAAAAGAAGGACGTCACGTGTTGACGCATATCCCCTCGGCCCGGAGCACCAGGCCGTGAGATTTGCGCACGCCAACACCGAGCCGCTGACAAAAACCCAGCTAAGGAGAATGCAGAGACAGGTTTAGCAGGCCAGAATCCAAGCGACCTAAGCCGAAGGCCTCAAATGCCAAAAGAAGAGGGCAACCGTAGACGAGCCACCATCGGTATCAATCGGCCCACCTATGGCAAGAGCAGCCGGTGTCAAGTCTCCAAAGGCTTGGCGTCCTCAGCAGGATGGGAACCCTCGTGAGACATCGACCGTTTATCGCAGAAGGGACCCTCCTTTTTCAGCCAACAGTTTGTCCTTCCTTACAGAACTCCACAAAGACCACTCGGCCACCGACTTATACGGCATGGTCCCTGAAAACCGTGAAATCGTGGAGTTGGCCCTCAAGAATACTAAGGCAGAGGGGCTCCTCATTACCAGGGGGTCTGACACAGCCATTAAGGCCGTATACCAGGCAAACTGCAAGGCCAGGGCGAAAGGGATGCCGGGTTACCAACCTGACCTTGGGAGATTGGAGGCCAAGGCCATCTTCAGCAAGGGGGACTTAGAATACCTTCGTCAGTATTTTACCGTGACCCCGGCCGACCCTATCTTCTGTTTGACGGCCGAGGAAAAAGTCCGGATTAGCCGATTGGATGAGTACTTGACAGCCAGGGATGCGGTGGCTAAGGCTAGACAGGCCCTCAAAAGGGAGGTCGAGGCCTCGAACCTCTCTAAGATCAAAGTGTCCACAAGCGGTACCCCTAAGGCTGCAAGGCCTATGATCGACGGCCCCAGCGAGCCTTTCTTTGGGCATGAGGCAGGAGACGACCCCACGGTCAACATTCTCCCCTATTCTCTGATGAAGAAGCTGGACAAAACTAGGGAGGACCTCATCCCCAGCGACGTGGTAATGAGCAGCTTCGTCGGTGATAAATCTAAAACTATTGGGGTATTACCATTGAAAATCACCGTGGCCGATCAGACTAGAGTTGTGTCCTATGTAGTCGAGTCCAGTGTGGATTACAATATACTACTTGGCCGTGACTGGATTCATCAGTCCGGATGCATACCGTCCTCCCTTTTCCAATTATTGTTCTTTTGGGACGGCCAGAAGGTGTCCATACACCCGGCCGACGAAAAGCCGTTCGAAGCCAACGCCGTGCAAGCACAGATTTACGACGACGACGTTGGATGGGTTGTCCTCACTGGCCACGACGCTAGCGGCCGACCAACCAGGACGACGGCCCAGAAGGTCCTTGAATTAGGCGCTGAGAATGTCAGACAGGATTCGGCGCGCGAAGTGTTGATCGACCTCACCAGCCTTTAGATGACAGACAAAGCAACTAAGGAAGAAGGAGCGGCGGCCATGACCAACTTGCTGGAAAGACTGCTGGAGAATCCTTACGATCAAACTCGCCGATCAACCTAATCGAATTTCTCCACAAATCTGATGATGTGGACGTTTTGACCATCGACGACCTGGAAACGGCGCCTGCCGAGATAAAGGATGGCTACCCTGAATTCCAGGACCCCTTGTTAGAAATAAATGTAGGGACCGAGGCCGAATCACGGCCACTTTTTGTAAGCCAACTTTTGAATCCATAATTAAAGGCCGAGATTATCGGCCTGCTCCATGAATATAAAGACTGCTTTGCTTGGGATTATCATGAGATGCCCAGTTTACCGAGAGGTTTGGTCGAACATGAGTTGAAAATTAAGGAAGGTTTCAGACCATTCCAACAGCCGCCAAGGTGATTTTTGACCGAGGTACAGCTAAAAGTCAAAGAGGAAATTGAACGGCTCCTTAAAGCCGGCTTCATTCGTATGGCTCGATACGTGGAATGGTTGGCACCGACTATAGAAATCTGAACCTATGCCTATGTCCGACCTCTTGGTGGACAGAGCCGTGAAACACGAATTCCTTTCCTTTATGGACGGCCATGCTAGTTACAACCAAATCTTTATTGCCGAGGACGATGTCTACAAAACGGCATTCAAATGTCCAGGCGCAATCGGAACCTAAGAATGGGTGGTTATGCCGTTCGGCCTAAAGAATGCTGGTGCAACATACCAGTGAGCCATGAACCTTATTTTCCACGACCTTATCAGCCGAACTATTGAAGTCTACATCGACGACGTGGTCGTAAAGTCCCCATCCAAGGCCGATCAAGTGGGACATCTCCGACAAGCTTTCGACCGAATGCGAGCACATGGCCTGAAGATGAACCCTAAGAAATGCGCATTCGGTGTCAGCGCAGGGAACTTCCTCGGTTTCTTGGTTCACCAACGAGGGATCGAGGTGGATAAGAATAAAGTTACGACCATTATGGCGGCACCTCCACCGAGGACCAAGAAGGAACTCCAGTCCTTCCTCGGGAAGGTCAATTTTTTGAGGCGTTTCATATCCAATTTGGCAGGGAAAATTCGACCGTTGACCCCTCTACTCAAACTAAAGGACACGGAACAGTTCGTATGGGGGGCCGAGCACCAAACGGCCCTCGACGAGATCCAAAGATTTCTGTCCCAACCACCGGTCCTCATGCCACCAAGAAGAGGAAAGCCGTTGAGGCTCTACATTTCGGCTTCTGAGGGTTCTATCAGCTGTCTGCTGGCCCAGAACAACGAGTCTGAGCGTGAGCAAGCTGTACACTATCTTAGCCGCACCCTTAATATAGTCGAGCTTAACTATTCGCCGATTGAGAAGTTATGTCCAGCGCTTTATTTCGCGGCTACTAAATTGCGGCATTATATGCTTCCTTCGGTCGTTCAGATCATCTCCAAGATCGATCTCATCAAGTATATGGTCACTCGGCTGATCATACGCGGCCACATTGGGAAATGGACAATGGCACTATCTGAATTCAATTTCCAGTACGTAGCTCAAAAGTCGGTCAAGGGTCAAGCTTTGGCCGACTTCCTGGCTCACCACCCAGCGCAAGGGCAGGAGGAAGAATTGGAAGTCGAGATCGGCATGGCCCGCATGGAGAAGAATTACTGGACTATGTACTTCGACGGCTCTAGCACCGAGGCCATATCTGGGGCCGGAGTCGTGATCGAATCCCCTCAAGGACAGAAATGGCAATTCGAATTCCAGCTTGATTTGAAATGCACCAACAATCAGGCCGAGTACGAGGCGCTTATCATCGGCCTTGACATTTTAAAGGAAATGAAGGCGACCCGCGTGTTGGTCTACGGTGATTCTCAGCGCCTAATCAACCAACTGACCGGGGAATATCAGTGCACGAGCGAGAATTTAACTATGTATTACGTGACGGCCCTTAATGCAGCCGATGAGTTTTCCAGGATTTCTTTCGTTCACGTGCCGCTTACCGAAAACCAAGAGGCCAACGAGATGGCTCAGGTAGCGTTAGGCGTGAACATTCCGGATGGTGACCACGACCGCGTGATAAGAGTTAGGAGGCGTTCCCTACCAGCTTTGGCCAAGCGAGGAATGACAACACACGTATCTTCGACCGAAATCACCAGCGAAGTCAACACGGCCGAAGCAGACTGGCGCTACCCTATAGTTAAGTATCTGCGTGACCCCTCTGGCAACCACAAAAGGACCACGCACTTTCGAGCTCAGTTTTATTTGATTTACCAAAACGAGCTATATCGAAAGGGGTCAAACAGCCTGTTGCTCCTATGCCCCAATACCAAGGACATCCAGGTAATCATGACCGAGTCTCACAAGGGGACTTCCGGCGCTCACCAGTCCGGTATCAAGATGAGATGGTTGGTTCGAAGGCACGGCTATTATTGGCCGACAATTCTAAAAGATTGTATAGAATATGCGAGGGGTTGCATTAAATGTCAAATCCATGGCCCCATACAAAGGGTACCGGCCGAAACCCTTCACTCGGTCACCAAACCATGGCTGTTTAGAGGGTGGGCCGTGGACATCATCGGCAAAATCTATCCAGCTGCGTCTAACCAACATACATGGATTCTGGTGGCAACCGACTATTTTACTAAGTGGGTCAAGGCCGAGTCCTATCGGTCAATATCTAGCGCACAGATAGTCAAATTCTTTGAAAACCACATTGTCCACAGATTCGGTATACCTGAAACTATTACGGCCGATAATGGCCTGGTTTTCGCTCCGATCGAAATCCAAGAATACACCGAGAGGATGGGGATCAAGCTGGTTCACTCAACACTTTACTACCCCCAGTCTAATGGACAAGCCGAGGCGAGCAACAAAGTAATCAAGGGCATCCTCAAAAAGATGATTAAAGAAAAACCCAGGGCTTGGCACGACTTGCTCCCTGAAGCCCTTTGGGCTTACCGAGTCTCAAAACGCTCGGCTACTGGCACATCCCCTTATGCCTTGACCTACGGCCATGACGCTTACCGAGTGATCGAACAGCCAGGGCAAGAGAAGGACTACGCGCATGCCATGGCTCAAGAGTCGGAAGATTTAGAGCAGTCGAGACTTGATGCTCACAACCTGATGCAAGCTCAAAAGCAGATCGCGGCGAGGGCCTACAACAAAAGGGTCAAACAAAAGACCTTTGCCGAGGGTGACCTGGTATGGTGCGCTGTACTTCCTATTGGGACTAAAGACTCGCGGTTCGGCAAGTTTTCGCTGAACTGGAAGGACCGATCATCTCTTTTATCACCACCAGCTCTTGCTCGAGCGAGCACCCCTCAGTCATCCTCATGTTGGCTTCGGTGTATCGGCTGATCATCTCTTCGCCCTCGGCCAAGCGAGCATGTAGCTCATCCAGCTGGGCCGAGTCCAGAAGACCAAGCGCCATGGCTGTATCCAGGCAAGACCTGAACTCCATGAAAGCCTCTGCTGTGGTCATTTGGTGGACTCCCAAGAAAAGGAACTCTCGCAGCCGTTCAACAGCGGCCCTGGAATCCTCGTCTAAAGGGGTCCAAGACCGAGCTGCATCCTTGCTCGTGAAGGCTGGCGTACAGTTCAGTGAGATCATCTGAGGTGCAGGCTCCTGGAAAGAATGAAAAAAGTTAGATGTTTGAAACAACAGAGAAAAGTCAGAGGCACTATAAGGAAAAACTCACCTCAGCGGCCGGTGGTACGATGGAGGTCTCGATGACCGCGAGCTCGATCATGACCGTTGACTCCTAAGATAGGTGCGGCTGCGGCATGGACACACTGACCGAGGCAACTGGAGTTAAGGTCGAGGTGCAGTGGCCAGGGGCTCAATGATCGCGAGTTCATCCTCGGCCAGTGGCTCCTGAGACTCGGCCACAGTAGCCGAGACAACTGGCGGGCTCGACGCCACGATGGCCGTGGCCAGAGGTAAAGACACTCTGGGGGGCCGCAAACAAAATTCGAAAGTTAGAAAAACCCAAGGGGAGACTAGCACGCTAAACAAACGCTTACCGAGCGGATCACAATGCCGCTTGGACGATGGGGAATGACCGGCAGTGGCTTGGCAGAGGCCGTGATGACCAGGGTGGGCACGGCAGGAACGACCGGAGGAGGCCCCGCTAGGGTAGCTCGCGTTGGTTCCACGGTGACAACCTCGCTATCTAGTGTGCCTGCGGCAGCCGCTTCAGTAGCTGGCACCTCTGCAGCTGCTGCCTCAGCATCCAGCATTTCTGCGTCAGCAACCTCAACGTTTGGCACCTCGGCAGTGGCTGCCTCGTCAACCGCCACCTCACCCTGAGAATAGGACTATATTATCAGAATGTGTTAAAAGGGGACGTGGCCTAAAAACAGAGGAGAGAAAAGAAACCAAGGGGATTTACTTACAGCTCGACCGAGACACTTTTGGCTAGTGCGGCCTCAACCGCTGCGACCTTGGTACTTGCAGCCTCTCTACCCCTCTTACGACCTGGGGCTATATATACAAAAAGGAGGGGTATATAAACAAAGTCAAGCATAGGTCAGAAAGGTCGAAGAAAGAGCATGGGAAGAAGAATGCTTACCGACAGCAGCGCTCGGTCGAACCAGTGAAGGGGATGGCATGATCTTTTGGGCCAAGGTCTTTCGCACCCCCACCACAGTCGGTGCCTCGGAAGATGGGGTCGCGGTAGAAGTCACGGTCGTTGCTCCGGCCACAGGGGGGGCCGTCATTCTGGGCACGGTCGCGATTGGGGCGCTCGGCCGAGAAAGCACAGGTGAGGCCTTCTTCCCCTAGCCAGTCTTAGGAGGGAAGGGGTCCCAATCTGCGATCATACTGGCTGAGCCCCCTGTCCCAGTGGCCCAACAAACAAGGCCGCAGAACGATGTGCAACAGGTCCCACGGCTATGTGCGGCCTAGCAAGAGCACCACCTCAAGGGCTAGCTCAGAGGCGGCCGGACGCTCCAAGATATACAAGGCCGTACCCGCCAGAAATCTACCGAACCCCTCTTCCCCGGATCTATCGATTACCAAAATTCATGCTATTCTCTGGGGATGGGCAGACCTCCTCCATTGAGCACATAGGCCGTTTCACAGCCCAATGTGGAGAGGCTGATTCAGACGCCCAAAAGCTTCGTTTATTTGTTCACTCTTTGACCGGCGCGGCATTCTCGTGGTTCATAAACCTCCCGCCGAATTCAAGAAGGGATTGGTCTGATATGGAAAGGACATTCCATGAACATTTCTATCAGACCAATCGAGAAATAACGGTCGCCGAGCTAGCAAGGATGAGCCAGGCGCCAGATGAATCACCTCGCGACTACCTACAGCGGTTCAAAACATGTAGGAACTGGTGCCGAACAAACCTGCCAGAGAGGGAATTTGTCAAGATGGCCGAAGGAGGGTTGGAATTCGAGTACCGGAAGAAATTCCAGGGAATCGAATTCCGGGACATGCATGACTTGACTAACAAGGTGGACAGGTATGCATCCTTGTTAAAGGAAGAGATGCAAAAGAAGACAGCTTCAAAAGGGACTTATTACAGAAATCCCATTGTCAACTACGCCGAAGCAGACGGCCCTGCGGAGGCCGAGAGCGATGAAGTAGAGATGAGTTCGGCCGAAGTCAGCATAGACAAACCCTTCATCTGCAAAGGACTTGTTAAAACCGACAATAGCCGCACCAAAATTCCCGACTCCAATTTCGCAACGTGGGAAACAAAGGCCTATACTTTTGACTTAACAAGGGTGGAGGCTATCTTCGAACTGCTACTAGCCGAGAAAAAGTTAAAATTATCCTTCGGCCATAAAATTCCAAAGCCCGACGAGCTCAAAGGGAAGACGTTTTGCAAATACCACAGTTCTTGGTCTCACAACACCAACAACTGCATTATCCTGCGAGACGTCATCCAGAAGTTGATAGATGAAAAGAAGCTCCAGTTTCCGGAGAAGGCGGCCATGTAGGTTGACTCCAAGCCATTCCCTCCACCTGTCGTCAACATGGTCGACGCCCAACTCCCAGCCGGGTATAGGGAAATTCATCGACCAGCAAAAGGAAAGGAGCCATTGGCCGAATTGGAGCCGTTGCTTTGCGAGCAATGCAAGTATGAGATCGGTCAGCCCAGGCTGCTGGAGAACAAGAGGAAGGCCGCCGAGCCATCCCAACCGACTGTAAAGAAATTTGGCGGCCAGCAGAACTGTTTTTGACCGGTTGGGGGCACAGACCCCCAGTACCGCGGCAGGCCACAAGGATGAGGCCCCCCCTAGGCTGGTGAAGAGTTTCAAACCGCCGGTCATACATGACGCCCGTTGGTATCATGCACGGCCTGAGGAGAATGCAGAGACAGGTTCAGCAAGCCAAAATACAGACAACTGAGGCTGAAGGTGCTAAGCGCCAAAAGAAAGTGGTGACTGCGGACGGGCCACCGTCCACACTAATTCTCCCCCCAACAGCAAAAATGGCCAGCCGCGGCGCCCTAGACAGGCGAGAGTGCCCATGGAACGACGGCCATTTCGGTTCAGCCGAAGGCTGCGGTTTTCGAGAGAACGGACGAGGGTATCGTCGACGTCTGCCGCGAAAGGGACCCTCCTTTTTCGGCCAACAGTCTGTCCTTTCTTATGGAATTCCATAAGGACCACTCGGCCACAGACCTATACGACATGACCCCTGAGAGCCGTGAAATTGTGGAGTTGGCCCTCAAAAACACAAAGGCGGAGGGGCTCCACATCACCAGCAGATCTGACCCGGCCATTAAGGTCGTATACCAAGCAAACAGGGAAGCCAGAGCGAGAGGAATGCCGGGTTACCAGCCCAAACTTGGAGGTTCGAAGGCTAAAGCTCCCTTCATCAAGGGTGATTCAGAATATCTCCGCCAATATTTTACGGTGACTCCGGCGGACACCATCTTTGGCCTAACGACCGAGGAAAGGGCTCGAGTAGGCCGTTTAGACGACTACTGAGCGGCCAGGGACACATTGGCTAAAGCTAGGCAGGTCCTCGAGGAGGAGGACGAGGCCTCGGACCCCCTGAAATCAAAGGATCCTCAGGCGATATCCCGGGGACCGCAAGGCCCATGATCGAGGGTTTCGGTGATTCTTTCTTTGGGAATGAGGCCAAAGACAACCCTACTTTAGGAATTTCCGATGAAGAGTATGAGGGGATCCTCGGGATGGTCAAGGAAAAGGTCCTCACCAAAAACGGCTGTGAGGCCGAAGAGGAAGCTGGTAGGGGAAACCCGCAAGAGCTGGAGGAGGTCGGCATCAACATGGCCTTGGTGCTACCATCTGAGTTTTTAGCCCCAGGAGGGTAGACCAACGGCCTGGATGATGACGTGGCCGAAGAACAGCTTGATCAGAGGCCAAAGACAAAGGAAGAATTGTTGGCCGTGGCATTTAACGAGGTAATACCTCGAGATGAGCCGAACAAATACTGACACCTCAAGCCATTGTACATTTCGGCTCATGTAGAGGGTGTGCCCGTATCCAAAGTTTTCGTTGACTGTGGGGCAACGGTCAACATCCTTCCTCATTCCCTGATGAGGAAGCTGGACAAGTCAAAGGAGGACCTCATCCCCAGCGACGTGGTCATGAGCAGCTTCGTCGGCGACAAGTCTAAAACTATCGGCGTATTGACATTAAAGTGGTCGAGTCCAGCGTCGACTACAACATATTTCTCGGCCGTGATTGGATTCACCAGTCTGGGTGCATACCGTCTTCCCTCTTCCAGCTGTTAATATTTTGGGACGGCCAGAAGGTGTCTATACACCCGGCCGACGAGAAACCCTTCGAGGCCAACGCCATGCAAGCTCGGATTTACGACGACGACGTTGGATGGGTTGTCCTCACCGGCCACGATGCAAGCAGCCGACCGACCAGGACAACGGCCCAGAAGGTACTAGAGTTAGGCGCCGAGAATGTTCGATAGGATTTGGCGCGCAAAGTATTGATTGACCTCATGAGTCTTTAAATGACAGACAAAGTCACTAAAGAAGGAGCTGCGGCCGTGACCGATCTGTTGGAAAGACTGCTGGAGCATTGGGCGGAGGAATCTTTACGGCCAAACTCACCAATCAACCTGATCGAATTCCTCCATGAATTAGACGAGACGGGCGCTTTGACTTTAGACGACCTAGAAACGGTGCCCGCCGAGATGGAAGATGGCTACCCTGAGGTCCAGGACCCTTTACTAGAAATAAATGTAGGGACGGAGGCCGAACCACGGCCTCTTTTTGTAAGCCAACTTTTGAACCCTGAATTATCGGCCAAGATTATCGGCCTACTCCATGAATATAAGGATTGTTTTGGGTGGGATTATCATGAGATGCCTGGATTGCCAAGAAATTTGGTTGAGCACGAATTAAAGATCATGGAGGGGTTTAGGCCTTTCCAACAACCGAGGCAGTTCTCGATTGAAGTACAACTTAAAGTCAAGGAGGAAATTGAACGGCTCCTTAAAGCCGGCTTCATCCGAACGGCCCGGTACGTTGACTGGTTGGCCAACATCGTACCAGTTTTAAAGAGAACTGGGGCTTTGAGGGTTTGCACTGATTACAGAAATCTGAATCTCGCAACTCCCAAGGACGAATACCCCATGCCTATGTCAGACCTCTTGGTAGACGGAGCCGCAAAGCACGAACTCCTGTCTTTCATGGACGGCCATGCTGGTTAGCACCAGATTTTCATAGCCGAAGAGGATGTCCACAAGACGGCGTTCAGATGCCCAGGCGCAATCAGAACTTAAGAATGGGTGGTCATGCCGTTCGGCCTAAAGAATGCAGGCGCGACATACCAGTGAGCTATGAACCTTATTTTTCATGACCTTATTGGTCGAACCGTTGAAGTTTACATCGACGACGTGGTTGTAAGGTCCCCATCCAGAGCCGACCATGTAGGCCACCTCCGACAGGCTTTCGACCAAATGCGGGTCTACGGCCTAAAAATGAACTCGAAGAAATATGCTTTCAGCGTCACTGCCGGGAACTTCCTTGGTTTCTTGGTTCACCAATGAGGAATCGAGGTAGATAAAAATAAAGCTACAGCCATTATGGCGGTCCCTCCGAAAGGTCAACTTTTTAAGGCGGTTCATATCCAATCTGGCAGGGAAAATCCGGCCGTTGACTCCTCTACTCAAACTGAATGACTCAGAACGGTTCGTATGGGGAGCAGAACATCAAGCGGCCCTCGACAACATCAAGAGATATTTATCCCAGTCGCTGGTCCTTATGCCGCCGAAAAGAGGGAAACCTTTAAGGCTTTATATTTCGGCTTCAGAAGGCTCTATCGGCTGTTTGTTGGCTCAAAACAACGAATCTGAACGAGAGTAGGCAGTGCACTATTTAAGCCACACCCTTAACGTGGCCAAGCTAAACTATTGGCACTTTATTTCGCCATTACATGCTTCCGTCGGTCGTTCAGATCATCTCCAAGACCGATCACATCAAATATATGCTCACTCGGCCAATCATACACGGCCGAATTGGGAAGTGGACGATGGCATTGTCCGAATTCACCTTCCAATATGTGGCTCAGAAGTCGGTCAAGGGTCAGGCATTGGCCGATTTCTTAGCTCATCACCCGGCTCAGGGGCAGGAAGAAGAATTGGAGGTCGAGATCGGCATGGCCCGCATGGAAAACAACTACTGGACCATGTACTTCGATGGCTCCAGTACTGAGGCCAGGTCAGGGGCCGGAGTCGTGATCGAATCCCCGCAGGGGCAAAGGTGGCAATTCGCGTTCCAACTCGATTTCACATGCACTAAGAATCAGGCCGAATACGAAGTGCTCATCATCGGTCTCGAGATTCTGAAAGAAATGAAGGCAACCCGTGTCTTGGTCTATGGTGATTCTCAGCTAGTAATTAATCAACTGACCGGGGAATACCAGTGCACGAGCAAGAATCTAGCTATGTATTATGTAACGGCCCTCAATACGGCCGACAATTTCTCCAGGATTTCCTTTGTCCACGTACCGCGCGCCGAAAACCATTAGGCCAATGAAATGGCCTAGGTGGCGTCAAGCGTCAATATTACGGGCAACGACCGCGATCGTGTGATAAGAATCGAGAGACGTACCCTGCCAGCTTTGGCCGAACAAGGAATGATAACGCAAGTATTTTCGGCCGAGATTACCGACGAGGTCAACACGGCCGAGGCCGACTGGCGCTACCCCATAGTGAAGTATTTGCGTGACCCCTCCGGCTGCCATGAGAGGACAACACGTTTCCGAGCTCGGTGTTATTTGATTTATCAGAACGAGCTGTATCGAAAGGGATCAGACGGCTTATTGCTCCTATGTCTCAGCGCTGAAGGCAGCAAGGTCATTATGACCGAATCTCACAAGGGGATTTGCGGTGCTCATCAATCTGGCGTCAAGATGAGATGGCTGGTTCGGAGACACGGTTATTACTGGCCGACCATCTTAAAGGATTGCATAGAATATGCGAAGGGATGTATCAAGTGTCAAATCTACGGCCCCATACAAAGGGTACTGGCCGAAGCCCTCCACCCGGTTACTAAACCGTGGCCGTTCAGAGGATGGGCCGTGGACATCATCGGCAAGATCCATCTGGCCGCGTCCAACCAACATGCATGGATTTTGGTGGCGACCGACTATTTTACTAAATGGGTTGAGGCAGAGTCCTATCGATCAATTTCTAGCGCACAGGTGGTCAAGTTCGTCGAGAATCACATCGTCCACAGGTTCGGTATACTTGAGACTATCACGGCCGATAACGTCCCAGTTTTCACAACAGCTAAAAGATTACAACCTAAGTCTACGAACAACGGTTTCATGATCTTCTTGCTGGACAAGTAGACATTTCTCCCCGAGGCAGTATCCCCGCCACCCGTGTCGTCACTAGCCAAGGCTTCACTCTGGCCACGGCAAGGGCCGTCACTCCTGCCACGGTAAGCGCAAGGGCCATCACTCCGACCACGGTAAGCGCAAGGGTCGTCACTCCAGCCATGATGAGCGCAAGGGCCGTCACTCTAGCCATGATAAGCAGCCGACACTCTGGCCATGATAAGCGGCCGTCAGTCTGGCCATGGTAAGCGGCCGGGGCACTCAACCGAACAAACACGGCCAAGTTAGAGTCATCATACCAGGTACTCCCATCTTCATCAATCACATTGCAGTTTCTCCTCGGCCTCACAGGGAGGGAGGTCATCTTCCCCGAGGATGGGAAGGAACCTCGGCCGCATCTTGGTTTTGGCTCACGTCGACTTTCCAGGACGAAAGGCGATTGGTGGACAGCAGGAGAGGAGGAGCCGTCTGGACCAGGCCAAACTGCCAAGTCATGAGATTCAGCAGATGTGGCTCCATGGCTTTGGAAGGGCTACAATAAGGGCCATTAGAGCAGGTTGAAGTGCAGAAGGATGAAGCCCAGGAATTAAAGAAGGGCTCAAGAATGTCTAAGGCAAGGGAAAAAGGTCACTAAGTGATGGAAAGGTTTCAGAATTGGAGAAGAAAGGCTGAGAGAACTTGGGAGGTCAGAGTGAACTTTTGAGGAGCATAAACTCAAGGATTTTGGGAGAGGTGCGGTTCTCGTAAGAAGAAACGGCCTGACAACGCACTCAGAGCACGCGAAGATATGTCAGAAACCCGGGACCGACGTTTTGATTGGCAAGGCAAAATAATGGCCCGCATGAATTGAAAGCACGATGATGTGTCGATGGCCCAGAGACCGTCGTTTCATTTGACGAGGCGAAGCGATGCCCTGGGCAATGATGACCTGCACGACGTGCTTGGGCATTAAATGCACTGACTGACCTACGCATTTAATGCCCCAGTTGTCAATCACTTCAGAAGGAATGCAAAAGGTCCATCCCTTGGAATCCATTCGGCCCCTACCCATGCCGAGACTGAAGAATCCAGGGATGTGGGGGCAATGTTTGTACCTAATAAATCACGGCCATGAGCTGACCGAAGGGCTTCCTTTTCTCGGCCCTAGCACTTGCTCGAAAGACCAAAACGCGGGATTTCGCCAAGATGTTTGGCCTTCCTAAAAATAAAGGAAAAATTACAAAGGCATGATCATCTCGGCCTCAATTACAGGCCGAGGCCGAGGCCGAACAAAACCACGGCCAGAGGTATTAAGGTCAAATCATCACGTGACAGCAAGGTCCCATACTTCATTTAATGAGGTATTGCCTCTGTTTATTGCAGCAAACCCACTAGCCACGAATAAGCATTTAATGCACGAGAGAAGGGGGGAAGTGATTGAAGTCAGGATTTGGCGACAGAAAACAGGGTGATTAGACGCAGACATTCTCACAAGGATTCTTGCAGCTTGCGAGGTTAGGTGACCAGCTATCAGAGCAATAAATGCGTCCCCACGGCCAGAAGCGTAAAACCCACGATCATGGCGGCGGCCGAGATTCACCAGGATTTATGGGGTCACACCACCATACTTCACGATCCCAAATGTCGATTGGACTGCCCACTTGCTCTGATCAGGCTCCACCATGTAGATTTTCAGCCTCGAATACTCCTCCAAGAACTCCTCCTATAAATACAAGGCTCAAGCTACATTCAAAGGGTTCAAACACCAAACCAAAGCCTCCCACGAAGCAACTTATATTTTTCTGTAATGCACTTTCAACATTTTACTTGCTTTCCTAGGAGTAGTGTTAGTTTATAAGGAAAATCCGTTCATCAATATATCATACGACCCTTGATTTTCAAGGCACCGGAGCACCATCCCTGTTATTCGTTCATTCATCCCATATATCATACGATCGCCGCTCACTGAGCAGCGCGCCGGAGCAACGCCCAAAACCCACCATCAACACCACCACTAAACAGCCTTGTAGCTTAGGCCGTGAACCTAACGACCGAGATTAGTTCCTCTCTCGGCCACAATCGCTTGATCAGAAGTCAAGTCCACACAGGCGCACCGCTTAACCATTTCCATCCAAACCACATCTCGACACACGGTAGACCGTGTTGGCACGCCCGCGCACAACAGCACCGCATCCAAAAGCAGGAAACCGCGTGTCAAAGCATATCCCCTCGGCCTGGAACTCCAGGCCTTGAGATTTGCGCGGTAGACACACGGTGAGGTCGTGCGCTACGAACAGAGGAAACAGCCGAGCAAGGCACACACGGAACTGTGACCCAGTCCTTTCGATCAACTCATAGAAAAACTTGAAGCAGAAGGTCGTTGCGTGGTGTTTCCTGGGGGCCTTGGCAAGGGCATTGGCTAGCGGCTCAGTATCAGCGACCGTGGCTGCACCCCTCAGTTCTGGGAAGTAGGCCTAGAGCCAAAACTGGAAAGCCCAGAGTGGGCCACCGAGCTTCGGCTTCATCCCGTCAGTAACAACGTCGTGAAGCGTACGATAGATGCGGCCGAGGTGACTTTGTTCGCCTGGGTGCAGAACACGAACTTGCACAACCAGTACAGTAAGAACGCGACGTGTTCAACTTCGCCGAGGGCGGCGACGGCGTCGTCTTCGGCGCTGTCCTCTACGCCGAAGTTACTGTAGAAGCCGGAGTAGTTGAGCATGTTCTTTGCCTTACTCTTAGCTAGCTTCGTGACCATTGGCCAGGTGGCCTTGAAGCTCCCTTCGGCCTTGGGAGCAACTAACGCAGCGTTTACTTCTGCGCCAAGGGAGGAGAGGCCAAACAAAGCGGCCATGTTAAGGACAGTCGGTGTCATCATACCGAACCGCAGATTCATTGTGTTCTGGGTTGAAGACCAAAAACTTAAGGATGCGGCCAGAAGCGACCAATCCATGACAATCGGCTAATCAAAGAACTTGATTAGGTGGTAGATCCCCTGAGCCCTCCATTGCTGGCCGAAGAAGTGCTCCATCCTCGGCAGCCACTTCTCCCAGTCTGGGGTCGAGATCGGCCATTGCTGCTGCGGCCGTATGAAGTTCCAGTCTTGGTAGTCCCCCTCGTCAAAGGCTGAGAGGTCCACCAAGTTGTCCTTCAAATGGACCGCCAGCCTCTCTGGCATGCCACTCTCTAAAGAGGGGCCGAGGAGACAAGAGTCACTGGTAGCGCCATCGTCATCGGCCCAAGGCACGATGATGTCAGGTAGAATCGAGCCTTGGATTTCTCGGTAGATGTCTTCGAAGCCAGTCAGGAAGACCTGGACCGAACTTCAACAGATGCAGAGGTGCTGGAGGCCATCGAGACAGAAGTGGGGTACGTTGGAGGAAAAAGTCGAAAAGGGGCGAAGAGTTCGTGAGCTTTCTGAGAAATGCAGAAGAAACGACTGAAATCGTTGGTTACTAACAAAGAAATAACTGGGCAGAAAAAAATGGAGTGCTGAGATTTGGAGTTCAAGAGGGTTGAAGGTTTGAGAGAAAATTATGGGAGAGCTTGGGCATCTGAGAATTCTGAGAGCGTAAGGGAGAAACGAAGAAGATTAGGCTTTTATATTGGCGCTCGAATACGAAACGAAAGGGCGTGGCCTTCTTGAGAGACGTAACGGTCTGACAGCGTACTCTAGTGTGCAATGACGTGTCGGATCCCCAGAGGCCGTCGTTCCAATTGACGAGATGAAGCGAGGGCTCGTGCAAATCAAGGCAATGATGGCTTAAGCGACGTGCTTGTGTATTAAATGTGCCGGCTGACTTGCGCATTTAAGGCACCAACTGGCAATCATTTTAAAGGAATGCAAAGGGTCCATCCCCTAGAATTCATTCAGCCCTTATACATGTCGTGACCGAAGAATCCGGGAATGTGGGGGCAATGTTTGTGTCTAATAAATCTCGGCCAAAAGCCGACCGAAGGGATTTCCTTTCGGCCTCAATACCTGCCCAAGAGAGCCAAAGCATGGCAAGGTGTTGATCGCTCCCTTAAAGTGCGAGGGCGAAACCCTCAAGGCTTCGGCATTATAGGCCAAGGCCGAACAGAGCAATTGTTCTCTAAATATTCTGCCAAGATAGAGGGCCAAGTAGCATTGCCACGTGGCATCAGGGCCCCACGCCCCATTAAATGAAGTAATGCCTCTAACTATTGCAGCAAATCCACTAGCCACAAAAGAACATTTAATGCACGAGGGAAGAAGGGAAGTGATTGAAGTCAGAATTTGGTGATGGAAATCAGGGTGGTTAGGCACAAACATTCTTACAAAATTCTTATAACTTAGGTCACCAAACATCAGACCAGAGCATTAAATGCGTCCCCACGGCCAAAGGTGCATAACCCACGATCAGGGCGGCGGCCGAGATTTACCGGGATTTATGGGGTCACACCACCATGCTTCACGATCCCAAATGCCGATTTGACTACTCACTTGCTTTGATCAGGCCCATCATGCAAATTTTCAGCCTCGATTATCCCTCAAGAGCTCTTCCTATAAATACCAAGCTCGAACGACATTCAAAGGGTTCAAACACCAACACAAGCCTCCCACGGAGCAAATTATATTTTCCTGTCATTTATCTGCTTGTAATGCACTTTCAATACCTTTACGTGCTTTCTTAGGAGTAGTGATAGTTGTAAGGGAAATTCGTTCATCAATATATCATACGACCCTTGATTTTCAAGGCGCCGGAGCAGCATCTTTATTACTTTCTCATTCATCCCATATATCATACGACCGTTGCTGCCTAGCAACGCGCCAGAGCACCACCTAAAATCCACCAGCACCACCACCATTAAATGGCCTTGTAGCTCAAGCCGTGAACCTAACGACCGAGATCAGTTCCTCTCTCGGGCACAGTTGTTTGGTTAGAAGTCGAACTCAAATAGGCGCACCATTTAACCATTTAACCATTTACCCAAATACCTCACCCCCAAACGCACGATAGTCCGTGCTGGCACGCCCACACACGATCGCATCAAGCACCGAAAGAAGGACGCCACGTGTCGACGCATATCCCCTCGGCCCGGAGCACCAGGCCGTAAGATTTGCGAGCCCAACAGTAACCCTGAACCAAGTTGGCCATAGTCTGTGACCTAAAACATTTTGCTTCGCTCTCTCACTTCAACTCTAATTCAAAGTTGGGCTCTCCAGGCTTCTTCGAATCCAAGTTGGCCATAATCTGTGAGCTCTGTCTACCTGTAAGTACAAACCCTAATCTCATGCTTGTAAATTCATTGAATGATATTCAGTTCTATGGTAAAGGGTTTTAGATATATGTTTTGTGATGTTTTAATGTTGTCGGAGGTATGGGTTCATGGATTTAATGTTTAATGTTTTCATGAATCGGGAATGGATTTAATGTTGTCGGATCTTTTAATCACTCTCTGTTATTATGAATTGGGAATGGATTTAATGTTTTCACGCTTAGTATATGTTGGTTTCATGCTTAGTATACGTGTTCTTAATACCCAACATAAAAATTAGGGCTTCTTAGATCTAGGTCCAAAACGATTAGCTATAATTGGGTTTAGTCCTCGCGGTTTTAGTTTTAGATGTAGGTCCTTTGACATTTATTACTTTTTTTATTGTGTCAATTTTACCCTTTGAGGTAAATAAGGAAAACACATTGAAAATCTAAATTTAATACATTATTTCCTTGTAATTGAATTCCATAATTTAAATTTTGAATTCTTTCCTTGATAATATTCCTAATATATGGATAAAATACAATTTAATCAATACAAAGTAAAGACCCACAAATTATACCAATCGATCAGACAAGCACCCACATTAGATTATATACCTGACATACAGGTAAATAGTGTTATTATTAGTAACGAAAAATACTTAGTGATAAATCATGTTACCTATAAGTTAGGAACATAAATTAGAAGACTACCTATAAGTCAGATAAAAAAATAGACAAAATAAAATTGTATGTTACCTAAAAAAGAGGTAGATAAAATACTATTACACATTGTCGAAAATAGGAAAAAACATATATATACCTATGCAATAGGCAATAGATAATATGACATATTATACCTATGTAATGGACAATAGGACAATATATCTATACCATAGGATAATATATCTACATCATAGGCTGAACAAACCACAAAACATTTTACTTAAATGTAAGGTGGAAAAATAAACAAGGAGAATATTAAATTAGCTATAACTTAGGTGCATAAAAACATAAGTCGGACAATATATGCTACCTATATCTCCGGTACATAAAAAAGATAAGTGGTAAATCGTATGTTACCTATAACTTAGATTCATAACACAAAAAGACAAAAAAGTGTGGTACCTATATCTCATGTATGTCAAAACACAAGTCAATTAATAACTTTTTTTTTTTGTTAAAGGAATATGTTACCTATAATTTAGAGATATATATATATATATATATATATATATATATATATATGAAGAAAAATATATCAAAAAATGTATTACCTATGTCTTCGGTATACTATACATAAAAGAACAACTATAAAGAACAAAATAATTGAACCTGATTAAAAGTTGAGCATATATTCAACATAAAATGATAATAATAATAATAAAAGAAGAAGCAGAAGAAGAAGAAGAAGTCGATACTATGACTGCATAGCAAATAGATATTAGACCATGCTTCAGCGAGTCATTTGTGCCTTGAGATGAACCCCAAGTCTGAATCTCCATTATTTTCTCATCTATTTTAACGAGTGTTTGGCTTCCTTTGAGCACTAAACTCACTCCATTATTTCTTTCTTATATATATGTCAATGTCCAACATTTAAAAAAGAAAAAAAAAGTCTTCCTAATTAGGTGCTTTACTTACCATAAATTTAGTAATTTATTATAAACCACCATAAAATTTGCTTGCAATTAATAACTTCATTATTCCTTACGTTTTACGTTTTATCTCATTAAGTAATCTGAGATAATGGGCAATATTGGAACAAAAAATTATTTTAAATATATAAAATAAAAAGATTACATCAGACAATATTAAAAAAAGGAATATAATCCTATGTGGCACAAAAGTCAAAGGACTTGTATCAAAGTCACCAAATCCGAGGATTAAACACAACTTCTAGATGAGAAATTGGATCTATATCAACTTTTCTATAAAAATTAATGTATATGTTGTGTTCTTAATATATTTTGGATTCTTGAAAATAAACTGGGATTTCGATATTTAGAATACTTTTTTAGGCATACAACGACGTGGATTTAACAAACCGCCGTCTGTATTTTTATACACGACAGTTTTTTTAACTACCATCGTGGTTCAATTTCGCTGGCCTCTGTTTTTGCTAGCATTAGACGACAATTTTTGAAAACCCGTCGTCGATATATGTCCAATACATCTGTATACTATATTACTTTCTATTAAAACCCTATATAATCTGCTATAGTGACAGTCATTGCTTGTCTTTTCACTTATTATAGATAATAGGGTATAGTGTCGGAGATGGATAAGTCATTGATGCACTCAGATAGAAGATCGAAGGCATATGAGTTAGGGGTGGAAGCATTTTTGAAATTTTCTGTAGAAAATCTTCTAACTACAACTCATATCTGTTGTCCATGTGTTAAATGTGTGAATTTGAAATTGTTTGGGGTTGGAATTATAAGGGATCACTTATACTTTAATGGAGTTGACCAAAGCTATAAGAATTGAACATTTCACGGAGAACCTTGGGAAGAAACTACTAATGCTAGTAGAAATGTTGAAGAAGATGATGACCATAGTAGGTATAGTTTTGTGTTTGAAGAAATAGAGATGGATGATAATGATTTTTGGTGATTTTGGATCCGATCCTTATGAGTTTGCTAATGTGATTGGGGATGGAGATCAACCATTGTACCCTGGTTGTAGAAAGTACACCAAGTTATCAGCATTAGTGAAGTTGTATAATTTGAAGGCAAAACATGGGATGAGTGATGTCTGTTTTACAGAATTATTGATACTTTAGGGCGATTTGCCTCCAGAAGGAAATACAATACCGGCCTCTATGTATGAGGCAAAAAAGACTTTGTGTGCATTGGGGCTGAGTTATGAGAAAATCCACGCATGCCCTAATGATTGCATCTTGTATAGGAAGGAGTATGAAGATTCAACTAATTGTCCTACTTGTGGTATCTCAAGGTGGAAGGAAGGCAAAGATTCAATCTTCAAAGAGGGTGTGCCAGCGAAGGTGGTGTGGTATTTTCCTCAAATTCCAAGGTTTAAAAGGATGTTTCAATCACATGAGACAGCTAACAATTTGACTTGGCATGCTGCTAGAAAATCAATTGACGGTCAGATGTCTCATCCAGCGGATTCCTTGTCTTGGAAACTTGTTGATGATAAATGGTAATGAGCCGAGAAACTTGAGATTGGCTCTTTCATCTGATGGATTCAATCCCCACAGTTCTCTAAGTAGCAGATATAGTTGCTGACCAGTTATCTTAGTTACGTATAATCTCCCACCATGGCTGTGCATGAAACGAAAGTTCATGATGTTGACTTTATTGATTTCCGGTTCTAAACAACCCGGAAATGGTATAGACGTCAACTTGGAGCCTTTGATTGATGATTTAAAATCTTTGTGGGATGGGATTAGAGGAGTGTATGATGCACATATAGGAGAATACTTTACACTCAGAGCTGCATTACTGTGGACAATTAATGATTTACCCGCCTATGGAAACTTATCTGGTTGTGTTGTTAAAGGATATAAAGCTTGTCCCATATGCGGCGATGATACACCTAGTCACAGGTCGAAAAATGGCCACAAAATTTGTTACATTGGGCATAGAAAATGGTTACCAATCAATCATCCATATAGGAGGCAACGTGCAACTTATAATGGGAAACCTGAATATGGTATGCCTCTTGAGCCATTAACTGGAGAAGAAGTGCTGCATATGGTTGAAGATATTAATTACATATGGGGCTCGAAAAAAGGGGGAGGTGGAGGTGAAAATGATGGTGACAGAGTTTGTTGGAAGAAGAAGTCAAAATTCTTTGATCTCGAGTATTGGAAATACCTTCCAGTGAGGCATGTCCTAGATGTTACGCATATTGAGAAGAATGTTTGTGATAGTATCATTGGTACATTGCTAGAGATCCCTGGAAAAAATAAAGATGAGATTGCTGCTTGGTTGGATTTATTGAACATGGGGATCAAAACTGATTTGCAACCTGAGTATGGAGAAAGACGTACTCTTTTGCCTCCAGGGCCTTGGAATTTGTCAAGAGCAGAGAAGAGAGCGGTTTGCAATTCTTTCTATGGTATGAAGGTCCCTAAAGGTTATTCTTCAAATATAAAAAATCTTGTATCTTTACAAGATTCAAGACTTCTTGGCCTTAAATCACATGATTGTCATACCTTAATGCAACAATTGCTCCCTGTGGCAATTCGTTCTGTTTTGGAGAAGCCTGCAAGGTATGCAATAACTCGTTTGTGCTTCTTCTAAAATGCTATATGTGCAAAGACAGTTGATGTTTCCAAGCTAGATAAGTTGGAAGAAGATGTAGTAGTTACTTTGTGTTTGCTTGAAAAATACTTTCCACCTTCATTCTTCGATATCATGGTTCATCTAGTAGTACATCTTGTCAGAAAAGTTCGTCTATGTGGGCCAATATATTTTAGATGGATGTATCCGTTCGAAAGATATATGAAAGTTCTAAAGGGGGATGTTCAGAACCGTACTCATCTCGAAGGTTGCATTGCTGAGCGTTATATAGCTGAAGAAGCTGTAGAATTTTGCACCGAATATTTATCTAATATTAGTACAATTGGAGTGCCATCAAGTCAGAAGATAGGAGTTTCAAAGCCATTATCAGGTTGCACAGTGAGCTTAGTTGATCGAGACCTGTTGAACCAAGCACATCTATATGTCTTGGAGAATACGGAGGAAGTCCTACCTTATATCGAGTATGAGTTTTATTCTTTAAGTTTCCATTTTAAATTATTCCTTATGTTTATCTTATATGTTTGGGACCATAATGCTTGAATTTTTGGTGTCATGTAGGGAACATATGATCTACATCAAGACCGCTTATCCAAAATTTAGAAAGAGAACAAAGTGGCTGCAAGATAAGCACAATAACACTTTCATTCAATGGCTACACTTCAAGGTATATGTTATTCAATAACATATTGGACTTTTAATTTTTTTCTTTCTATGTTAAATTGAATTAAGATATGATTAATTTGCAGGTTCAAAGTGAACTTAATGAGGGAGACAATCATGGCGTATCAGAAAATTTAAGGTGGCTAGCAGCTGGTCCAAACATGGCAGTGCCATCATATAGGAGCTATCTTATTAAAGGTGTTAAATTTAACATCAAGGCCCAGGATGATGTGCGTACAGTTCAAAATAGTGGAGTTTATTTACTTACACATACCATGCAAGTTGCTAGTGCCAAGGATTAAAACCCAATTCTCTCAAATATGGGTTTTTATGGTGTCATTCAAGAAATTTGGGACCTTGACTACCAAAAGTTTACAATCCCAGTCTTTAGGTGTGATTGGATAGATAGTACTTCCGGCCTTATAGTCGACGAACTTGTATTTACCCTTGTAGATTTGAGTAAAATTGGACATAGGAATGACCAATTTATTTTGGCTTCTCAAGTCAAATAAGTATTTTTTGTTGACGACCCGATGCATCGTGATTGGTCGGTAGTGTTATCCATGCCTAATAGAGAATATAATGATGTTATTGGTGATGATGTCTTAGGTGATGCGATATTTGAGTGTGAGCCATTTACTAGAGGGATGCCAAATGTTGACACATTTGATGAACTAGTGGGTAAGTTTGGGAGTCAAAATATTCGAGATGAGTATGAAGATATATGGATTGAATGATGCTCTTGTAATTTATGAAATTACTTATGCCCTAAACAGCACTACTATATGACATTAATTTTGTAATAAATTGTAATGTGTTTTCTTCACTTTCATTATGCAGGTTTTGGCCACAAAACAATCAGTACATAAAATACAGGTTCAATATTATAAAACGACGGTCCTCATAAAACTGTGAAAAACAGACATTCAACGACGGCAACGTATTTACCGATGTCTAAAAGCAACGTAAAAATGAAGAACCACGACGGTATTGCGAAACAGTTATTAACGATATCACGTCGAAGAAGCATAAAGAACCGACATGTAATTACAAATAACATGACTCCAATACCATAATACCGACGTCTAAATGGTGAGATATCGAACTTGAACGTTACAAAAGACGACGTCTTAGATCATGAACTCGTCCATAACAACTCAAAAATCGTCATCTTAAATTTCACCACGTTGCTTGTTATGTCATAAACGAAGTGGAAAAAGAACAATTCACGACGTTATTTGAAATCCATAGGTAAATTTATCGATGTAAAGTGATATTTGGATGTCGTTCTTTTACAAAAAACAACGTTATATGGGAATATCCGCGTCTCTTTTTTATTCTTATGTCGTTAAAAATATTTCCACGGTGATTGGCTGACAAACTTTGTCGTCTCATATAGATTAGACGACTGTCATTTTGGTAAAGACAACGTATAAATTTAGAAACACTGCTGTCTTTTACATGATGATGACGTTGTCCATCAAATACAGCGTCGTTTATAGAAATCAATGTGTCGTAAGTCATGACCCTAACATATTTTCCACGTCGTTTATTTTCAGATCATGTCGTTATATAAATTTATACGGCGATTGACTGAAAATTTGTGCCGTTTAAAATATATTAGACGACGGTTGTGTTTTTAAAGATGACGTATAAATTCTGAAACACGGTTGTCTTTTATTTGTGGACAACGTTGTTTATTAAATATTATGTCGTCTATAGAAATACATGTGTCGTAAGTAATAACCCTATCCGCTATTTCCACGTCAATATTAATAGAAAAAACGAAGTGGAAAATTTAATTCACGACGGTTATATAAATAGTGGTGACGTAGTATGTTTTAATAACGTCGTCTTTTATTTATTTAAAGACGTCATAACTGTATTTCACGTTTCTTTTATTTATTTAAACGACGTTTTTTTTTTAAAATAAGGGTCGTCTATTCTTATCCTTGACAATTTTTTTGGCTCATTTTTCAGTATACAGATGTCGGTTGTTATTTCTTAATGACGTTGGTTGTTATAACAACGACGGGGATTTACCGTTGTGGTTTTATTTTGGAAAAGATGTCGGTCGATTTCACGACGGTTTGAAAACCGGATACACGATGGTGAATTCCCGTCGTCTTTTGCATTTCTTGTAGTAGTGTACGTTTTACACGTCTGTTTTCTTTCAATTAGAGACGTGGATAATCATTTTTACGTCGGCTTTGTAGTTGTTCTTGACATTTAACATTATTTAAACGTCTGTGTTTTACTAAAACCGTCGTCTAATATAGTCGAAATTGTCTTTTTAAGCTATTATGTATGAATTAGACGTCGATTTTAGTTGTTTTGTGACGTGTAATATATTAACGACGTTGGTTATTTTCCGTCGTTATTTTATGTATTAAAAGATGGCGGTCGATTTCACATCGGTTTTAACACATACTACATGACCTATTTCAATTTCTATAGTAGTGCATATCAATATTACAATTCATAGGCTAGAGGTGTTGGATTTAGTGTGAGAAAACTTATTGTAAATAAGGACAAGAATGGTGTAATACATAAAAGAGAATTTTTTTGTTCTTGTGAAGGTTTCTATAGAAAAAGGACAACTCCAAAGAAGAAAAGAGAGCAAAGAAGATTTGAATGTAAGGCAATGCTTGGGATCTAACTTGATCGAGATGGAAAATATGTTGTGAAAAACTTTGTAGCTGAACTGAACATAATCATGATCTTGTTCCAGTATCAAGTTCATATTTGCTGAGGTCACAAAGAACAATAGAGCCTTCTCAAGCAGGATTCATCAATCAAATGCATCATGCAGATCTAAATCCATCTCAAATCTTCTCATACATGACAACAGAAGCAAGAGGGCCTCAACATTGAAATTTCATTCAAGTTGATTGCAACAATTTGATTATAAGAAAGCGCACTGAATTTCAAAAAAGAGGCGACTCACAATGTTTGCTTGAATATTTCAAGCAAAAGCATGGTCAAGATAAGTCATTCTTTTATTTTATTCGAACAAACATGGAGAATGAAATATATGGTTGTTTTTTGTGTGATGGAAAATCAAGACGTGATTATGCTATATTTGGTGATGTTCTCTGTTTTGATACGACATTCAAAACGAACAACTACAACATGGTGTCTGCTCCGATCATTGGGCTTAATAATCATGGGCAGACCATACTTTTTGGATGTAGGTTGCTAGATGGAGAGAGTATTGACACATGTGAGTGGTTGTTTAAGGTCTTCTTAGAAGCTAATGAAGGAAAAGAACCAAAAACATATTTACTGATCAAACTCAATCAATTGCTGTGCAATCATCGAAGTATTTCCTAATTTCCATTACCGACTTTGCTTGTGGCATATATATGAGAATGCTGCAAAGAACTTGGGTCATGTTTTTTCTGAGTTTCAAGCATCCACAAAAGATTTTAAAAGTTGTGTATATGATCCAGAGATTGTTGAAGAATTTGAATCAAGTTGGGAAGTTTACTTGTTGATTATGGATTGAGAGGAAATAGTTGACTAGAAGGAATATATGCACTGCGTGACAAATGGGCACAAGTTTATGGGCGACACCAGTGTACAACATCTAAGGAAATTAATTTATGAGCGGACACTCAAATTTATATACACATGTTCATGTATAGAATTTTTGTAAATTTTTTTACATTGACATTCTCAAAGTATATTTATGATGTATTGATTGGAATTTAATATTTAGAGATCGATTGGAATATCAACTCAAAATCATTTCAATATGGCATCTGTATGTAAAGTCGCAGATTTTCAATATGGATTTCCAACTGTTTCTAGTGTTAAAGGGATCCCAAATCACCCACTTGGATACCAAGCTATACATCCAATGTTGTCCAATTACTCAATTATACATCCACAAGTTTGTTATCTAAATTTATTGAATTCACTACACATATAGTTTTCTATATTTTTTGTTTGTTTTAAGTTTTATTAGTATTATTTTTAATTGTTCTTTTTCGTCTATCCAGTGCCTATTGTAGTATTAGGGACTAATATATATTATTGTCTTTTAAAGGGATCCTTTATTGATAAATGTCACTGATTATAAAAATCAATGCCTAATCTTTGCAATGGATCCCACATTCCTAGCACCCAATACCTGTATATGAATCCCAAATACATCCGTGGCTAATATAATTAAAAGGCACGGAATGCTCATCAATCCCTACTAAAAGAGAAAAATATTTTTATTATTTTGATATATTTATATTTGTTTGGTGTATTTTTTTTTTTATATTATATGTAATTTTCAATTTATCCACCATCCATGCCTGTAAAAAATATTCTTTTAAAAGTTTTCATATATTTAAACGTTAGCAACCCAGCCTCAATCCGTGCCTTTCAAACATTCATTGGTTTTTTTTTCCGTTTCCAAATATTCACTGTTTTTCAAATAAATGAATTACATTCCTAATGGAAATCCTTATATTCAACACTTCCAAAATAATGAGAATACACCATACACAATAATTCCATTAATCTTTTTATAATGAAAAATACAGAAAGTGTGGTGGACCTATCCTCATGACTATTACATTAATATTTTAATACTATAAATAGACCAAGTATTGCAAGTGGAAATTACAGTTATGATATTAAAAACCAAAAACTTACTTAGAAAAGAGAAAAAATAGAGAATTTCATAAAGTCCTCCTTGCTCTTCACCATTAACTGCCAATAAGCTCCTCCTTGCTTGACTTGATTCGCCACAACCACTCAACTGAGTATTGGCTTTCCTCTGGCGAGAAGGTAATTGTAAGGTACTCTTTATATGCTAAGGTATATATCAATATAAATGAAATACAAATAGCATGCTTATAAATTGGAAACCAAACTGTTTGGGCCTGGTTGAAATTTGACCGGGTCAGGCCCAAGATCCGACAATTAAATTTAATCGGGTTAGGCCCAAGATACGACAATTAAATTAACATTGAGCCCAATCAGTGGGCCTAATCAATAAGGTCGGATGGAAGCCCAAAATCATAAAGGTGGCCGAATATCTACATGTGGCTGCATACATTAATCTGGTCGAGCATATCAATACGGCCGAGAGCATAAAAGTGGTCGAAAGCCTATATGCGGCCGAAAGTGTAGATACGGTCGAATGACTAAAAGCGGCCGAAAGTGTAGATACGGTCAAATGACTAAAAGCGGCCGAATACATGAAATCAGCCAATGTTTAAGTAAGGAGAGAGATAATCCGTAGGAGGATTTTCTCATAGGTTACAATTCAAATACAGAAGGAATTATGCCAGATTGATGGTCAACCGAAGTTATTGTGGGAGAGCTCAAGATGGAAGGAAAATCAAATCAAATATTATTACTCATATTAAATCACACGCATGAGACAAGGGATTGAAGATATTCTGGAGCAATTATGATTGATTTGAAGGCCAATTGATAACCGACCAAATTGAGACGCACCGAAGCCCCTATAAATACCAAGCTTATGGAAGAGAGAAAGGACCCCCGACACAACACACAACTTGTCATTTTACATTCTCTATAATTTCTATCATAGGAGTAGCATAATGTAGCCATAGCCTAGTTCTATTTTTTCCGCTCTAGTTTCCGTAAATTTCAATTATGCCTTTACATTCTTGTTCTTGTTTTTCAATTCTATTTTAATTACAACAATTTCAATTCATGTTATCTTTAATGTTCTTCGTAATCTAGTTTACTTTCCGCCCTTTACTTTACGCACTCGCATCTCAATTATTTAATTTATGCAATTTACTTTACGAACTCGCATTTCAATTATTTAATTTATGCAATTTACTTTACGCACTCGCATTTCAATTATTTATTTTTATGCAATTTACATTACGCAATCGTCTTTACATTCTTTATTTTACGCACTTTAAATTACGCACTCGTCTTTAAATTATTTATTTTTAAGCACTTTACTTTCCGCACTTGTCTTTTAATTATATTTAAATTCAAGCACCTTTTACTTTACGCACGTGTTCTTCGTTTCATTACATTTCACCTTCAATCCTCATCTCCACCCACTCCACATCATTTGGTTGCTCACATAAAGCCTCGACTCTGAGGTAGTGAAAGAACCTAGGCCGTGAGGAGGTTCCTTGCTCGGCCGAACAATCGTTTGATTAAAGTCAGATCTCGGACGCAACACATCCATCTACTCACATTCCATTCAAGCCCAAATTCAGGGCTTGGTGGTGGCACGCCCTGCACTCAAAAAAGAAGAAGGACCAAAAACTCCTTCAATCGGCCTACTCGGCTGAAAAGAGGGAAACACAAACTAATTTGCATATTATCATGCATTTGAGGTATGAACTCACCCTGGTAAGAACTTTGCAAGAACATACAATCTTTTAGCACCAGGTCTTCCAACTTGCTTGATTATGCAGTCGTCTTCAAAAAAAGGAATCACATAAAATCCGAGGAAACCAGGGTTTACTTTAAAGTTCTCATTCAAAGCGCTTTTTATTAATTTAGTCTTCTTATTCTGAAATAGGTACCCAGGCACCTCGTACTCAGCAATTGGGCAAAAGATTTGTATGAGTTACGGTACTTTGTGATTGTTATGTGAATATGTGATTGCACTATGCTAAGTACCTCCCCTGGTTGTTGTACCCACAATTGGCGTTGGACTATCCGGCGTGTGGGCACATATATGGTTCTATTAGTATCTTATCACGCGTTGGATTATTCGGCGTGTGATAATGTAGTCTGCGAGCGTAGGACTTAGTGGTTGGAATTGGTCACACGTGGCGTTGGAATGTCTGGCGTGTGTGTTGTAGAGTGCCAGTCCCCCGGTTGGACAACTCATCCCTAAATGCATGGTAGAAAGTTAAAACCCTGCGGGCTAGTCAAACAGTCCCCTTATTAGATTATTTCCCCGATGCTCAAGTTGGTGTGATACTATCTTATATATATAATATATTGCCATATTATTAGTATACTTATAGAATTGGGGTATATATTTATATAAAATGAGTATCGTAGACTATATGTATATAACTATATGTGCTCGTATATATATGTATATATAAAAGTATAAGTGGATTATTCTTACATATTCCGTTTCATAACTCTATGATTCGGGAACGGGTTGGGTTGAAGTCAAAGACATGACTTGGGTAATACTATATGTTATTGGGGAAGTGAGAATACTTTGGTTTCACAATGATTACGTGGGAATAGTATCAATTGCATGTCTTTAGCATTATTTTCACTACTACAAAAATTGAAATAGACGATGGTAATCCACCGTTGTCTAGAAGGTTTTCAAACCGTCGTGAAATCAACCGCCATCTTTTGATACAAAAAATAACGACGACAAATAACCGACGTCTTTAAGACATACAACGTCATACCAAAATACAAACCGACGTCTAATTACTATATAAAGAGCAAAAAAGGAAAACTTTGACAACCTTAGACGACGGTTTTAGGAAAATAGAGACGTCTAAAAACTATTACATGTCAAGAACTACATCCATGCCAACGTAAAAAAAGTTATCCAAGTCTTTATTTGAAAACTTGCCGTCGTTTATAACGTAGAAACCGTCGTGGTTAATATATACTACGTTCACTAAATAAAAAAACTGACATCTAAAATATATAAAAACACAAAAAAAAAAAAAAAAAAAAAAAAAAAACTTTGACAACCTTCGACGACGCTTACATAAAAGAACAGACGTCTAAAGGATATTACATGTCAAGAATTATACCGTAACTGACGTAAAAAGTATTAACCACGACATAGGTGTAGAAAGACTGATGCATATAACATCTTCCATGTCGCTACACAAGAAAACACCGTCTTGTTAAAAATATTCCACGTCGTATTCTTGCGAGAACCGATATTTAAATAACAAAAAAAGACACTTGGACAAAGTTAGACGATGCTTTTTTTAAAACATTGACGTCTGAGGGTTTTAACATGGCACAACTTTATTAAAAACCGACGTAAAAAGACATAACCACGACCCTAGTGTTTACACACAGTCGTTAAAAATAATTTTGACGGCGTGAACAGGAAATAAAATGTCGTGGATCATAGTTTCAACAACGGATGACGTAAAATAGTGATCGTGGTTAATCAATTCACTATGTCCCAAGAATCCAATTTTTCGCCGTTGTTATGTCACTTACCATGTCAGTATGTGTATAGTACTTGACGTGGTTGGTCTTTAAAAAGTCACTTTTATAACCCACATTGACATGTGTACTCTCTGAGACGTCAATTGTTTTCGTCTAACCGACGTTCGGAAGAGCTGTCACGACAGTTAATGGAACTGACTTTATTGCGCACTTTAGACGACAGTAATTATTTATATGTGAAAGTAGTGTTTTCCGAAGATTCGTCGGTTGGAGCACCGTTTCATCGTGTTATTCGAAAATCTACAACGAGCATTCACTACTACAAAAAAGGCAAAAGACGACGGGAATTCACCGTCGTGAATTTGGTTTTCAAACCGTCGTAAAATCGAGCGACGTCTTTTGCAAAATAAAACCACGAAGCGAAATCACCGTCGTTGGTACTACAAACCACGTCATTAACAAAAAACAACCGACGTCTGTATACTGAAAAATGAACCAAAAAATTGTCCTGGAGAAGCATAGACGACCTATTTTATACAACATCCGTCGTGTGAAAATATACAATACGTCTTTAAATAAATAAAATATGACGTTATTAAATTATACGACGTCCAATATATTTATATAACCGTCGTGAAATAGTATTGCCACTTCGTTTTTTCCATTAATATTGACGTGGAAATAGCGGTTAGGGTAAATCACCGTCGTTGTTGTAACAAACCACGTCACTTACAAAGAAAAACTGACGTCTGTACACTAAAAATGAACCAAAAAATTGTCCTGGGAGAAGAATAGACGACCTATTTTATACAAAAACCGTCGTGTAAAATAATACAATATGTCTTTAAATAAATAAAATAGGACGTTATTAAATTATACGACGTCCAATATATTTATATAACCGTCGTGCAATAGTATTGCCACTTCGTTTTTTCCATAAATATTGACGTGGAAATAGCGGTTAGGGTAAATCACCGTCGTTGTTTTAACAAACAATGTCATTTACAAAGAAAAACCGACGTCTGTACACTAAAAATGAACCAAAAAATTGTCCTGGGAGAAGAATAGACGACCTATTTTATACAACAACCATCTTGTAAAATATTACAATACGTCTTTAAATAAATAAAATATGACGTTATTAAATCATACGACGTTTAATATATTTATATAACCGTCGTGCAATAGTATTGCCACTTCGTTTTTTCCATTAATATTGACGTGGAAATAGCGGTTAGGGGTAAATCACCGTCGTTGTTGTACCAAACAATGTCCTTTACAAACACAGACGACCTATTTTATACAAACACAGTCGTGTGTATATATATACTACGTCTTTAAATAAATAAAATATGACGTTATTAATGTATACTACGTCGTATATATTTACATAACCGACGTGGAAAATATGTTAGGCTCATGACTTACGACATATTTATTTCTATAAACGACGTAGTATGTGATATACAACGTCGTGATAATGTAAAAGATAGCCGTGTTTCTCTATTTATACGTCGTCTTTAGTAAAATAATAGTCGTCTAATCCATCCAAGACGTCGTCTTTTGTAACGTTCAGGTTCGATATCTGTCCTTTTAGACGTCGGTATTATTGTACTGAAGTCATGTTATTTGTAATTACATGTCGGCTCTTTATCCTTCTCCGACGTGATATCGTTAATAACTGTTTCACAATAACGTCGTCTTTTTTCACTTTTAGATCACTTTTAGACGTCGGTAAATTCAATGCCGTCGTTGAATGCTCCAAAACGTCGTTTTTATTGACAATTTTATGACAACAGACGTCTGTTTTTCACAGTTTTATAAGGACCGTCGTTTTATAATACTCAACCAGTATTTTATGTACTGATTGATTTGTGTCCAAAACCTGCATAATGAAAGTGAAGAAAACACATTACAATTTATTACAAAATTAATGTCATACAGTAGTGCTGTTTAGGGCATAAATAATTTCATAAATTACAAGAGCATCATTCAATCCATATATCTTCACACCCATCTCGAATATTTTGACTCCCAAACTCACCCACTAGTTCATCAAATGTGTCAACATTTGGCATCCCTCTAGTAAATGGCTCACACTCAATTCTCACATCACCTAAGACATCATCACCAATAACATCATCATTATATTCTCTATTAGGCGCTGATAACACTACCGACCAACCATGATGCATCGGGTCGTCAACAAAAAATACTTGTTTGACTTGAGAAGCCAAAACAAATTGGTCATTCCTATGTCCAATTTTACTCAAATCTACAAGGGTAAATCCAAGTTCGTCGACTACAAGGCCGGAAGTACTATCTATCCAATCACACCTAAAGACTGGGATTGTAAACTTTTGGTAGTCAAGGTCCCAAATTTCTTGAATGACACCATAAAAACCCATATTTGAGAGAATTGGGTTTTTATCCTTGGCACTAGCAACTTGCATGGTATGTGCAAGTAAATAAACTCCACTATTTTGAACTGTCCGCACATCATCTTGTGCCTTGATGTTAAATTTAACACCTTTAATAAGATAGCTCCTATATAATGGCACTGCCATGTTTGGACCAGCTGCTAGCCACCTTAAATTTTCTGATTTGATTGCCTCCCTCATCAAGTTCACTTTGAACCTGCAAATTAATCATATCTTAATTCAATCTAAAATAGAAAGAAGAAAATTAATAGTCCAATATGTTATTGAATAACATATACCTTGAAGTGTAGCCATTGAATAAAAGTGCTATTGTGCTTATCTTGCAGCCACTTTGTTCTCTTTCTAAATTTTGGATAAGTGGCCTTGATGTGGATCATATGTTCCCTACATGACACGAAAAATTCAAGCATTACGATCCCAAACATATAAGATAAACATAAGGAATAATTTAAAATGAAAACTTAAGGAATAAAACTCATACTCGATATAAGGTAGAACTTCCTCCGTATTCTCCAGGACATATAGATGTGCTTGGTTCAACAGGTCCCGATCAACTAAGCTCACTGTGCAACCTGATAATGGCTTTGAAACTCCTATCTTCTGACTTGATGGCACTCCAATTGTACTAATATCAGATAAATGTTCAGTGCAAAATTCTACAGCTTCTTCAGCTATATAACGCTCCGCAATGCAACCTTCGGGATGAGTATGGTTCTGAACATACCCCTTTAGAACTTTCATATATCTTTCGAACGGATACATACATCTAAAATAAACTGGCCCACATAGACGAACTTCTCTGACAAGATGTACTACTAGATGAACCATTATATCGAAGAATGAAGGTGGAAAGTATTTTTCAAGCAAACACAAAGTAACTACTACATCTTCTTCCAACTTATCTAGCTTGGAAACATCAACCATCTTTGCACATATAGCATTGAAGAAGAAGCACAAACGAGTTATTGCATACCTTGCAGGCTTCTCCAAAACAGAACGAATTGCCACAGGGAGCAATTGTTGCATTAAGGTATGACAATCATGTGATTTAAGGCCAAGAAGTCTTGAATCTTGTAAAGATACAAGATTTTTTATATTTGAAGAATAACCTTCAGGGACCTTCATACCATAGAAAGAATTGCAAACCGCTCTCTTCTCTGCTCTTGACAAATTCCAAGGCCCTGGAGGCAAACGAGTACTTCTTTCTCCATACTCGGGTTGCAAATCAGTTTTGACCCCCATGTTCAATAAATCTAACCGAGCAGCAATCCCATCTTTATTCTTTCCAGGGATCTCTAGCAATGTACCAATGATACTATCACAAACATTCTTCTCAATGTGCATAACATCGAGGACATGCCTCACTGGAAGGTATTTCCAATACTCAAGATCAAAGAATTTTGACTTCTTCTTCCAACAAACTTTGTCACCATCATTTTCACCTCCACCTCCCCCTTTTTTCGATCCCCATATGTAATTAATATCTTCAACCATTTGCAGCACTTCTTCTCCCGTTAATGGCTCCAGAGGCGTGCCATATTCAGGTTTCCCATTAAAAGCTGCACGTTGCCTCCTATATGGATGATTAATTGGTAACCATTTTCTATGCCCAATGTAACAAATTTTGTGGCCATTTTTCAACCTGTGACTAGGTGTATCATCGCCGCATATTGGACAAGCTTTATATCCTTTAACAACACAACCAGATAAGTTTCCATAGGCGGGAAAATTATTAATGGTCCACAGTAATGCAGCTCTGAGTGTAAAATATTCTCCTATGTGTGCATCATACACTCCTCTAATCCCATCCCACAAAGATTTTAAATCATCAATCAAAGGCTCCAAGTAGACGTCTATATCATTTCCGGGTTGTTTAGGACCGGAAATCAATAAAGTCAACATCATGAACTTTCGTTTCATGCACAGCCATGGTGGGAGATCATATGTAACTAAGATAACTGGCCAGCAACTATATCTGCTACTTAGAGAACTGTGGGGATTGAATCCATCAGATGAAAGAGCCAATCTCAAGTTTCTCGGCTCATTACCAAACTCGGGCCATTTATCATCAACAAGTTTTCAAGACGGGGAATCCGCCGGATGAGACATCTGACCATCAATTGATTTTCTAGCAGCATGCCAAGTCAAATTCTTAGCTGTCTCATGTGATTGAAACATCCTTTAAAACCTTGGAATTGGAGGAAAATACCACAACACCTTCGCTGCCACACCCTCTTTCAAGAATCCATCTTTGGTTTCCTTCCACCTTGAGATACCACAAGCAGGACAATTAGTTGAATCTTCATACTCTTTCCTATACAAGATGCAATCATTAGGGCATGCGTGGATTTTCTCATAACTCAGCCCCAATGCACACAGAGTCTTTTTTGCCTCATATATAGAGGCCGGTATTGTATTTCCTTCTGGAAGCAACTCGCCCTGAAGTATCAATAATTCTGTAAAACATACATCACTCATCCCATGTTTTGCCTTCAAATTATACAACTTCACTAATGCCGATAACTTGGTGTACTTTCTACAACCAGGGTACAATGGTTGATCTCCATCCCCAATCACATTAGCAAACTCATAAGGATCGGATCCAAAATCACCAAAATCATTATCATCCATCTCTATTTCTTCAGACACAAAACTGTACCTACTATGGTCATCATCTTCTTCAACATTTCTACTAGCATTACTAGTTGCAATTGGTTCCCAAGGTTCTCCATGAAATGTCCAATTCTTATAGCTTTGGTCAACTCCATTAAAGTATAAGTGATCCCTTATAATTCCAACCCCAAATAATTTCGAATTTGCACATTTAACGGAGTTGTAAACTTGGCCAACTTGGATTCGACGGAGAGACCAACTTTGAATTAGAGTTGAAGTGAGAGAGCGGAGTGAAATGTTTTAGGACACAGACTATGGTCAACTTGTATAAGAGTTAGAGCGAAATCTGAAAATTTTAGGTCGAGCTGAAATTTTTAGAAAGCGCGCTTTTTAAAAAACATCGACGGAAACAAAAACATAATCGTCGTTAAAGGTTCAACCTAAACATGACACTTATTTTAAAAATAACGTCGTTGTAAATATACTTACGACGCAAAACCAAACTACCGTCGTTAAAAGTTCAACCTAAAGAAATATGCCCTAAACCCTAATAAATAAAACCTAAACTATATATATTGTTTTTACAAATAATTTTTCAAAAGGGATTAGGGTTTTATGGCCTAAAATATCTCGTCCATAAAACCCTAAACCCTAATCCCTTTTCTAAATTTATATAAACCCTAAACCATTAAAGTATAAGTGAGTTGTGACTCATGATAACATTTTAATTTTTGGTGGTAATTTTAAATTTGTATAACTCAAACTTAATTTTTTAAAGCTTAAGGGGGAAGAAAATATTGCAATGACTTCATAGGAGTTGACGTTGCATTTTTTGGATTTATTTTAAATTTATTATGAATATTTCGAATTAAATAGAATAAAATATTATTAATAAAACCCACAAACCACGTCGTCGTTAATAAATTAACGACGTTTTAACTAATATAAACGACTTAATTTTAACAACAAACGTCATTTAGAGTTCAAACCATGGCCATTTTTACAAAGAAAACGACGTACAAACCATTGTCCACGACCTAAACTCTTAACATCTCGCCGTCTAATGTCAATCAAACAACGTCGTCTATATAACCAATAGCGTCGTTTTAACAACCATTTACGTCGCGTTTTTAAAAAATATGACGTTGTTATGTGTGTACAACGTCATTTTAAAGAAACCACGGTTTAGAAATGCGCTCTTCGTAAATCATCGACGGAAAACAATAAAAGCGTCGTTAAATATGACATCTATACCCTAAACCCTAAACCCTAAACCCTAAACCATAAAATATAAACCCTAAATTATATATATATGTTTAAATAATTATAGAAAAGGATTTATGGTTTTAGGGCCTAATATATATTAACCATAAACCCTAAACCCCAAAAATAAACCTTTATCCCCCTAAACCCTAAACCCTAAACCATTAAAGTATAAGTGATGTTGCGACTCATGAAAACATTTTTCTTTTTGGTGGTAATTTTAAATTTGTATAACTCAAACTTAATTTTTTAAAGCTTAAGGGGGAAGAAAATATCACAATGACTTCATAGGAGTTGACGTTGCATTTTTTAGATTTATTTTAAATTTATTATGAATATTTGAGTTAAATGGAATAAAATATTATTAATAAAACCCACAAACCACGTCGGCGTTAATAAATTAACGACGTTTTAAATTATTATAAACGACTTAATTTTAAAACAAAACATCGTTTAAATTATAAACCATGGCCATTTTTACACATAAAACGACGTACAAACCATTTTCCACGATCAAAACTCTTACTTCTCGCCGCCTAATTTCAAGAAAACAACGTCGTCTATATAACCAAGAGCGTCGTTTGAACAACCTTTTACGTTGCTTTTTTAAAAATGTGACGTTGTTATGTGTCTGCAACGTCTTTTTGAAGAAACTACGGTTTTTCACAACATGAAAACCTCAACAAATTTACAGGGACGTTGACGTCAACAAAAACTTGCTAATTCTAACCAATTTTGTACAAAAACTTGTCTAATTCTAACAAAATTTGTACATTTTATAAAAATATTTAAGTATGCTAAAATTCCTCTACTCCATATGAACACACACAAACTCTGCCCATTCTTTCCTAACTTTGTCAATGGCAGCTTGGGGGTATGGCGCTTGATTCTTTCCTTTGGCAAACTGCAGTCCATAAACAAAGATTAATCTCACCGACGACTCTATTATTCATTTACCGACGTAGGATATATATTCAACGACGGTATTTTTAATTTAACGTCGTTGATAATATAAAAACCGACATAAAAAATAAATCTGAAAATTTTCTTCTTACCGTCTTCTCAAAATCCAGGGAAGTATCCTTTATGATGTCTCTCATAAAGCGCATGACATAATACCCACATTCTACATTGCTTGGTTGCTTTGGAGTGCCGGGCAGAGTTTTCCAAAGAGGTGTTTTACGGCCTACTCTGCCTATGTGTGTATTATACATTTTTAGAGCAGAGTTCACTATGTTTTTCCCGTCCTCATCCACAACACGATTTCCAGGCAGCGGATCCAGAAAATAGATGGTCTCCTTCTTTGCTCTCACAATGATCAAGACCCAATGACGGCTGCACAAATAAATATAAAGGTTAAATAGTTTTATATGCAGAGCATCATACAAACAAAATCCTGTTTTTTGTTTGGAGACTAACCTTGGATTGTAAGGCATCAGGAAAATCTGTTTACCATCTATTTTTTGAAGTCGATTGGCTACGAGACGTGATCTGTCAGTTAATGAACCAACGTCGGCACTAACTGCAGCAGGGTCGATAAAGCCAACCATATTCACCATATTTGCAGCTTTCAGATGATCAAATAGGCACCAAAATATATGAATTGAAACCATGAGTGTTTTTTTTTTTAAACATAAAGGAGAGTGTCAAATGAATATTTGATAAGGACAAACCTCATATATACTGCAACGACAGTAGCCCCAATTTCTTCCATACCAGCAAATTGGGTAATATCTTCATGCAAGACGAAGGTGTTACGATCTATGCCAAACACCTCCTTCTCAATAGTAAAGGACATAGCCTTCTCTTGAGGCTTTAGTGTCGATTCAACATAACTACAAAGGGATTGTAAAGAAGATGGCAACTCCAGCTTTGAATAATCTGGTACTTCAGTACTATGTTTGAACAAATAAAGCAACATAAAGTGACGTGGTAAATAAATAACAACGACGTTTTAAATAATAAACGTCGTCTTAAAATGAGTTACACGACGGTACAAAAAAATACCGTCGTAATGAATACTTTATTACGTCGTTTAAATAAAACCGACGTCTAATTCAAATGCAAAATTCATAATTATATGACATTGTACAAAAAGTAAAAAATTAAATTAAACCGTCGTGGTACTCAACAACAGACGACGGTATGTAATAATTACAGACGTGTAAAATTCATTAAACGACGTTAAATAAAGAATTACGACGGTAATGAGAATTGAAAAAAAAAATGAAAAAGGCTAAGTTATGAGAATTTACCTGTTCAACTATCTCAAGTATCTTTCCTTCTACTGTCTTTTCTACTTCCCGGATTTATGTTTTAAGAAATAAAGAATATATAAATGACATTGTACAAAAATTAAAAACAAATAAATACACCGTCGTGGTAAACGTTAACAGAAGGCGGTTTAATACAAGAGTGTCGTGGTATAACTTTAACACGACGGTAAATATAAACAGAGAAACAGAGAATTCAAAGTTCAAAAACGTTACCATTTCTTCCTGCTTTTCCCCATTCTTGGCAGTATCCTCCTCAAATTGAAGGGCTCTAACATCAAGTGCCCCTGAGCAGCTTGCTTTGTCCGACATTGGATTTTTAGGACTTTGCCCTTGGATTTGGGACATTGTATTCAGTTTCAGCATGCTTTGATCAAAATTGGGGATGAGTTTGGAAAGCTGACTCAGCAAATTTTCCCTCTCAGCTTCTACCAATTGCTTGGTCCTAGCCTCCATCTTTAAACTCTCTTCCCTTGATCTAGCCTCCATTTTCAAAGTCTCTTCTTGAAGGACAAGTCTTACACTTTCCTTCAATTGATCGGCAAACTTTACCTTCTGTTGTCTAGGTATATTGAAGTATTGCTTAGGGGAAACCCCAGCCCCTACCGCTCTAACTCTTCCTGGATGCTCGGGACCCAAAGCCATTGTCAAAACATCATTGGTTCCTGACAGAGAAAGAGTGCCTTCAGAGACTTGCTTTTGCAAATCATCCTAACAAAAAGACATAATAAAAAGTCAGAATAAGAAAACAAACGATGGTTATTTATAAAAAATCGACGTAATATAATATTTCGCACGACTCAATAACATAACAATCGACGTAATATAGTATTTTAGACGACGCTAACTAAATACCGACGTTATTAATTTATTACACGACGTCAATAATAAACCACCGACGTCTTATGATATAATTACAAAAAACAGAGCATGGATTCTAGATTCAGACCTTTAACGACGCGTTTTAAAATATTTCGACGTAGTAAAACTTTTCACACGACGCAAAAATATAACAGCAGACGTAATAAAATTTTTAAAACAGAGTGAGTAGGCTTACAATTAATTTTGCTTTCTCTGCAGTCTTTGGATCCGGGATGTTACCATGTTTGTCTTCTCTTGCTTTTTTCCATAAGGTAGATCGATCAATATCTACCCCAGGCATGATTTCCTTCAAGTCCTCCTTAAAACCAACATATCCTTTTCGAGACAATCGATGATTGTACTCGAGTTTCTCCCTCCTCTGTGATTGTTCTTCATGCACAGCCCCAAATTTTTCAGACAACCTTGAAGCTTCAAAGGCATCCCATTGAGCTTTCTCTATGAATTTGTATGTTTCAGGGGGCTGCCTTAATCTATCCTGCTCCTTGATGAATGGAAGGATATGAAACCTCGTTAGTGTAGACTTGAAATCCTTCCATTTCTTGGCGGCAGAAGATAGCACCATTTGCTTGCCCCCTTTACCAACCACAAAAGCCATGTCAACGGCTTCCCAAATCTGCTCTTTTATATCCTTGGATATTTGAACCCATTTCTTGTCCACAAGTGGGACTCTGGAGCGTGCCAACACACCAATGTAGGATTGCATCTCATTATGTGCACGGCCATATGGTTTCCCTTCTTCATTGTACTTAACAACAGGCTTGATTTTCTGAATTTTTCTCTGCACACCACGGGGCATTGTGCTCATACCCCGACCTGACTATGGCTCCTCAGAAATAGTTGCCGTGCTGCCTGGTTCTGTCTCAGAAGATGAAACAAACTTCATCTTCTTCGAGGACTTGGTTTGAGGATTTACAACACTAAGCTCCTTCTTCGAGGATTCATTTTTTTCAAGCCAGACTCCTTACTTTGGGATTGAGAAACCATGGTTACAGACAAATTAAACCTGCAAGTGAAAATTTATCAGTGAAATTAAGAAAAACCACGACGATTATTTATAAACTACGACGTATTATAATATTTCAAACGACGTAAGAACAAAACAACCGACGTAAAAATAAATTTAAACGACGGTAATTAATAACCGACGTGATAAAATATTACGACGACGTCAATAATAAACAACCGACGTCTTATGATATAATCAAAAAACAGAGTATTAAATATTACAACGACATTAATAATAAAAATCGCTGTGGTATTGAAAATAAAACGACGTAAATATTAATATACCGTCGTCTATACCACAAAAAAAAATTTGGAACAACGTAAAATATTTTCAGCAGAAAAATAATTAAAAGATTTTCGAAGCAAAAACCATTGTTCAGAGAAATCAAACATGCGATGAATATATCCTTAAAAATCAAAAACAAAAAAGGATCTCATTTTAAAAAACAACGAATAACACTTTCACACGACGCTAGGGTGACTGGCGAACCGTCGTGGTCTATAAATCTAACCACGTAAATAACAAGCCACCGTCATCTTATTTAGTTGAAGTAAAAGAACCAGAGTAGTGTTCAAACTTGGAAACTTTTCGTCTTTGTCTGCAAATTTTATCAAACTTGGAAAGAAAAAATGTAAAAAGATTTAAAAAAACGAAAATGATATGCACATGCAAAACAGGAACAAAATTCCTTCCAGAAATGCTTACCCTTTGCTTGCGATGAAAGCTTTCTTCTGGAGTTTGGTGTTTCAGTTCAGAGATGAAGACGAAGAGGAGATAAGCTTGAAAGTTTGAAACAGTTCTTGGAGAATGAAAAATGAGAGAAGCTTGAAAGTTTTTCTCGGGTTTGGAAACAGTGCAAGTATGGGTCAGGAAGGCAAAAAGTTTAAAATAATAAAAAACCGTTTCATAAAACGACGCTATTAATAGTATGCGCCCTAGTATGACACATTATACGGCGCTATTGTTAATATTGCCCTATAATATTACTTTACACGACGGTATGTTTTAATGAAACGACGTTTTTAAATCGAATTACACGACGAATGTTTTTTCAAAAAGATGAATCGTCATTTTCCAATTTACCCAACGACCTTATATTCAATAATACCACGTCGTTTTAATTACTCATACCGACGTGAAAAATTAATACCACGTCGTTTTAATTACTCATACCGACGTGTAATTTTTTAATTACACAATAAATTAATTTTCCAAAAAATTACAATGTCGTTGTTAAATAATTTATACGACCTTATTTGAAATTTAAACGACGTGTATGTTATATATAAACGTCTATAATGTAAAAAAACCGACGTGGTATAAAAGATTTGTTTATAAATAATGGGTTTTCTGTCTTTCTGTCGTCTTCATTTTTCAATTAGGGTTTCAACTTTTTCTCACCTCTCTGGAGGCACATCAACTCTCTGTCTCACCTCGCTTTCATTTTTCAGTTTGGATGTTGATGTGTGTGTATCTGAAAGACACAAACACGCACACATCATCTAAAAAATTGTCTTTCTGCACAGAAGGAGAACAAGGTCTGCATCAGGGCCAAGCATGGGTTTGCTACATCCTCCTGTGTAGCAAGGGTGGAACCAGCCTTAGAACCTGCATGGGTTTGCAGCCGCACTTGCCCGTTTGAAGGCATACGAGGGCACAACCCACAACAAGTTCTAAGTTTGGTTCCACCCTTGCTACACAGGAGTTTTGAAGAAACAGTTGATTTTGATGAAAATGGGAATCGAGGAGTTTTTTGATCTCCATGGTCTTCTTGCTCGACATGTACCTAGCCGCTCTGTTATCCCTCAAGGCCTGAGCCTTCATGATTCTTTCCATGTTGGCAGTCCAGCACGGTCAGACGGTCAGACGGTCAGACACCACAACCTTCTCCACTCTGTCACCCAAAACATCCTTCACAACCTTGCAGAGTCCCTCAAACTTCTCCTTCAACTCTTCCTTCTTCTTTGCCTCGTCTTCACTCTCATCAAGCTTGAGACCTTCCTTGGCGGCTGAGACAAGCTTCTTGCCCTCAAACTCCTTGTGAGAGTAATTGGCACATCATCCACTTCTAAAACATTGCCTTTGTTCATTCTGGTTCGATTATGATGAGGAACAGAGTTCATTCTGGTAATGATAGACGAATAATGGCATAAAATTTGTACGTCGTTAATTTAACAAACCGTCGTGGTTAGTACAATTATGCGACAGTAGAGTTATGGATACCGTCGTAGTATAGTATAATTAAAAAGTCGATAAATTTATATTTACAGTCGTGGTAACTTAATTTAAATCGTCGATTTTTTTTGTAATTAACCGTCGTAGATTCCTTTGAATTTATGCGTCGCTGACTAAGAAAATTGGGTCGTGTTTATTAATTAATTAACACGGCGTCTTATTTTTATATCGTCGTCTTTACTTTCTACGGCGGTGATTTCATAGATGCAGTCGTTTTTTTTAGGTTCAGATTTTAACTCTGAAAATACCTTTGTAATAAGACGACGCTTTTTTAATTTGGTACGTCATGGTTTCAAAATATCTATACGTCTGCGGTTTTTTTAGGTGTTTAAAGTATGTTTCTACGACGGGTTTCTATTACCGTCGTCTTTTAAAAAACAACGACGGTTTTTTGATCTACCGTCGTTGTTTACTGGTCGTCTTTTGCCCTTTTTGTAGTAGTGATTATTTTCCTTATCGTCGTTGTTGTTATTATCTATTAGCCGTGTGTAATAATATTAATTAACCGATGTGTTTTCTTTTTCAAATGGCAGTTTTTATTTCTTTACCGACTTTGCATTTCCATTCCACGTCGTTTGTAAAAATACGGCGTTGGTTATGTTTTAGACGTCGGTTTTTTTTTGATTTTTTAACTACACCGTCGTATTTTACACCTTTAATCTAGTATTTTAATTTTGGATTTGTCGTGCCCAAAGCCAACTTAATGAACATGTGATTAGAATGAAGTCCAATATCGAAATTTATCGCAAAATTAATGTCATACAGAGCTATTAGTTAATGTCATTCAATTAACTACATAACTAATGTCATAAATTACAATAATCAATCAATCCATATATCTTCTGTTATGTGCTTGGGACATGGCTCGTGTGATTAGGCAATTAGGAATAGGAAGTTGGTATGTAGTCTTCTTCTTACGGCCTCCTATGGTTGCAGTTGGGATAAGAATTAGATGAAAAGGGTTGCTTCGAGGGAACCCAAAACCTCCAAGTTAGATAAGCTAACAGTAGGAATATTATCTGCTGTCCATTAATGAAAAGCCATTGGAATTTATACATAGACCAGAATAACTGAAAGCATAAAAATAGGAAACACTTTCTCACGACATCTCTCCAACTATGAGAGTGACTAACTAGACTCCTACAATTACTCAACTAAAGTTTAAAGACATGCAACTCCATAAGTATTCAACAACTAAAGACAACACGTAGCCACTACTTTAAGCAATTCCACTAAGCACGTGACATCTTCACAACCATCTCTAATATTTTCCCCCCCAAACTCACCCACTAGGTCATCAAATGTGTCAACATTGGGTATCCCTCTAGTAAATGGCTGACACTCAATTCTAGTATCACCTAGCACATCATCACCAATAACATCATTATATTCTCTGTTAGGCATTGACAACACTATCGACCAACCACGATGCATTGGGTCGTCAACAAAAAATACTTGTTTGACTTGAGAAGCCATAACAATTTGGTCATTCCTATATCCAATTTTACTCAGATCTACAAGGGTAAATCCAAGTTCGTCAACCACAAGACCCGAAGTGTTATCTGTCCAATCACACCTGAAGATTGAGATTCTATATTTTTGGTAGTCAAGGTCCCAAATTTCTTAAATGACCCCATAAAAACCCACATTGGAGACAGTAAGGTTTTTATCCTTGTCACTAGCAACTTGCCACTACTACAAAAATCGCAATAGACGACGGTAATCCACCGTCGTGTATCCGTTTTTCAACCGTCGTAAAATCGACCAACATCTTTTGATGCATAAAACCACGACGGTAAATTCCCATCGTCTATTATTCGTAAAGGCGACGCTTTTATTAAAAACCGTTGTCTATTAGATGTAAAGACGACGGTTTTTTAGAAAGAATTGTCGTCTTTACAAATAATAGACGACGTTTTTACTAAAACTGTCGTCTATTTGATGTAAAGACGACGGTTTTTTTAGAAAGAACTGTTGTCTATTATTAGTAAAGACGACGGTTTTGGAAAAAACCGTCGTCTATTAGATGTAAAGATGACGGTTTTTTGAAAACACCGTCGTCTATGAGTGTAAAGACAACGGTTTTTTTGAAAAAACCGTCATCTATTATATCAAAAATTGACGTAGTAATTTTACATTTTAGCTTCTTTTTTTTTTCTTTTTTCCTAATGGTATCAGAAATATATACTCAAATATGCTATTACCCATGCCACACATATATACTCAAAAATTGTTTCTTTCATAAATAGAATATCAAGAGTACAATAGAACACAATAAAATCTAAAAAATGAAAGTACTCTAAGGCCGCTAGCTGCAAGCTGCAAGCCTAATTACAATAGTACACCAAAATTCCTATACCTAATTATCCTTCAAGTCAAGTTCTCCATATGTACACATAGCTATACCTTCATCATCACCACTTTTCCCCTGCATTTAATAGCAGGTTGAATCAACACTACTTCCCCCACGCTAGCAATAGCTTCCTTAGAACCACTTCCATGGCGTAGGAAACTGCTCAACAAGCCAAAATAATGAAATAGTGAGATATACAATCCAGATAATTATAGAAGTCACTCTATTGTCTCTAAGCCACTAATAAAGTTCTACTTTCAGAAAAGATTAAAATTGAAATGATGTAAATTATAGTATTCAGTAAGTAATTGGTATGCAATTTTAGAACTCAGTGGTTGCAGTACCTGGAGGATATGGAATGCAAAGTAAGGGTGTTGGGGACACAAGATACACTCTTGGATGAGACTGGATCACACTACTTCTACCAAAGTCACATTCAAGGAAGTGCAGACTTCATGTTTGGTAGATCAAGAAAATTGGAAACAACACTACTAAGTCTTTAAATTCAAAATTAGAACACAACAAACATATTAGGAGAGCTGAAGAGGTCAATCACCCTCTTGTGGGCACGCAACTCAAATCTGTCCCATGTGTTGGTACTTGTAAATCACAAACAAAATTTTAAAGATACATAACCCTTTAAAATGCAAATGCAGAGACACTGTACTTTAATAAAAGGTCAGTCATGAATAGGCCACAGTAAGTAATAAATTTTACTTATATAACTTGGCACAAACAAGAGAACTCCCAACTCTGAGTAAATGGCCATAAAAGCCATAAACCTTGCATTGCCCATAAGTTAACAACAAGAACATTTCACAGTGAAACATACCTTCACCACAAGGGGACTTCCTGGTGGTAATGTGCAGAACCTTGGTTGGCATTCTCACGGGTCCCTTAACCTGGAGCCTCTTGTTCTTTGCACCACGAACTAGATCAGTGCAAACTATCATTTAACAGATGTCAATCCAGCAGGCTAAAGAAATATAATAAGAAAAATATGAATTCATAATAATCTAAAAAAACTTAAAAACTTTATGTAGAGACAATGGTGGATAAACCCATTTCAACAACGTCACACAGCAATTAAGTACAAATGAAACTGAACAGTATTGAAGCTCTTAAAAACTTTTTATTTACAAGATTGTGGAATTAGAGAAAACCAATGCAGGGGCAAAGGAGCAGTAGAGAGAAGAGGGAGGGTGCCATGGTTAAAGTCTTTCAGCTTTGAAGAGATAAGGCCTTTTCTGGATACCAAATTCATAAATAGGGGACCAAGATCATGGGACATATATAAGTGAAGCAAAATTTTGAAGAGTGTAACGATAACCATAGAAGGGCCATAACGATAGAAGTTATATTTTTGTAGATTCTCACCTTTCTGATTCACACATATATAAATCCCTAAAACAAAAAAGAAAGAAAAAAATTCAGAAAAGTTGCCTTAATTTCTATATAAATCGAAAATATTTACAAAAATATAACAATTTGCCCAGATAATTTACAATTACACACCCAAATATTTTAACCCTAAATCATATTAGGGATATAGAAATTGATTCTTCAAAAATTATAGAAAATAATTACCTGTGGAATGGAGGAAGGGAGGCTCTCATGGAGCCAGCCAGAAGAGAGATCGAGCGTGCTAGAGAGAGGACAACAAGAAAGAGAGCTCCGGCAAGACAGAGCCATCGAGAGATAGACAATGACCGTCGCCTCTTCTCCTCTGTCTCTCTGATTTCTTTTTTGTCGAAGAGGTTGTATGTCTTCTTGGTGGTGGTGTCGACCTCACGGCGTCAGTTTGCGAGTGTCGACAAAGTCTGGGATGAAGATGGCGTCGATGGCGGCTGGTGATGATTGATGCGAAGAAGATGATGGCGTCGACGGCATCTCTGCGTCGACGGCGTCGCTTACAAATCTCTGAAATCGCCCAAACAAAAGTCAGATAAAGACCAAAACGAAACCTCAAATTACCGAAGAACGGGGTCAAAGAAGAGAAGGCGAAGCCTGGAACAGAAGAGACGAGTGGGATCAAGAGAGGCCTCATGAAGGAGATCGCGAAGATTGTGGAGGGTCCTCGTCAAGGGATATGACGACCTTAGTGAACTGGATGCCAAGATTTGTGACCTGGATGGTGAGCTTAGTGACCAAGACGGAGCGATGGAGATGGTGTTTCAGCGATGAGAAAGGGAATTAAGAGAGAGAGGGTGTCTAAAGGTCTCAAGAGAGTGTGGTTTGAGAGAGAGCTGCGAAAACTTAAGTGAATTTTGGGTCCAGCGTATTTTAAAACACGACTGTTTTCATAAAGAACCATCGAAATTTTTGAGAGCGCCTTTTAAAACACGACGGTTTTAGATTGAACCGTCGTGGTTTTTCGTGGTTTTTAAAAACACGACGCTTTTTAGTTTTACCGTCGTTAAATAGGCATCGTAGTTTTCCATTTTTGTAGTAGTGTGCATAGTATGTGCAAGTAAACAAACTCAACTATTTTGGACAGTTCGCTGATCGGTGCATAAATTACATATCATTTTGTACCCTTTTAACTTATGATTTGGTTATATTTTTGAGTTAAACTTGTGCTTTTAATTTGTTTTGGGTTTGTTTCAGTTTAATAAGCTTGAGACTCACTAATTGCATTTTGGAGACAAGTTAGCTCAAAATGGTGTCTGCAGATCAGTCAACTTCACGGATTGAACTGTACTTGCTCAAGAAGAACCAGATGATGAGCCATACATCATTGGAAAGATACGGAAGTCTATTTTCTGTAGAATTTACGGTTCATGATTCCGAGTCTTCTAGAGAAAGTTATACATGTTTTGGAAACTTAAGGTCAAATTCGGCAGCATCTGCATTACTGGGCCAAAAATCACATTTGAAGGCCTTCCCGATTTTTCCTTGAGTTGGGCTGCATATGCTTGGAAAGATAAGACAAAGAGCTTCATGATCCATATTTTTCCAGATTTTTCAGATTGAAGCCACAAGCCCAAAACGAGCCCACAAGCTGGCTGCAATGCATTGTCATGCATGACATATGCATGATGAAGTGTTGTTGATTGTGGGAAAGTTTGGTGAAGCATATTCAATACCCATTTTTGAGTGGAATTTTGCAGCAGCCAAAAGATGATGAAGTGGGAGCTGCAACACTAAGCCTAAAGACAATAGGAATTGTTTTCAAATGTAATAGTGTGTTAGGTGAATTAAGTGTTGTAAGTTGGTGAAGTGAGTGTGGTAGGTAAACCTATTGTATAATTCAGATTTTCACTTCCCCTAGGCCTATAAATAGAGAAGTTCTCTAAGCTTGTAAACACACCCCAAGGGGGGGAGCTCTCAAGCACTTCTCTAGAGCTCCCTTCCCTTCTCTCCCTCAAATTCTCTTAGTTTCCCTTTGTAGTTCTCAATTGTTGTAATAAAATCATTCTACTAAATTTTCTTTGTACTAGTTCTCAAACACCACTTTCCAAACACTTCTCCTTTCTCTTCCAAATTCCCAATGTTCTCAACCTTCTCTTCCAAAATCCTCCAAGTTTCCAAACACTTTCTTCATCAAATTCTCCAAACACTTTCTCAAACAATTCTCTACTTCTACTTTCTTCTCCAAAAAGCCTCCATGTCCTCAACCACTTTTCCCAAACACTTCTCCTTTCTTCCTCAAAGTTCTCTTAGTTTCCTTAATGTTTTCTTAGTTGTAATTTATTTTTCTTGTAATGTACATTCTTTCTTCTTGTTTTGTTCTTTTGTTTTTATTTCTGTTTTGTGTAGGAAACTAAATTGGATCATTCAATCACCAATCCCTGTGGAATCGACCTTGCACTTACACATGCTATACTACCCAACGGTTCGTGCACTTGCGAGTATCACAAGTTGAGGATGCAGTTGAACCCATTTTGGTGCAGCTGAATCTACGCAACATTCGCACATCATCTTGTACCTTGGTGTTAAATTTAACACCATTCATAAGATAGCTCATATATGATGGCACTGACACGATTGGACCAGCTGCTAGCCACCTCAAATTTTGTGAGATGCTATTATTGTCTTCCCCATTAAGTTCACTTTGAACCTGCAAGTTAATCATATATCTTAATTCAATCTAACATAAAAGAAGAAAATTAAAAGCCCAATATGTTATTCAATAACATGTACCTTAAAGCGTAGCCATTGAATGAAAGTGCTATTGTGCTTATCTTGCAACCACTTTGTTCTCTTTCTAAATTTTGGATAAGTGGTCTTGATGTGGATCATATGTTCTCTACATTGACACGAAAAAATCAAGCATTACGGTCCCTTGTATATAAGATAAACATAAGAAATAATTTAAAATGGCTACTTAAAGAATAAAACTCATACTCGATATAAGGTAGGACTTCCTCCGTATTCTCCAAGACATATAGATGTGCTTGGTTCAATAGGTCTCGATCAACTAAGCTCATTGTGCAACCTATTGAGGCCCAAAATCCAAGGGCTAGGCCCAAGCTTATTCCTGGCCCGGCACAAATAATTAATCACAAAAGAAACCCAATCGCGGCATAATGGGAAATCGTCGGACTCACATACATGAGTCATGGGTCACATATCACGCCAAGCAAGCATGCCAAAAATGCGACGGCTTTATAAATTCACAGTCATCAACCTATCTGATGTTATTCAATCCAAGCACGGCTTATTATGGTGCAATAAAACTCAAGCACAAGCACGATAAATAAACACGCAATGCCATCAAGCCATGCTACGAGCTCAAGTAGGCCCAAGCCACGTAATCACCCAGGGCTTGCTAAGAAGGTTGTGGCAAGGATGGGTACGAGCACTCACAGGGCCCATTAAGGGACCGAGGAATGGAAGTTTTAGGCCACTTGGGAGCACTAAAACTCAGGCCCATTCCTCGGGCCCAAATACATGGGTTAGCATGAGAGAGAGAAGAATGGGGTCCAATGCCTTAGGAGAATATCTCATGGGCAGCTGTAGCATTTAGGAAAATCCATGATAGTTAGAATGCCCAAAAACGAATAAGCCACTTCCAGCAGCTTGACGAAAGCATGCGGGCCGCTGGAAAGGAGAACACTAATAACCCCAAAGCTATACATGAAGCCCAGCCCAGCTTTTCATAAAAAATTCAGCATCGAGCTCCACCCATATCAGAACTCCCATGTGGCCAACAAAGAATCATAGCAAGGACCCTAGGAAATCCATGAATGCAGAAGAAATACCCACTGGGTAAAGGACTTCGCCCATTCTCCCCTTTCCTCTGGAAGCTCCAGTTCGAAAATCAAGGGCAAAAGCAAGTGGCGCCTCACCCCCATGGGGAGGCACAGTCGCACAAAACCTTGGAACCTTAAGAAACCCTTGATTCAAGCACTCTTGTGAAAAATTTTTCACAAGAAAGGGAGTAATTGGAAAAAGGGAAAGGAAAAGTGGGAATGGAGGATCAACGAAATTAGGGTTCCAAATGCCTATAACAGAGAGCTTCCTCTACCCAGCAACACACACCATTCCAGAGCAAGACCAAGCTTTGTCAAGCGAACTGGAATTTACCCCATCTTCTACTCCTATCGTTTCTCTCTTTTTCTAAGATAGAAACCCTCCTAATTTTCCATTCTTCCGCCCTAAACCTTCTTTTCTGAAAGAAATCCACGCTTTGATCTCTCTCTCTCTCTCTCTCAAATTGCTAAACCTGTGGAAGCTTAGCTCTCATGCCACAAGCTCCTCACGCTAAGTCATTAACGAATTTGATACGCTTTTCTGGTTGTTGGTGAAAAGAACCCAAACGTATTTTTCTAAGGCTTAAGCAAGTCTTTTTAAAAATTCTTTTGGGAGTCTGGTTCTCGAACTCAGGCTTCAGGAGTTTTTTTGTTCATTTTCTTCTTACAGCAGCCCAAGCCCATTCATCAGGCCGCTGGAACAAAAAGACCCCCATATAAATTAGCGACTCTGCTGGGGACTAGGCTGCCATTTTCACTAATGCCTCCAAAGAAGAAAACCAGAAGCAACACCATGGCTTCCCAAGATGGGCCCAACCATGGTGATTCTGAGTCAAGATAGAATGCCTCCTCCAGAGAACAAGAACGTTCAAGTGAGGGAGCTTTCACTCTTACAGACCTTATTACGGCCATCCATGCTATGGGGAAACCCAAAGGGAGATGATGGACACCATCAAGGAACTGAAAGGCTCTGTCTCTAAGCAGCCGAAGAAAACGATAGACACCCACAGGAGGAATCAGCTGCTGCTGGAAAAGGGTCTGAACAGAAGGGACCATCTTTTGTCACTCAGGAGGATGTCGTTGCCATGCTGGAAAGAGAGCTTAACCGAAGTCAAGAAGATTGGAAGTACATCCCTCAGCCACCATAACCAGCGAGCTTGCTCCAACAGCAGTATCCTAAAGGCTACGAGGCATCAAGCTTTGTTCTTTTGACGGGAGAAAAGGAAGTCAAAGGAGCATGTCAATTGCATCTTGATGCTCTGGGACCTCATGCTGGCAATTATAATCTCCGACTCCGAGAATTTTCAAAAAGCCTTACCGATCGCTCTTACACATGGTACACCACTTTGGCACCAGGCTCCGTTCGCTCATGGGAAGACTTGGCAAGCAGGTTTTGCAAAAAAATATTTCCAACACGAAGAAAGGGTCACTACTACTCAACTCAACAATACTCTTCAAAAGCATGGGGAGGATCCCGTAGACTTCGTGCGTAGGTTTTGGGACCTAGCCTTAGACTGCTATGATGAGAAGGACGAGGAGGCGCTCGTTGAGATTTGCATCAGCAATATTGTGGCAGATTATAGGGTCTATCTCGAAAATATTGGCATTAGCCAATTTTCTCGACTGTTGGAAGCAGTGAGAAAACAAGATGTCTGTCAAACCCACGGGGCAAAGAACTTGGAGGAACGAAAAGAAGGAGGCGCACCAGATGCTAGCTGTAGATGACAAGGCCGTCCGGTGACTACAATTCTCGCAAGTAGAAGGATAGGGAGACATATCCGCCATTGCCATGCAAGGATGAGGAGTTCCATGCTATCCTTGATACGATGATTGCGGATGGTGCAATCAAACCTCTTACACCCTATAAGGTTCCTACCAGGGAAGAGAAGAATGATCCTAGGTACTGCCGCTACCACCAGTTCATGGGACACCCAACCATTGCTTGCCAACTTGCATGCTAAAATACATGAGGGAGTTCTTGAGCTTCCTTCTAGGAAGCAGGCCATCGATGAAGACCCCTTGCCAAAACGAAGGGGAAAAGAAATAGCTGCTGTTATCACATGTTCCGGTGACTTGCTCGACGATGATGGGGAGTGCCACCCATGGAAGAACGACCCAAAGCCACCCGAGGCTGTTTGGGAGCCTTGTGGAAACATGGAGAAAGACTATTGGTGCAAATACTCGAAACCTTCAAGCTATAATACCCCATGGCCCCTTGCTAATGGATGGGATGATAGCACAGGTGATGAAGTAATTCTGATGGACATGCTGGAAGAATGCTACTTGGGGGCTTCGACTGTGCAGCAGGAAACAGTTGCTATAACCTTTCACAATCTTACGGAGGTCGAAACAAGCGTAATGGAGCGTTATTTAGGTCTGAAGCAGGGGCCCACAGCCTCACAAGTCCTACAAAGGAATCCAAAATTCAAGTCACTCTTTGACCAACTCAGTTTTGGGCCTCAAGCGAGAGAAGCAGCTGCTGTAGCTCTCATGAATATCTCTGCGGGATCTGATCCCCATTGCTTCACCGCTCAAACCGCAAAGGCCATTCTTGGGAAATGACAATGCTATTGTCTTCACAGACAAAGACATGGAAGTTCCGTATCCAAATCATCGAAGACCACTTTACTTGAAGGGACAGATGAACGATGTGTTTATAAGGAGAGCTTTGGTAGATACGGGTTCCTCTGTCAACATATTGCCTTTGTCTGTGCTTACGGTATCTAGTATTTCATTATCCAAAATCGTGCAATCCCAAATAAGCATCAGCGGCTTCGGAAATAAGAGTGAGGTCACAGTCGGGTACATGCAAGTAAACCTGAAGGTGGGGCCAATCAGATCACTTACCAAGTTCTATGTGGTGGATGTCGATGTGGCTTACCATGCTTTACTTGGAAGGCCATGGCTCAACAAGCATAAGCTCGTAGTCTCCACTTACCATCAATGCGTGAAGAGAAGGATTGGGTTGAGACCACTTCGCATACTTGGGAATCAAGCATCGTTCAACAAAAATGAAGCTCACTACTCCGAGGTAGAATTTTACACGGAGTGCACAGGTGCTGGAAGCGGCCCATTTAAGGATTTCGGAACCTACCTACTGTCATGGAATGAAATTCATGATTTGAGCAACGAAGAACTTATCACCATCGTTGATCGAGAAAGAAAGAGACACTTAGAAGTCAACAACCATGCCTATGATCGTCCTCAATGCTTGAAAGTGACGCTGCCAAATGGGCGTACTGTGTACCACTTATGACAGGATTGGGGGCTTAACCATGTCCTATGGGAAAGCCCCGAGTATGGAGAAGGAGTAATGCAGACAAGCAGCCGTAAGGACAAGATACTGACGCCTTGTGCCTTTTAGGAACCTATGACAACGCCTAGGCATATGCAAGATGGCTCGACTGTAGTAGCCGAGCAGCTGGAAATGATTAATTTGAGCGATGATCCCTCTGTCCAGAGGCCCATCTCCATCAGTGTTCACTTGACAAGAGAAGAAAAGGAAGCCTTGGTGTCGTTATTAAAAGAATTCCGAGATGTGTTTGCTTGGAGCTACGAGGAAATGCCCGGCCTAGATCCAAACTTAGTCAGCCACACTTTGAATATTGAGCTTGGTATGAAACCTGTCGTGCAGCCAAGAAGGAATTTTCATCCTGAAATCAAAATGCAAATCAAGGTAGAGATCGAAAAGCTGCTGGCTGCTAGGTTCATCAAACCAATCAAGCATCCAACATGGCTAGCGAACATTGTTCCCGTGAAAAAGAAGACTGGTGTAATCAGGGTGTGCACGGACTACCGAGATCTCAACCGAGCCTGCCCAAAGGATGAATTCCCACTGCCCAACTTGGACATCTTAATTGACTCAACCTCAGGGCAAGGCTTGTTGTCATTCATGGGCGGATTTAGTGGCTATAACTAAATAAAGATGTCCCCTCGAGATGCCGAGAAGACAGCTTTTCGAACACCATATGGGAATTTCTACTACACAGTCATGCCATTCGGTCTTAAAAATGTCGGAGCCACTTACCAAAAGGGTATGACGGTTGTGTTTCATGACATGATGGGGAAAGAGGTGGAAGATTATGTGGATGACCTCGTGGTAAAGTCAAAAACCAGAGAGGGCCATTGGGAAGTTTTGAGGAGAGTGCTGGAAAGGTGTCGGCTCTATGGATTGAAGATGAATCCGAAGAAGTGCGCATTTGGAGTTTCATCCGGGAAGTTCTTGGGGTTCCAGGTGCACTAGCGCAGCATAGATGTGGATCCTGAAAATACTAGGGCTATAAACTCTCTCGCACCTCCTAGGAGCCCAAAGGAATTGAAAAGTTTTCATGGGGAGGATGTCATACATTCGACGCTTCATCCCAGGTCTCGCTGCCACAATGAGTACTTTTACCCCTTTGCTCAAGAAGGGCAAGCCATATGTATGGAGCAGGGAGTGCCAAGAAGCCTATTCGCAAGTGCAACAAATAATCACCAAGCTACCTACAATGAGAGCGCCCATTCCGGGGTTTCCACTCAAGCTTTATTTGGCTACCACGAGTGCATCGGTTGGGGCTCTACTTGCCCAAGATGGTCATGATGGGGAGGAGAGTCCTATTTATTATGTGAGTAGACAATTAAGAGGGGCTGGAACAAGATACCCGAAGACGGAGCTCTTGTGTCTTGCTCTTGTCTATGCTGCACAGCGTCTGCGGCATTACTTCCTCGCCCACAAGCTACAGCTCATAGTAAAGTCTAACCCCGTAAGGTACTTGCTCACAAGATCGGTGCTATCCCGGACATCTTGCACATTGGTTGCTACAACTGTCCGAATTTGATATCACGTGCACAACTCCTAAGGCCATCAAAGGGCAAGCTGTAATTGACATGCTGGCTCTATTTCCTGAAGCAGAAGAATCAACTCTTTCTGAGGAGGTTCTAGGAGAGCTGCTAAAAATGGTGGCTGTTGTTACAGATGAGGAACCATGGACCCTCTACTTCGACGGTTCTTCTACATCGAATGGTGGAGGAGCAGGTGTTGTGCTCATTAATCCCGAGGGACAAGCTACGGCCCTCTCATTCAAGCTAAATTTCCCATGCACAAATAATGAGGCGGAGTACAAAGCTTTTATTATGGGGATGTCTACAGCAAGAGAGATGGGTGTAGAGAAAATCAAAATTATCGGGGACTCAAACCTGGTGCTAAGTCAGTTACAAGGGAATTTTGCTGTGAAGGAGGCGACATTGGCACCATATCGTACGGTTGCAGAAAGGCTGGTTAGTTCCTTCAAGCAGGTTATGTTGGAGCATATTCCGGGGGTTACTAATAGATACGCTGATGCTTTGGCTACTTTGGGGTCAAAGCTCTCATTTGTTGAAGAACAGCCCAACAAAAAAGACGTGTCTGTAGTCGAAACAATGATCCAAGGGGAGCCGCTGGAAGAGAGCGACTGGAGGAAGCGTGTGAAGGAAAAGATAGGCAAGGGAAGCGACATCAAGGAATTAAAGGACTACACGGTCATCTTTGGGGAGCTCTACAGGCGCCTTCTAGGGGGTATTCTAACCCGCTGCATAGGAATAACAGAAGTGCAAAAAAGGTTGCAAGAAGTTCATGACGCCACCTGCAGCTTGGAGCAAGTGATCAGTTTTTATCGGCGTCTGCAACGCAAGGGTTACTACTGGCTAGAGATGAGGAAGCAAGCGGCTGAAATCCAATCCAATTGCCCCATGTGTTCTACAATACCCTCAACTGAAGAATCTTTCACTATTTCATTCGCGGAAGATTGGAGAGCTCCTTACTTGGCGTTTTTTTGTTGAAGGGACTATACCAGCCAATTCCAAACTTGCTTACAAGCTTAAGAAGACGGTAAAGAGGTACTTCATAGACGGATCGACACTCTACCGCAAAGGGTTTAATGGCAAGCCATTGAGATGTTTGGGAGAATCAGAGGCACATCAGGTTATGCAAGAGATACATGCTAGAGAGTGTGGAGAACACCAGGGAATGAAGAGGCTTCATGCGCACTCCTTGGCCTTTTCATACTTGGGGCTTGACTTAATTGGAACGATCCATCCTCCTTCTGACGGTTACATATGGATTCTCACAGTCACAGAGTATTTAACGAAGTGGGTTGAAGCAATCCCTCTTCGAAAGGCCACGGGAGCTGCCATCTCAAATTTTATTCGGGAATACATCGTGTGCAGGTTTGGAATTCCGTACAAAATGGTCACTGAAAATGGCACTCCTTTTGTTAAGAAACAAGTGAGCTCAACGATTAGTGGCTATGGTATCAAACATCGCCGCTCCACACCTTATTACCAGAAAGGAAATGGTCAAGCGGAGGCTACAAACAAGACCATAATGAGAATTTTGAGCAAAATGGTATACGAGTACGAAGGGGGTTGGAGTGTCCACCTGCCGGATGCCTTGTGGGCTTACCGCACCTTTCCAAGAAGCGCTACAGGTTTTTCGCCTTATTCTCTTGTGTATGGGTCTGATGCCATCTCACCCGTAGAAATCACCATCCCCACGGCCAAAGTATCGGCTGTCAATGATCTTGAATGGGATATGAAGTCATGCTCAGATTGGCGCCTATTATACCTCGAAGCTGTCGATGAAAAAAGAGTGGAAGCCAAAAGAAGAACAGAGCTTTACCACAAAACCATTGCCCAAGCTTACAATAGAACAGTCAAGCCGCAAGCCTTCAAGCAAGGAGACCTCGTGCTAAAAGTCGTCGAGCATGTGAGAAGACAAGTATCGGGACCTTCCAAGTTTGCTCCGCAATGGGAGGGACCAGTCGCAGTCAAAGAAGTTTACAGCAGCGGCTATTATCGCTTGGTCTCTGTCAAAGAAGGCATGCTAACGGATCCCATCAATGGGAAGTGGCTCAAACCGTACTACTGCTAAGTTAGTTTTATATTCTGCACTTTCATTATGGCATTTCTTTTCATTTCAGATATGAACTTCTTCTATTGTTTCACTTGGTGTTTTGGAAAATTCTTGTATGATGCACCACTATGGTGGCATGAGCTTTGCAATGAAAATGAAGGAGTATTTTGAAAAAGAAAACCTGCCTCTGAAATATTACTTTATGTATCCCAAACTTACTTTGCACCAAACACTATATATATGTACGTATATGAAAAAATAAGAATAATGGTAAAAAAAATGCCAAGCAAAGCCACTTGGATGGGATCCCGAACTATCAGACCCAAGTAAAATAACATCAGTATGCAAAGCCAAGCTACTAACAAAAGACATGCATTCTTGAGATGCTGGAACGACAAAATCATGATTCTCTTTTGGCAAACAATCGGAATATGCTAGATATCTGGGAATTTTACAAAATCATGGTGAAAATCATGTGCACTAGTCTGGTCCCTTCAAAGCATGACAAGAAGGTGTTTTTCAGGCTTAGTAGTTAGGCAAGCCATGCAAATAAAATTTGGGAATTCTACCAAAATTTTGGCAGCATATGCTTTGTTTTTAAAGATATCCAACCTGTTAGAAAATCTCAAACGATCTCAAGCAACTCACAAGAACAAATTTCACCAACCAGGAGGTATATATATATACCAAACAAAGGTTACAATGTGTCTCCAGCATCTAAAAGAAAGAAAAATGTTGGTTCCAGCAGCTTGAACACAGCAGTGTTACAGCACAAGTGTTGGAACATCAAAAGGAAATACAGCCTAAACACAACTAAGTTATACAAGCTAGAGCTAATGTGTTCTTCAACATGTTGGGCCAGTCAATTTCATGCAAAGCAAAAGAACAACCTGCAAGGCAAGGCAAGGCAAGGGTGAATGTCAGGAGAAAATAGGCAGGTGCTAGACAAAATTACTAAGAAGAAAAAAAAAACGAGGAAGGAGCATGAGTAAGAAGGGATAAAGGGTCACGGACCTCAAAACCATTGGATACAGCTAAAAAAGGACAGCAGAAGCCTTGCGGGAGGATCTAGTTACTGCCTCTGCCGCATAGTCAGCACCATCAGTGGAAACACCTTGGGCAAGAAGGAGGGCGCGTAGTTCCTCATGCTGATTTTCCAGCTCGCGTTGCTTAAGACTCAAGGCCTCTGCCATTGCTCTTATTTTATCAGGGCTGGAAGATGACTCCATGCTATGAACAGCCCGTGCCCCGAAGACAGCACGTGCTAAATCTCGCATCGAGTTCAAGAGAAAGCATGTGTTAGATGAGTGCCTTGCAGGAATAATCTCCGTAACAATATCATTAGCCAAGCCCTCATCAGTGGCAAAATTATTGAATGAAATCAACGGAAGAGGTGTTGGAGGGCCCGATGCTGGTATCTGGAGAAGTGGTTGAATATGGGATGGAGCGGGCAATGTACCATGAAAGGTAAATGTCTTATTCCGGAAAGCTGCTGGAAGAATTAGTGAAAGGTCGGGCTCAAGGTCCCTTAGAAGGAGGTGCTGGATGATGGGCGAAAGTGGACTCGCGGCCTGGGACATAGATGCTTTGTCTGGAGAGCTTGCTAGTACTATGGTTGAAGATGACTCGGCAAGGGCCGCTTCAACCAATGAGTCGAATGTGCTAGAAGAAGAAGGTACCACGGGCACAATTTCCATGTTGTGAGCAGTATGTCCAACCTAAAAAGAAAAGGGTGTACATATGCAAGGGTAGGTGTGAGGTAATTAACAAGCTATGGCGCATGTACAAGCAAAAAGGCAAGAGAGGGGCGACTGCCCAGCTAAGCAAATTTTTTGGAGATAGGCAAAAGAATGAATAAGCGGAGTGGACAATGGGTACCTCTTGGGCGCCCTGTGCAGGGTCAACAACGACAGTAGCAAGGTTCAGGCCATCAGTGATGTCGATAATCTGCAGAGTAAGGGCAAAGGATAAATAGGCAGCTCACGGAATAAGGAAACAAAAGCAAAACAGGGCATAGACGTGTCGGGTACCGATTCAATGCTGATGTGACGCGCGCTGTTATCAGTAAATCCAGAGAAAGCATCTGAGCCACCATGTTCTTCCGGGTAGTTGCTGGAATGTACAAATGCATCTTCAGCATGATCGTGGTGATCTCCTTCATCAAAACCCTCACAAGCGCAACCAATGTCGCCAACATCTTCTTGCTCCGAAACACTAGCTTCAGTCTCAGTGGCATCATCGCCATCACTGTCATCATCAAGGGTCACCACGGCGCCAACTCCAGAAGCTCCGCTATTCCTTGTGTGAGCACCAGTGAATTTCGCCTGCCGGATGCGCATACTACAATGTTTTGGAGATGTGTGTGGGGTCACAGGAGTTGTATCGCTCCTCTTCCTCTTCGGGGTGGTCCCCATTTTCCCTATATAAAAAAACAAGAGAAAAAAAAGGGGGAAGAAGCAGAGCAAAATTTATATAAGTACATAAATATATAGGCACACACACGTGTGACAAAAAAAATAGGGAAAAGAAGGGGAGGAAGCAAATAACTTGAAAGCTTGAAAGTAGTTGGTACTTACTACAAAGAGGGGTGCTTTTCGGCGCCTTGCCAGCATGGCCCTGGCTCCCAGAGGCAGCAGGTTTTGAAGGCTGTGAACATGCTGGGGGAGTTACTTCTCTAGTTCGAGGAGGGCCGCTCGGCGCCACCTTTGGGATAAACCTTCTAGGTTTACCCGTGGTCCGCTCCTTCTTCGCACTTGGCTCCTTCTCCCGTTTATGTTTACCTGACGCCGGCGTTGCCCTTTTTTCAAAACTGCAGGGACTCTATCTTTGCTTCGTCTTGGAGAACTCCCCGACAATGTCACCACTTTTAGAAATAAAGGGCAGGTTGCGCTTCACGCTTAAGGGGATTGCGTTCTCTTCCGATACTAGACCAGCAAGGCGAGCGGTACTTGGAGGCAATCTGTCATAAGGGGAGGATTGGAACTCGCGCATGGAAGCCAGGCAGTGGTTCCAGTAGGCTTGATAATGGGGTGAGAAACCACCAATTCTTCTCTTTCCGGCTAGGAAAGGGGGCCTAACGCTGTCCGGTATGTTGTGATTACCCCAAAAGACCCTGTGAAGTAGGAAGGGGTCACCATGGTTAGGATTGTTTGGCACGCCCTGGTCAAGTCCAAGCTGCCGTCTGACCCGGTGGGGTGAGTAAATCACAGAGATTTCCGAGCGGCTGTTGCCTAAAGTGGGCAGTGGGAGGCATACGGCATTCAACAGGGAATATCTTCTGAAACAGCAGCCTTGAGACATCACTGCCGAAACCTCAATGGTGTCATCAACATCGGCATAAAAGGGCACAAAAGTAAAGGTCTTCGCCAAAGTACCATACGGGCGGAAGAAGAAGTACTCAATATCATCCAACAACCTTAAAACATTCTGACCTTTCCTCTGCATTCGCTTAAACCACCTGCAGACAAGAGGGAGACTATCCGGCATGAAAGAACCATTGCCCATATCAGCAGACTGTAGAGCATGCGAATAAGGGAGTGGGCACACATCCAGCTGTTAGAAATGTGCCCTAAGAGCCAATACATTTGATGTAATCTCCTTAGAATACATTTCGTATATGATAAATAAAGGGCAATATTATTTTGTTATCTTTTATATCGCGTAAAGAAACAAAAGTCCAGGGTATACTAAATAAGAGATAAAGTAATCTAAAGAAGTTTAGATTCGGGAGACCTTTAATCTCTAAGTGTAGTATCCCAAAATGTTCCTAATCATAGGGTTATCAAATGGGCATTGATAAACCGTCAAGATTGGCACATACTATGTATGCTAAATAATGAGGATGGTTGGTCTCAAACCATTTGTGTAGTTGACACTAATACAAGTATGTGGGTGCTCATTAGTGAATGAGTACACTGAACGCGATCAACCGCAGTTCTCGTATGGAGTACTTATCTATATGTCAAACGAGAACTCATAGTTGCAATAATGCAAATTAGTCCTTAGACCTGAGGCATCATGGTTGTCTTGTGATGCGTTATTGATCTTTGATAGCTCCCAAAGGCAAGTCGTAAAAGATTTTCCTTATGTGTTATTGGGATCTCTTAATTCATCATGGAGGCATGTGAATGTACAATAAGGAATCTCTACCTTTGATAAGAAAAGGAGAATGTTTCAAGATATGATTCAGTGAATCTTCGGCCGAAGTACTTGAACATGATTTAGAAAGTGGTTTTAATTATGTTCTATTGAATCATATGAGGTTAATCATATTAGGGGTTTAACATTATCGATCCGTACCCTAATAATATGATTGGAAACATTGTATAAGAGAAGGACCGTATTGCATTGCAATTCCAACTGAATAGGTTCTTCATCTATTCTAATTAGCCTGGGTAGCCATGATATATTGCTAGATGTCACTCTTGGCTTGTGGAAGTCCTAGGATTGATTGTGATCGATCCAAATAAAGGAAGAATTAAAAGGGGGTTTTAATTCCAGTTGGTTAGAAAGAGTTCTAATGTTTTCCCACTGCCTTGCTAAATTAGAACCTAATGGATCGCACACCTTAAATGGTTAACTTTGAGTAATACAAATGAGAATGAGGAAATCAATTTGATTGATTTGATGTGGATGATTTACTGCGTGTAAAAATATATTTGGGCCCCGATAATAGTTAGAGGGAAGCCCAAATGGTTGGGTATCAAGCCCAAGGGCTTAAGACACCTAAATATTATGGTTTAAGTGTCATAAGGCCCAATTTTGGAAGCCCAATGGGATTTGGCCGAAAATGGTTAAGTGCATGTGTATGGGAATTGTTTCTATAAGCTCATTAACACACAAACACAATCCAACATCAACCAAAGAGGTTTGGGAGATCAAAGAGAGAAAGTTGTGAGTTTTCAAGAGTGAAACACAATCTTCTTTCAAAGGGGTTTAGATTGAAACCAATCTTGAGAATCTTGTACTAGCATCCTTGTATTCTCAAGATACTTCTTCTCATCTCAAGGTTCCATTGGTGTAGAGACTTAGAGGCCATATACTTTTGTGGCTCACAAGGAGGAGAAAGATCAAGAGGAGATCAACAAAGGAAAATCATCAAGAGAAGACCAAAACACAACTTGGTTCATATAATTGCTTCAAGGGTAATTAGATCTTATCCTTTCTCTTGAATTTTCATTTATGAAAAACATATCAATGTTCATGGCTTAAGATACTTGGAAGAAGTTTTGTTTTTGAATTTGAACAACCACCTTATTCTTCCGCTGCGATTAATTTGATTAAATGCATGTTTAATATTCAAATGAACTTCTTAAAAAAGTTTTAAAACCAACACCAGCCCCCTGAGGTGTTCCCACAAAAACACCTGCAAGAAGCCGGAATTCAGAAGAGTCTCTACTCCCATGGTTCCCGCTGCATTTTTCTCCAAAATCTGGCACTGATCGAGCAACTTGTACAAGTGCCCTAGGAACATCGAGGCTAAGGGAATCGAGTCACCACGAGCAATAGCCAAAGTCAAAGGAAATACTCGCTCATGTAGGCAGTCCTGAGAGAAGTCACAAAGCACGAACCGCCCAAGCCACAATGATATGAACACAGCCAGCCGCCAAGGCCCCCGCCTATTCGTATCACCAAAATATTGTATCCAGTTGCTGAAGTGAAGCGAAGTGCTAGGAGAAGTAGGAGCGCCCTTTTGCAGAACTGCAAGAGTGTCTATCTCTGCTGGAGTAAGAGCAATATCAAAAGGACTCTGACCACCACAGATAGGGAGGTGAGATATGTTTGCTACGTCCTTGAGAGTGACAGTGAATTCGCCCCATGAACATACAAAGGTGTGAGTGATAGTGCTCAACCTGCGGACCACATGACGGAGCATCTTTGCTTCAACGTGAATATCCCATAGTTTGGAGAGGAAGATGGCTTCCAGAACTTGCGCTCGGCATAAGATGTCGCAAGTGGATGGGTCTAGCAGCTTGCGATCCACCCACTTTGACCAGCCTTTGCTAATGCTACAAGGATACTGAAAGAACAAGTGGACGGCTGGAAATAGGCCTTTCTCAATGCAGCACCTAGATACGGAAGCAGGGTCAACACAGGGACGGTCTCAGGCAATGGCTCATCGCCAACAACAGGATTCTCACAAGCTTCTTTGAGCGGCAAGAGGGGCCCTCTCGCTTTGAGACCATCATCCATGGAATATATGTGATCCATCATGATTGGTGGGAGATTAGTGGATGCCATAGTTGAGCCCACTGAGTCACGGGTATCTGCAAGAGAAAAGGGAAAAATGCGTAAGTTCCAGCACCTTCACGAATAGCCTAAAGACTCAGATTCTAACTATATTGAAAAACGGGGGGGCAGAAAAAAAGAAACATGCGCATGCATATGCACAGCTCCATCGTTTTTACAATTTCATGCCAATATCATGCTTGCAGAAGGATCAAGCCAATGCGTTTATACAATTTCATCCAAAAGGAAGGCTACTCGATGAAAAAAAAAAATAATTGACACTTGAAGCATGCTTAAAATTGCTAATTGACGGTGCATATCCCAAAATCCAGACTAGGGTAAAAAAAAAAGAGCAGGAAAAGAAACAGAGGAGCAAGGCTTACCTCTGCCCTCGATGGTGTTTGTTCCAGCAGATTGTCAAAAACGAGGAAAACGCAACTGCCTTGCAATTTTCTCTCCGAATAGCTCCTCGCTCTGCGAAATTACCGTGCTAAGCCTAGCCTTTGACGAATTGAAGGAGAAGTTCAAGGAAGTTAGGGTTTTTAAAAAGGAATGGTGGCCCCTCCCAGCAGTTGCGAACGGTTTCTCTATGCTTAACCAACTGGCGGTTATGGAGGACACCCCTTAGCGATTTCCTATCTCAGAGGGCCTCCAAGCCTGGGTGTGGGGAAGAACCAGCAAAATCGAGGAAAGAGAGTGAGAGGTTGGGTTGTGCATGCACGGAAGAGAGAAACCGAGGATGAAAAGGGGAAAGGAAGAAGAAGAAATAAAAGGAAACAGACTAAAACGAAGCACTTACCTGGGAAACGTAAAGGCTGCTGGAAGACCATCATGGCAGTAGCACACACGCGGGAATCGAGAAGGTCACGTCACCTGACATGGATTTGACTTTTGGGCTGGGTTTGATTATTCGGCCCATCTTGCTCATGGCCCCAATAATCAAGGGGGCTAATGTTGAGGCCCAAAAATCCAAGGGCTAGGCCTAAGCTTATTCCTGGCTCGGCACAAATAATTAATCACAAAAGAAACCCAATCGGGGCATAATGGGAAATCGTCGGACTCACCTACTGTCTACCGCGCAAATCTCACGGCCTGGGGTCCCGGGCCAAGGGGATATGCATTGACACGCGGCTTCCTACTTTTGGATGCGGTACGGTTGTACGTGGGCGTGCCAGCATGGTCTACCATGCGTCGAGATGTGGTTTGGATGGAAATGGTTTAAGTGGTGCGCCTGTGTGGACTTGACTTCCAATCAAACGATTGTGGCCGAGAGAGGAACTAATCTCGGCCATTAGGTCCACGGCCTGAGCTACAAGGCCGTTTAGTGATGGTGTTGATGGTGGGTTTCAGGCGATGCTCCGGCGCGTTGCTTAGTGAGCGACGGTTGTATGATATATGGGGTGAATGAGAGAATAACAAGGATGGTGCTCCGGCGCCTTGAAAATTAAGGGTCGTATGATATATTGATGAACGGATTTTCCTTACAAACTAATACTACTCCTAGGAAAGCAAGTAAAATATTGAAAGTGCATTACAGGAAAATATAAGTTGCTCCATGGGAGGCTTTAGTTTGGTGTTTGAACCCTTTGAACGTAGTCTTGAGCCTTGTATTTATAGGAAGAGTTCCTGGAGGAGTAATCGAGGCTGAAAATCTGCATGGTGGAGCCTGATCAGAGCAAGTGGGTGGTCCAATCGACATTTGGGATCGTGAAGTATGGTGGTGTGACCCCATAAATCTTGGTAAATCTTGGCCGCCGCGCTAATCGTGGTTTCTGCGCAACTGGTCGTGGGGACTCATTTATTGCTCTGATAGTTAGTCACCCAATCTCTCAAGCTGTAAGAATTCTTGTAAGAATGTCTGCGTCTAATCACTCTGATTCCTACCACCAAATCCTGACTTCAATCACTTCCCACCTTCCCTCGTGCATTTAATGCTTATTTGTGGCTAGTGGGTTTGCTGCAATAAACAAGGGCATTACTTCATTAAATGAAGCATGGGACCCTGCTATCACGTGATGATTTGACTTAATGCTTTTGGCCGTAATTTTGTTCGGCTTCAGCCTCGGCCTATCATTTAGGCCGAGATGATCGTGCCTTAGCAATTTTTCTTTCATCTTCAGGAGGGCCAAATATCTTTGCGAAACGCAGCGTTTTAGTCCTTCGAGCTACGGCTAGGGCCGAGAAAAGGGGCTCCTTCGGCCGATTCATGGTCGTGATTTATTAGGCACAAACACCTACACAAGCCGTGGGTCACATATCACGCCAAGCAAGCATGCCAAAAATGCGACGGCTTTATAAATTCATGGTCATCAACCTATCTGATGTTATTCAATCCAAGCACGGCTTATTATGGTGCAATAAAACTCAAGAACAAGCACAATAAATAAACACGCAATGCCACGAGCTCAAGTGGGCCCAAGCCACGTAATTACCCGGGGGTTGCTGAGAAGGTTGTGGCATGGATGGGTACGAGCACTCACAGGGCCCATTAAGGGACTCAGGAATGGAAGTTTTAGGCCACTTGGGAGCACTAAAACTCAGGCCCATTCCTCGGGCCCAAATACATGGGTTAGCATGAGAGAGAGAAGAATGGGGTCTAATGCCTTAGGAGAATATCCCATAGGCTGCTATAGCCAAGGATTAAAATATCGGCCGTGCAGATAATATCGGGCCTCCAATTTACGGATATTTCGGGGGATATATTGTTATCGTTTTAGGTATCGGGAAAAAATCAACAAAAATGACAGATATAGACATTGAAACATATAATTTTGGTGTAAAACTTTCATAGATGTTATGTACATTATCAATGAATGTATTGAACAAAGAAAACTCAAAATTTACTGATAATAAGATAAACATATGACGAAATATAAGTGGTATGTAATGCGCGTTAATGAAAAGTTTGAAAATAAAATGTTGATTAGAATGAACAAACCATGCATAAATCCATAGTTTACTTAAACATTATATTACAATTTTGATAAGTGTCCATCTACAAAAATGAAGAGCTCCTATGAGGTTCAAACAATGAGGAACAAGTATTTAGATTCATACAATAGTCATACCAAGTCATGTTACCCGAGCAGTTTGTAAGTCATGTTTGAACATGGTGCACATAGGCCTCTCTTGAGCTCCCTACAATCCTCCCATATATGGGATAGTTAGGATTAACCCAACTAGTAGGTCCATAATCTGTTTCATCATCTTGAGCTCCATAACTAGTTACACTATAATCAGACATGACATAACTGTAGCCATCATAAGATTCATTTGAGTTAGTACTAGGTCTAGTTCCTATGCTCATAGATCCAAAATTGATTGTTATGTCCTCTTCAGATGGATTGGAGGTATGTGGGCAGTGGACTGTGCATAGATTCTTCATATTAGTAAATATAGGGTTCTGGGCAAGGATTAGCTATTTTTGGGTTTCAATTTGCTTCAATTGCCTTCAAAACTTCTAAATTTTTTTTGGATTCTGTAATGGATATAGGGAAATATCGGGGATATCGGCAAAATATCGGGGATATCGCACTTATCGGGGTTATATCGTCGATATAGGGGAAGTTATGGCCTTACCCCCCAATATCGATGTCGACAGTTGAAAATACCGATATATCGGCAGATATATTGGTGTATCGGCCGATATTTCAATCCTTGGCTGTAGCATTTAGGAAAATCCATGATAGTTAGAATGCCCAAAAATGAATAATCCACTTCCAGTAGCTTGACGAAAGCTGGCGGGCTGCTGGAAAGGAAAACACTAATAACCCCAAAGCTATACACGAAGCCCAGCCCAGCGTTTCATAAAAAATTCAGCATCGAGCTCCACCCATATCAGAACTCCCATGTGGCCAACAAAGAATCATAGCAAGGACCCTAGGAAATCCATGAACGCAGAAGAAATACCCACTGGGTAAAGGACTTCGCCCATTCTCCCCTTTCCTCTGCGAGCTCCAGTTCGAGAATCAAGGGCAAAAGCAAGTGGCTCCTCACCCCATGGGGAGGCTCAGCTGCACAAAACTTTGGAACCTTAAGAAGCCATTGATTCAAGCACTCTTGTCAAAGATTTTTCACAAGAAATGGAGTAATTGGAAAAAGGGAAAGGAAAAGTGGGAATGGAGGATCAACGAAATTAGGGTTCCAAATGCCTATAAAAGAAAGCTTCCTCTACCCAACAACACACACCATTCCAGAGCAAGACCAAGCTTTGTCAAGCGAACTGGAATTTACCCCATATTCTACTCTCATCGTTTCTCTCTCTTTCTAAGATAGAAACCCTCCTAATTTTCCATTCTTCCGCCCTAAACCTTCTTTTCTGAAAGAAATCCACGCTTTGATCTTTCTCTCTCTCTCTCAAATTGCTAAACCTGTAGAAGCTTAGCTCCCATGCCATAAGCTCCTCACACTAAGTCATTAACAAATTTGATATGCTTTTCTGGTTGTTGGTGAAAAGAACCCAAACATATTTTTCTAAGGCTTAAGCAAGTCTTTTAAAAATTCTTTTGGGAGTCTGGTTCTCGAACTCAAGCTTCAGGAGTTTTTTGTTCATTTTCTTCTTACAGCAGCCCAAGCCCACACAACCTAATAATGGCTTTGAAACTCCCATCTTCTGGCTTGATGGCACTCCAACTGTACTAACATAAGATAAATGCTCGGTGCAAAACTCTACAACTTCTTCAGCTATATACCGCTTAGCAATGCAACCTTCGGGATGAGTACGATTCTGAACATATCCCTTTAGCACTTTCATATATCTTTCAAACGGATGCATCCATCTAAAATAAACTAGCCCACATAGATGAACTTCTCTGACAAGATATACCACTAGATGAACCATGATATCAAAGAATGAAAGGGGAAAGTATTTCTTAAGCAAACACAAAGTAAGTACTACATCTTCTTCTAACTTATCTAGCTTGGAAACATCTGCCGTCTTTGCACAAATAACATTGAAGAAGAAGCACAATCGAGTTATTGTATACCTTGCAGGCTTCTCCAAAACAGAACGAATTGCCACAGGAAGCAACTGTTCCATCAAGGTATCACAATCATGAGATTTAAGGCCAAGAAGTCTTGAATCTTTTAAAGATACAAGAGTTTTTATATTTGAAGAATAACCTTCAGGGACCTTCATACCATAGAAAGAATTGCAAACCGCTCTCTTCTCTGCTCTTGACAAATTCTAAGCCCCTGGAGGCAAGCGAGTACGTCTTTCTCTATACTCGAGTTGCAAGACCCTCATGTTCAATAAATCTAACCGAGCAACAATCCCATCTTTATTTTTTTTAGGGATCTCTAGCAATGTACCAATGATACTATCGCAAACATTCTTCTCAATGTGCATAACATCTAGGACATGCCTCACAGGAAGGTATTTCCAATACTCAAGATCAAAGAATTTTGATTTATTCTTCCAAAAAACTTTGTCATCATCATTCTCACCAACACTTCTCCCATTTTTCGAGTCCCATTTGTAATTACTACCTTCAACCATCTGCAGCACTTCTTCTCCGGTTAATGGCTCGAGAGGCGTGCCATATTCAGGTTTTCCATTAAAAGTTGCACGCTGCCTCCAATATGGATAATATGTTGGTAACCATTTTCTATGCCCGATGTAACAAATTTTGTGGCCATTTTTTAATTTGTGACTAGGTGTATCATCGCCGCATATTGGACAAGCTTTATATCCTTTAACGACACAACCAAATAAGTTCCCATAGGTAGGAAAATCATTAATTGTCTACAGTAATACACCTCTGAGTATAAAGTATTCTCCTATGTGTGCATCATACACTCATTTAGTCCCATCCCACATAGATTTTAAATCATCAATCAAAGACTCTAAGTAGACATCTATATCATTTTCGGGTTGTTTAGGACCGGAAATCAATAAGGTCAACATCATTAACTTTCGTTTCATGCATAGCCGTGGTGGGAGATTATATATAACTAAGATAACTAGCCAACAACTGTATCTGCTACGTAAAGAACTGTGGGGATTGAATCCATCAGACGAGAGAGCCAATCTCAAGTTTCTCGGCTTTGTACCGAACTCGGGCCATTTATCATCAACAAGTTTCCAAGACGGGGAATCTGCTAGATGAGACAATGACCGTCAACTGATTTTCTGTCAACATGCCAAGTCAAATTCTTAGCTGTCTTATGTGATTGAAACATCCTTTTAAACCGTGGAATAGGCAGGAAATACCACACCACCTTCGCTGGCACACTCTCTTTCAGGATTGAATCTTTGCCTTCCTTCCACCTTGAGATACCACAAGTAGGACAATTAGTTGATTCTTCATAATCCTTCCTATACAAGATGCAGTCATTGGGGCATACGTGGATTTTCTCATAACTCATCCCCAAAGCAGACAAAGCCTTTTTTGCCTCGTACATAGAGGAAGGTACTGTATTTCCTTCTAGAAGCAAATCTCCTTGAAGTATCAATAATTCTGTAAAACATACGTCACTCATCCCATATTTTGCTTTCAAATTATATAACTTCACCAAAGCCGACAACTTTGTGTACTTACTGCAATCAGGGTACAAGGGTTGATCTCTATCCCCAATCACATTGGCAAACTCATAAGGATTAGATCCAATATCGCCAAAATCATTATGATCCATCCCTAATTCTTCATAAACAAAACTGAACCTACTTTGCTCATCTTCTTCCACATTTCTACTAGCATTAGTAGTCCATTCCCAAAGTTCTCCGTGCCATGTCCAAATCTTATAGCTTTGGTAAATTCCATTAAAGTATTAGTGGTCCCTTATAATTCCAACCCTAAACAATCGAATATTCCCACATTTCACACATGGACAATGAATATGAGTTGTATTTCCAAGATTTTCTATAGCAAAATTCAAAAAATCCTTCCACCCCTAACTCATATGCCCTCGATCTTCTATTCGCATGCATCCATGACTTATCCATCTCCCACACTATACAATCATATATATAATAAAGTGAAAAGACCAGCAATGACAGACCACTATATTCACATAATAGAGAATAATTTGAAAAACAAAAACAAAAAAAAAACAAGAATCAAACGACGGTATTTACAAAACAATCGACGTGTTATAGCGTTTCAAACGACGGTTTTTACAAAACAATCGACGTCTTTAGGCTACGCAAACCTAGAAACTTGTATTGCTTTTTGAAGAACAATATTCCAGGTTCAATAGTCTAAAGATGACTGTTATTGGAGATACCGTCGTCTTTAGGCTACTGAACCCAGAAATTTGTATTGCTTTTGATGAACAAGTTCTAGTTTAGGTAGCCTAAAGACGACGGTTAGTGTAGAAACAGTCGTCTTTAGGCTACCAAATACAAAAAATTTCAGACGACGGAAGTAAATGAACAACCGACGTATAACAAAAATTTAGACCATGGTTTGGTCCATCTACCGTTGTCGTAAGTTACAAAAACCCGCAACATAATTCTCCCATTCCCAATCATTTTCCAAGAACCCATGGCCAACCAAACATATGAGAACCCATAGCTCCTAATTAAGAACTCATAGCTCCCAAAACATATATTAAGAACCCATAGCTCCTAATTAAGAACCCATAGCTCCCAAAACATATATTAAGAACCCATAGCTATCAAAACCAACGAAATCATTTATTGATTTAAGAAGTCATAACGCAATATCATTAAATAAAGATATTAGAGTTTGTACTTACATGTAGAAGACTTTAAGATTAGAATTTGAGTTGAAGAGAGAATATAACCAATGCTGAGAGAGAGCTCAACCAATGCTTTGAGAGAGAGAACGAAAATTTAAGATTAGAATTTGAGTTGAAGAGAGAGAACGAAATATTTTAGGGTTAAGAGGAATTCTGAAAATTTTAGATCATGGTCAAAAATTTCAAAGGACCGCGTTTTTTAAAGATGACGGAAAGTACATATCTGACGTCGTTTAATATGGGTCTACGACGACGTTTTAATAAATATAACGACGTTGTAAATGTTTACTACATCTGTATATTAAAGAAAACATCGTAGTACATGATTTTCACGTCGCTTCTTGACAAAACCAACGTCTTAAATATTAAATAATTAGGTGGGCTTTGGGTTTCCTAGGATTCGAACGTGCATAATTGACCAAAAATAGTGGAGAGAAAACTAGCGTCGTTTCAATATACCATAAACCCTAAACCCTAAATTTTACAATAATTATAAAAAAATACACAAGTATGAGAAAAATAAACCAAAAATTACTACGGACTTCTTACAACAATGCCTTGTATATTAGTAGGCTAAAATCCGAATTTCATATATTTGTATTTATGGTCACCAATGGATCACATAAACCTTAGGGTTATGTTATGAAAGTATAAGGACTGTTGTGCTTTGTTTATAAACAATTTTGACTTTTGTTATCACTTGTAATTTTGAAAACTAAAATTACTTTTTTCCAAAGCTTTAGGGGGAAGACAATCTCTCAATGAGTACATAGTATTTGTCGGTTCATTTTTCGGATTTTTTAAAAATTCATTATGAATATTAGGAATTAAATACAATAAACAAATCTTATTAATATTATATTTTTAAAAAGCTTTAGGGGGAAAACGAATTTCAATGAGGGCATGGAAGTTGTTGGTTTATTTTTCAATTTTTTTTAAAAACTTATTATGAATATTAGGAATTAAATATAATATAAAAGTAATATTAATATGAAATGACATGTGTATATAACCGACATTGCATGCATTTACCACGACGTGAAACAAACATGAACGCCATCCTAGTTACTTTAGACATCGACAATTTAAGCACCGACGTTGTTTACCATTTACAACTTCACTTTCTATTAGTCCATCGTCGCCTCTAATACTTAAAACGTCCATACGTGTAGAAAAACCGACGTGGATTAGATTTACAACATCTGGTTCCACATAACTATCGATGTTGTTTAACTCCGACAACGTCATGTTTTGTAAGTTTACCACCGTTGCAGTGATTGAAGACGTCATTTTTGTGGTATTTACGGTCGTGGTTCTCAGGTACAAAATATTTTAGAAATTTAAACTGGATTATTGCTTTCCTTAAAAATATATGGAAGACTTCAGTTGACAAGACCCGACCCAAATTCCACTTTGGAATTTGAGCCGAACCCAGTGCGTGTCCGACACTTGGCAGGTGTTGGGCACTTTTGACCAAAATGCCCTTCTAAGTTTCCCAAAATTCTTTTCTTCAATTTTGACTCCTGCCGAAAATTCGGTAGAGTCTCCCCTATAATTCACTTGTTTCCCAAAATTTTTACTTTACCTATATAAAACATGAAATCTTTATGGCCTCAAGCCTCTAAAAATCAAATAAAATGTTCTGCCAACAGAAACTGATCCAAACTTTTGAAACAACAGGAATACGTTAATAGATTTCAAAATAATTTAACTGAATAGCTTTTCAATCACTTGGTCTCGCAGCTACACTAAGTAACTCTAGGTTTCCTACGTACCCTTACTAAGGGATCAAGCCACACGTAGTTCTTCCTCTTTTATATCACACTTGTATACCTTGTCAATTGTTATTTTAGGTTGTGATGTCAAATCAATCCTAGTTCTCGTGTTAGTGATATGCTCAACAACATTCACAACTCTAAAGTAATACTTTCCAACTTTCCCAATTCTCAAAACATATCATAATTGCACATACATAGGCTACTCACTGAATTTCCTCTAATTTTAAAATCAATTTATATATTCCTTGCTTAAAATATATATATATATAGCAAAATAAAAATAAAAAATTAAAACAAACAAGCGTCAAAGACACTTTTAGCCTTTCCTTCAAAACTCACATAAGGCTTGTTCATAAATGCATATATATATAGATATGTAATTAACTTATTACAGATAAAAAAGAAAACGAGAATTTTATTAAAATAGAATAACCTCATGAAATATGAATGTCAACATCTTCAATTTAAAGAAATTATATTTCCATTTGTTTCCCACATTAAACCGTCAATTCCTTGTATCCCATAATGTGACACATCATCGCTGGCCTCGGTAACACAAAATCGACCTGAGCTGCATTCCTTGCAGGCCTCGGCAACACAAGGTCAACCTGAGCCGCAATTATAGCAGAACTCAGGGGACATGTAGTCAGCCCGAGAATGCACATCCTCGCACCACAAGGTTCAGGCGTCCCCAAAACTCGTGGGGCATAGTTGTAAATAACAAAACTGTTTCACAGGCAACTAGGTTTGAAAACCATTTTCCAAGATTATCAAAAACTATCCCTTATTCCGCAATCCATTTTCAAGCCATTGAGTATATATATTAAATTTAAACATATAATAAGATATCTAATCAATTTTCTAGTCCACTCCAAACCAATTAATAAGCCGTTCCTAGCTTGATATAGAAAGTAAAAGCGATCACATTTAAATTCATAAGCAATAAATTGTCCACTAACACACCATTTGATATTTTAATAATAATCCCAATAATAATAGTTAATAGATAAACAGATAAACAAATAAATAACTAAATGAGTAAATAAATAAATAAGTAATAAATAATTTCAAAAGATTCCATCACTTCTAAAAACACATACTCTTCGAATATCACACAAACATCCAGAAAACCAAAAGTATTATAATACAATCTCAAAGTCCAACCCTAATCAAAATAGTTCACAAATAGTCAAGCCTCGTTTACACGGTCGTTCTAGCACTTCTCGAAGAGTAAAACTACCTCTTAAGACTCACGGTCAATCGAGGGATCAAACTACTCGAATTTGGTCAACCGAGCCTACGGGGCCCACGATCTCCAATTACCAATCCTTGAGTTCCTATAGTTTCAACACACTTTAGTAAACATGCCCTATAAGTTCGGTGCGAATCGAACGGTCGGATCACTCACGATCGCTCAATCGGACGATTATTGTTTATCCTAAACTTTAAGTTATTGATTCGGAACATCCGAAGCTCTTATTCACGATCTATGAAATCCCACATGATTCTAGGAACATCTAGATCAACATATTTAAAAATGAGGTCGATCCAACGGTCTGAACATATCGAACCCAGTTAATGCCTAATATGCAATATCTGATCGACGATCAAACGATATTCAAATTCATATCTGAGCATACCGTCATGCTCAAGACAACATGAGGAGTATTTTAGGACCATAATAACGGCCAAAAAGTGGTCCACACGCCGACAACGCTTGGGTGTCCAAATCAAATTTCGGCAATCGGAAAATCTCCAAACCGCCGGTCAAGACTTATACTTACATGATCACCACATAAAGTGGAGTAACTTTTGTTCTTGAGCCTACCCTAAAAAGTCGACGGAAGTGGCTGAAATCAGAGGCCGAAAATCGACAAATTTTCAATCACTTATTTAACCCCCTAAACGCAGAAATTCTACTATCAAACACAACCAGCAACTAAAACATCTCGAGAGGTTGAGAAAGCATACCTGGATCAACGAAAATGGTGGCCGGAAGTGGGAGAACGAGCAACTAGAATTTTTCTGAAAGATCCGGCCAATTTTCTTGATTTTCTGGCGGTATTTGCGGCGATTCGTGGTCGAAAAGGGGTGGGGTAGGAAGGGGACAACGTGTTGGTTCTTTTGGTACCAACCCCGTCGCGTTTGGTGATCGGAGGTGGTGGTGGCGACCCAAAAATGGGTCGGATGAACAGTGATAGAAGGGGAGGGGAGGTGCTACCTGCTACAGTAACAAATTTAAAAATTCTCATCACATCCTTTTCGTTTCTAGACATTTCCTCCTTCGTTACAACTTGAAATTTGGCGTGCCGCCTGTTTATGAACTCATTTCGACAAGCCCGACGCAACGATACTACTCAAATCTCCAAATTCTTTCGCAAACAAAAAGTCAACTTTTAACCTATTAAAATATTCTCGAGTAAAATTGTCTTTTACTTGAATAAATTAATAATTAAATATTACTTTAGGATCGGGTTATTACATCAGTTTTATATATAAACCGTCGTGTTTTTTTTTAATTACATGTCATGTTTAGAATTTGCCCGTCAATGTTTTATTTCCATCTAGCATAAGACGTCGGTGATTTATACTATAGAGACGTGTTAACAAGAATGAGACGTCGATTTTAAGGATTATAGTCGTGTTCAAATAGTAGGCATTCATATAAACTCATAAATATCCTTAGTTGTTGATTGTTCAATAATTACAAAAAAAATTATGTACATTGTAAAAAAAAAAATTATGTCATTGATTATTCTGGATTTGCTTGGTGACAAATTCTGCCCATTCCAACCTGACTTCGTCAATATCTTCTTATGCATACTTAACTGGGTCTTTTTTCTTGTCAAAGTGCAAAAATAAACAACAAAAACCGATGTGTTAAAAAAATAAAAACGACGATTATTAATAATTAAAACCATCGTTTTATTAATACACAAACGACGGTTGTTCCAAAAACAAACGTAGTAGGTAAAAGGGAAAATAAATTAAATTTGAAGTTTAGTTTTTTACCTTCTTCTCAAATGCTAAGACTGGATCATGGATTATATCTCTCATGAAACGCATCACGTAGTAGCCACACTCTATATTTGTTGGTTGTCGAGGAGTGCTATGTAGAGTTTTCCATATGGCTGATTTACGTGATTGTTTGCCTACATGAGAGGTATACATTTTGATTGCATTGTTTCAAGACAACAGAAAGTGTTAATAACAAATATTTTAGCATACTAACACACATTAGAATGTAGTAAATCAGCTTACGTATTCACTATATTTTTCATGTCCTCGTCAACCGGGCGGTTTGGCAATGAATCCATAGAATATACTGTCTCCTTATCTGGTCTCACAATCGCCAACACCCAATGACCCCTACACAAAATGATCATATATAGGTTAAATAGTTAGGTGCAAAGAAAAATTACAAAGAAAATCTTGTTAAGGGGACTAACCCTGGATTATAAGGCACCAAGAAAAATTGGTCCCCATCTACCTTTTTCAGGCGATTTGCTAGATGTTTTGATCTGGAAGATAATGTTCCAGATTGAGTGCTAACTTGTCTAGGGTCGATGAGGCCAACAAGGTTTACCATATTTGCCATTTTAAAATAGTTAAATAGGTACTAAATATATGAAATTCAAATGAGTTTTTCTATTTTAAAGAAAGAGAAACCCGAAATAAAATTTGGATTTTTAGAATTACCTCATGTATACTGCAATCACTGTGGATCCGATCTCAACCATGGATGCAAGCCATAAAATATCTTCATGCAAGACGTAGGTATCATGCTCATACCCAAACACTTCCTCTGGAATTTTAACCCTTACAGTCTCGTTCAAATGCTTCAACTTGGTCTTGGTAAATTGGTATAGGATGGCAAGTCTAGCTTTGAGAAATCCTATTTCAAGAAATAAAGAAAGAAATATAAGATAGCTTGTAAAAACAGAAAAATAAATGACTCTAACTAAACCATCCCAACCGTCGTGGTATTAAAATTTAAACGACGGTAATTTTAAAAAACCGATGTATTAAAAAATGTAGACGATGGTAAATAGAAACTGTCATTGTGTACAAGTTCTAACATCCCAAAACTATAAAACGGTCGTCTAAATAAAACGCAAAATGCAATGAAGATGGCTTGTAGAACAAGTAAAACAAACGAGGGAGTAAATAACTTAGACGACGGTTCTTGAAAATAGCCGACATACTAAACAACTGAGACGACGGTAAACAGAAACCGTCGTTATTTTCAAGGTCTAAATAAAATGCAAAATATTGTGTACATAAAACAAGTAAAAGCATCGTGGTATTTCACTCACAACGACAGTTCTTTGACGAAACAGGAGTATTATGGGTTTCAAACGTCGGTAAATATATATCGTCATTGTTTGAGAATTCTAACGTCGAAGATGAAAAAGAGCGACATCTATGTAAATTTTAAAAAGCATAAAAAAGAAAGTATAAGAGATTTTACCGTTTCATCTTGCTTTTTTTCAACAGCATCAACATCAAGCTTTGGATTTTCTTCCTCCAAAACTAGGGGTCTCACATTAGTGGCTCCCGAGCAGCTTGCTTTGTCATACATTGGAATTTTTAGGCTTTGCTCTTGAGGCAGTAAAGGAATTGGGGTAATTGGAGTTTTGAGCATGTTGGGATCAAAATTGGGAATTAGTTGATTGAATTGTTTCAACATAATTTCCCTCTCTGCTCTGACTGCCTCCATAACACTTTCCTTCAATTTGTCAGCAAATTTTACTCTCTGCTGTCTCGGCAAATTGAAGAATTGACTTGGAGAAACCCCAGCTCCAACACCTCTTACTCTCCCACCATGGGGGTTCCCAAAGCCAAAGTCAAAACATCATTGCTCCCAGAGACAATCAGAGTGCCCTCGAAGACTTGTTTTTTTAAATCATCCTAAAAGAGAGAGAGAGAGAGAGAGAGAGAGAGAGAGAGAGAATGTTAGTAAGTGAATAGATTGTAAAATAGATAAAATAAAACATCTAACTCAAAAATATAAACAGTTGTGGTAATTCAGTGAAGACAACGGTTTCTTTAAAAAACTGACGTAGTATTGATTTCAAACGGTGGTAATAAAATACCGTGTTGTGTAATATTTCTAACGTCAAAAGAAAGAAAACCGTCGTATAATCAGAAGTTGTAAAACAGAAAAAACTGACGTAGTACAACGTTAAAAATTACAGTCATTGTGTATGCATTCTAACGTCGATATGAGAAAAAACCATTGGAAATTTAAATGCAGAGATTAAAAAAACTTAACAAAATAAGCATTCTTTTCCAAAAATAGTGTAGACACAAATTGTAGAGAAATAAATAAATATATATAGAGAGAGAGAGAGAGAGAGAGAGAGAGAGAGAGAGAGTGTGTGTGTGTGTGTGTGTGCGTGTGAGAGTAAATGAAGGTAATTCTAAAACTTTACGAAACAGACGTCTAACTTAGAAGTATAAGACATCGTGGTAATTCAATCTAGACATCTATTTCATGAAAAAACTGACGTGCTATACGATTTGAAATGACGGTAAATAAAAACCGTTGTGGTGTTTAAATTCTAACGACGGTTATTGAAACATGCGATATCTATACGAAAATAAAAATCTCTATTTTTCAAATTTAGAATAGAGTGAGTGAGACTTATGATTAATTTTGCCTTCTCTGCAACCTTTGGGTCTAGGATATTTCCCTATTTATCTTCTCTTGCCTTCTTCCATAGCAGAGAACGATCGATTTCTTCACCAGGCACGGTTTTCTTCTAATTCATCCTTCAAAACCACATACCCTTTTCGAGACAACCTATGGTTGTACTCGCATTTTTCCCTCCTCTGTGACTGCTCAGAATGCATAGCCCCAAATTTTGGGGATAACCTTGAAGTTACAAAGGAATCCCATTGAGATTTCTCTATGAAGTTATATAATTGGGGGGGTTCGTTTAACTTCTCCTTGTCATTTGTGAATGGAATGATAAACTGCCTCGTTAAGGTAGACTTGAAATCCTTCCATTTTTTGGCGGCAGACGATAGCACCATCTTCTTGCCCCGTTGCCCAACAACATAAGCCATTTGAACAGCTTCCTAAATCTGCCCCTTTAGGTCCTTGGGCAATTGAGTCCATTTCTTGTCCACAAGAGGGACTCTAGTGAGTGCCAAAACACCAATGTAAGATTGCATCTCAACAGCAGCCCTGCCATGTGGTTTGCCCCTTTTATTGTACTCAACCATGGGCTTAATCTTCTGGATTTTCCTCTTCACAACACGGCTCATTGTGTTGATATTGCGATTTGACTTTGGCTCCTCATCAAATGTGGCTGAGCTAGGGTCTTTCTCAGAGGTTGAAGTAAATCTCATCTTTTTCGCTGGTTTGCTTTGAACTGATTTGGCTTCATCCTTTTGAGCCTTTGAAACTGCAAGGTCCTTGCTTTGACCTTTTGATACTTGAGCCTCCTTACTTTGAGATTTTGAAACCATGTTTAGAAAGAAATTAAACCTGCAAGAGAAATAACGACGGCTCTTTAAATAGATCAAAGTAATAATCCAAAGAAGACATCGGTAAAAAAACATCGCCGTGATATTTAATTTAGGACGACGGTTGTAAACCATCACCGTCGTCGTACAAAAAATAAAACGATGTCAATAAGAAAAAACCGTTGTCTTATTGAGAGGTGATATAGGAGAAATCACACAGTTCTCTCTCTCCTATGATCGTTTTGTATGAAAATAAGACGATGGTTTTATCTCGTTTATGTCGTATTAATTGTCACACCGTCGTGCTTTTTGCAATAGCACAAATTTAAATACTGTCATGGTGTGTCAATTCAAACGTTATAAACAAGACAAAATCGTCGTCCTCACACGTTGTGAGAGTAATTTATTCAAAATAAAATGACGTCAACCTGAAAAAACCGTCGTCTTATTAAGAGGTGAAAAACTACACAGTTCTCTCCCTCCCACAAGACGACGGTTTTATCTTGTTGATGACATATTAATTGTCACACCACGACTGTTCTTAACTACCATCATGCTTTTTGCAACAGCACGGATTTATTGATGGATCGAGAAATGGAGGTTCCGAGCCGCTTGGGAGCCTCGGAACTCAGGCCCATTTCTTAGGCCCAAAAAAATGGGTAAGCACAAGCGAGAAAATATCCCAACCAAAATGGCCCACTAAAATTAACCAATATAGCCCAAAACTTGAGGAGATTAGACCTTTTGTTTGGTAGGTTGACTTTCCATCTTAGAAAACCCATACAATTAGAAGTAAGAAGCAGCAGAGGCTTTAGCATTTGGCTTAAAGACAAAGCCACGGAAGAGCTTGGAAGACCACGTAGGCTGCTGGGAGGGAAGGAACAAGTTTTCAAGCGAAACATCCAAGGGACCAAAAGATATTGGCATGAGCCACCCTTCGAACCAACATGTATACCCATTTCTTTCCCTCTTCAGATTTGACCATGGAGGAGGGAAGGGAAGAGAGGAAGAGGGATATCTGAAAATATGAATTTTTCACTGGGGCAGCTACGGGAAAAGGACCTTGAGCTCCTAAAATCTCTGATTTTGTGCAAAGGAGCAGAGTAGATTTCACCAAAATAGGATGATTGAAGGGATGAGGGGAGAAAGGAAGGAAAAGACTTGGCAAAATGGGATGGAAGCCATTAGGATTTCTTGGAAAAAGATGGCTTCCAGCGGCTGTAAATAGGGCCTCTTCTACCCAACAAAAATCATCCACAACCAGAGCGCAAGTTTCCTCTCTTACTTTCAAAACCAACAATTTTCATGCTTAGTTCATCTCCTTCCTCAGTTTTCCTTCTTGCCATGCTAACACTTGACAGAACCACTGTCAAGCTACTAGAAAAAGCACTCAAGCCACCCTTTTCTTTCTTTCCTTCATTCTCAACCAAACCTCTCTTCAAAATTCTCTCTCCTATCTTAATACCCATGTTTCCCCAAGAACACTTAATTTTCTCTTTAGTGCTAAACTCATGGCAACTTTGCTCCCATGCCACAAGCCTCTCATGCCAAGCTAAGATTCTACATGTAAGCACTAAGAAATTATCTGTAAGTAGCCATTATTTTTGTTGGTGAAGGTAACCAAGGTGTTTCCTAAGGCTTTACTATCTTTTCGAAACATTTTGGGGTCTAATCTTTGAACTCAGATACAGGGGATATTTTCTTTAGTTTGCTCCTTACGGCAGCCCAACCCATTTGGTAGCTGCCAGAAGAAAAAAGGTCCCTACACTACAAGAAAAACTGCCTTTAGTGACAGTTAAAAAGTGTCAAGAATGTATTTAATTGACGGCTAAAAAAGCGTCAAGAATACCAGTGTCACGAAAAGGGTACCCACATACTTGACCCTTTTTGTCTATCAAGAAAACGTTTTCCCTGACGGATAATAACCGTCACATAATAGAAAAAACCGTCAACTTATGGTCAGCCTTGACACCTTTTAAGTGTCAACTTACCTATTTGTTGACATTTAAGAGCTCTTTTCTTGACGGATTTTAGCCGTCAAGAAACAAAGACTAATATTTTTTTAAAAAAAATTTAAATAAGCTTCTTTCCGAAAAAGACTGGAAATTGTACATTCACTATAATAATATAAAATGAATGTTACAACATTCAAGTTGTCTATAAATATTATTACAATTACAATATGAATTAAATTTGAAATTAAACATACTAAAAAGAAACAAGGTATCTAGTAATTAAGTCTCAATTATAAGGAATTTTCCCTTAGAAGCTTTACTTTCCTCATAGCAGCTCCCAAGTAATGCCCATTTCTAGCCTAACACTTCCTTCACGGTTGGAGTCACCCAAATCATACCAATCTAAGAAAATATGAATTTATGGATCAAAGAGTTATCAAGACCTACAACAATTGATAACTAGCTAGTAATCGAATCATCTCATACAATGAAATTGTTTGGATGACTTTCAAAGTGGCTAAAAGTGCATGCTTGTTCTACATTGCAAACCTAAATGAATTTGATAAACAACCTATTTTCAATTAGTTGTCATTTGCCTCAGACATGCTGTACGCAATAAGAAAGAAGAAGAGAACCCATATTACCTTGATCAACATATATCACATGAAAATTGTGTCTTCCTCCTCTTCATATATGGCTGCAGAAGTTCGAATGGGGATGCTACCTCTTCATATATGGTTGCACAAGTTCAAATGGGGCTGCTGATTTCAGTTGCCCTATGATTAAATTAACCAAAACAACCATTTCAGTAATTTTTCTTTTGTAAATAAAATACAAAATAAGGAATAATGGGGTGCTCACCACTCTTTCTATTGTACAATGCCAAGTGAACATCCAATTCTCAGTTAGTTGCTTTTATTTGCCTTGCACTTGATGTACACCAAAAAAAATAAAGCACAAGGTCAGCCAAAAACAGTAGAGACTAAAAGGAAACTAAAGAAACTAACAAATTAGGAATTCTCTTGGATAAAGACAAATTCAATTGACTAAAACATAAGTTAGCTGACCAATATGCGTATATGATAAGAAGGAAGACAATTTGAACAAGTAGTTCTAGATCAATTACCGTATTATTTGTTGTACCACCATCCACATCTTTATATATCACAATACTCTCTGGTCTTTGTTTTATAAACAATCCTGAAACAGCATATGATGACCATGAAAACGAATATGCATGTAGGATAATAGGGAAAACAATTCGAATAAGAAATTCTAGACCAATATGCACCTACATCTAAACAAAACACTCCAAACTAATATTTAAGGAAAAAAAATTATACAAACACAACCCACTCCAAACTAATAACATAGCTTAGTAGAGCTCAAACTCTTACAAGTCGCAGTTAGTAAGCATTAGCACATGCTTAGTTAGTTAATCTCACACTCCGAGTATAAATTCTATGGCTACTTGTAATAATTTAGTCAAAGAGATTGAAACCAATTTCTTAAAATCTCAGCTATCATTTTCTCTGTTTCTCTCTCTTTGTTAGCACAAACAAACAAAAAATCATAGAAATAAGAGGAAAGCAAAGAATAACTTAAAATTGATGATTAGAGCCTAATAGCCAAACCGGAAATTAAATCACATCAACAACTAGTCAAAAACTAATCTAGAATCCTTGATTGTAAGTGCATCTAAATATAATCAAACTGAAAATCTGCACAAATTATGGACCAAGATTGAAACCTAAACTCAATGTATACATATAAAATAAAAAGACTCAATATCAATTAGAAACCAATGAATGAGCAACTAGTCCAAAAGTAATATGAAATATGCTCACCTTATCTGCATATGCTCTCCAAATAGAAATTGAAAAAACAAAAATCTGCAAAAATCACAGCCTAAGATTGAAACTTCAAACTCCAAATATGAATCAGAAAACTCAAACCTTTAATAATAGAGAACATGACTAATATCCATGTGTCTAAATCAGAACTTGTGTGGCATAATTAAAGTAGTATATATGTCAAAGCGTGTTCTAACCTTTTATGTAAGTTGGCTTGACCATACACAACACAAGACAGAACACACAGACAAGCAAGGAGCTAGGATTAAATCAGTGGTATAAAATTATGCAGCTTAAGATGACACAAATTCTAAGCTCACAACAATTAAGCACATATATGAAATATCAAAAAATCGAACTCTAAATGAACTCTTATCACAACCAACGAAAACAAAGCTAGAAAGTTACAACGAAGTAAGCATGCAACTACTTTTAATCAGTGATACCAAACACAAAAGACATCACAGTATTTTACTAAAATTTCCTCAATAAATTCAACGCGTGGGTTTTGAGAAGTGAATTTAGGACAACAACATAAACCAAAAAATCTATGCATATCAATAAGATAAAATAAATGTGTTTTAGGTTTTACCTGAAGGAGAATTAGGAGTCGGAGAAAACAATTTGCTTACTATGCCTGAAACCCAAACATAGCAACATAAAAAATTGATAATTTGGACTGATTTGAGACCAAATGTTGTAAAGGGGGGAGAGTTTGGAATTCGGTGGGTTTGTGGTTTCAAAGGTTTGCGTTGTCATATGAGAGAGAAAGAGTAGAGAGAAGACTAAGGGAAAGCGTGAGAGCATAGATGAATTGAGCGAGAAATTGAGAGCACATAGATGAGTTAAGCGATATAGCGATCTTGAGAAAGAGAAAATCGTAGATCCGTCACCTTCCAGTACCTGCACCAAAAGAAACCATGAGATCTAGAAACATTAATACATAAATAAAACGAAAAAGGTAGGAGATTGAATAAAGATGAAAACCTAATCGTGAATGGCATCATCAAGGTCATCGGAGGTAACGCCGTCGAGATTCTAGCGAGCCAAGGAACTGAACGCTTTGGAGAGAGAAGTCAAGAACAATTGAAAGGAAAGGGCAGAGATAATTATAAAAAAAAAAAAAAAAAAAAAAAAAAAAAAAAAAGAGAAGGCTGGGAGGCGCAAGGCAGAGAGAGAGGTAAAGGGAAAGTGAAATAGCTTTTAGGTTTTCTTTTAAAAATAAAAAACAAATGGATGACTATTGCCCCTTTTTTTGGAAGAGTAGCTGACGATTTCTAATAAATGTCACGAAATTGTTTCTTTAGTTGACGTTTATGAAAAAAATGTCAGGGTTATATTTCATTAGATGACGTTTTTTATAAAATGTCAAGAAAACAGTTATATAGTTGACGTTTTTTAAAAAACGTCAAAATTTCGTAGAATAGTTGATGGTTTTTCAAGAAACGTCAACTATGAAGTGTCAACTAAGGCCTGTTTTCTTGTAGTGCTACAATGACTAAACCATTTTTCTTGACTATTTGAAGGAATTTATACAGGTGTGTTGAGGCCCAAGCGGGACATAAAAAGAAATTATTGGACACGCCTACATAAGCCATGGTTCGTGTGTCACGCCAAGCAAGCATGCGCAAAAGGGCCGAGAACGCAACGGCTTTATAAATTCATGCTCATCAACCTAGCCGACGTTATTCGATCCGATCACGGCTTATTATGACGCAATAAAACTCAAGCCCAAGCACGATAAATAAACACGCAATGCCATCGAGCCATGCTACAAGCTCAAGTGAGCCCAAGCCACATAATCATCCGGGGCTTGCTAGAAGGTTGTGATATGGACGGGTACGAGCACTCACAGGGCCCATTGAGGGACCAAGGAATGAAAGTTTTGGGCCACTTGGGAGCACTAAAACTCAAGCCCATTCCTCGAGCCCAAATACGTGGGTTAGCATGAGAGAGAGAAAAATGGGGTCCAATGCCTTAGGAGAACATCCCATAAGTCCCTGTAGCACTTAGGCAGACTCATGTTAGTTAGAACGACCAAAAACAAATAGGCCACTTCCAGCAACTTGACGAAAACATGCGAGCCGCTGGAAAAGAGAACACCCATAATCCAATACCTATGAGCTAAGCCTAGCCCAGGTTCTTGCTAAAAATCTAGCGTCGTGTTCCAACCTTGACAAAACTCCATAACGGTCAACAAGAAGCCATTGAAGGAACCGAAGGAAATTCATAAGTATAGAAGGAATATCCGTTGGACAAACAACTCTACCCTTTCCCCTTTTCCTCTGCGAGCTCTAGTTTGAAAACCAAGGAAGAAAGCAGGTGGCGCCTCACCCCCATAGGGAGGCTCAGCCGCATAAAACCTTGGAACCCCAAGAAACCATTGACTCAGGCACTCTGGTTGAAGAGATTTCACAGGAAAGGGAGTAATTGGAAAAAGGCAAAGGAAAAGTGGGAATGGAGGATCAACGAAATTAGGGTTCCTAATTGATCGGTGCATATTTATATATCATTTTGTACCCTTCTAACTTATGATTTGATTATATTTTTGAGTTAAACTTGTGCTTTTAATTAATTTTGTTTTTGTTTCAGTGTAATAAGCTTGAAACTCATTAAATGCATTTTGGAGACAAGTTAGCTCAAAACGGTGTCTGCAGATTAGTCAACTACACGAATTGGACTGTAGTTGCTCAGGATGAACCAGATTCTGAGCCCAATATCATTGGAAAGATGCAGAAGTCTAGTTTTTGGAGGATTTTACGGTTCATGATTCCGAGTCTCCTAGAGGAAGTTATATAAGTTTTGGCAGCTTAAGGTCAAATTCGGCAGCATCTGCATTACTGGGCCAAAAATGACATTTGAAGGTCTTTCCGATTTTTTCTTGAGTTGGGCTGCATATGCTTGGAAAGATAATTCAAAGGGTTTGAAGTTCCAGATTTTACCAGATTTTGTAGGAGGGAAGATCAAGCCCAAAACAAGCCCACAAGCTGACTGCAATGCATTGTCAATTCTAGTCTATTTTCAGCAGTCAACTTGCAAGGCCCAAAACATACACTTTTACTGCTCATATTGGAATAAATTATTCATAAAAGTTGTTCCAATGGGTGTCTATTATGACATATCCAAATTTGAGCCCCATTGGATACTTATTGAAACCTCAGTCCTTCCTACACCAAGCCTGGTTTAGAAGAATCGTTTTTTCCAGCAACCAAAAGAAAACCCACATGGGTTGGCAGCAAAAGGCAGCCACAATTGAACACATTTGAAATCCCATGTGAAAAAAGCTTGAGATGCAGCAAAAGAAGTATGAGATGGAATTGATTCCAGCCACACTAATATAGACAAGATGAAGTGGGAGTTATGGATTGTATTAAAAGATGAATGGTGGTGTTGGAATTCATCATGATGTTCCTCCCTCTTAACCCTATAAATAGAGAAGTCTTCAAGCTTCATAAAACACCCCCAAAGAGGGGAGCTCTCAAACATTTCTCTAGAGCTCCCCTCCCTTCTCTCCCTCAAATTCTCTTAGTTTCTCTTTCTAGTTTTCAATTGTTGTAATGAAATCTTTGTGCTGAAATTCTACTTAAGTTTTTCTTAGTTCCACTTTACTTTTCATTGTTATGTAAATTCTTTTCTTTAGTTTCAAGTTTGATTAGTTTTCAAGTTTCAATTATGGTTTTTGTTCTTATTCATTATGCTTATAAGTTAATATGCTAGTTTGAATGATTGATCACCATTTAGGCTTGCATGTTAGCTATCTTGGTTTGAATTAAGAGTAGACACCATGCTTTAATTCGAATTGAACTATGAATAGGATGAGATGTATGGACATTCGACAACAGGGATTAGATACATACTTGGTTGTTTAAAATGTTCTTCTATGCTTAATGGATTCCTAATGCTTAGTTTAGGTTAGACAACAGATGATCAAATTAGGGAATTAGGAATACAAGGTTAGGACCAGACACCATGGCTTAATCATGCTTTAGCTAGAATCAATCCGTTAATCTAATTGAACTTGGGAACTTATCTGCTTGAGTTATTTTCTTTTCTTTCTTTCTTGTTTTATTTATTTTCTTTCTTATTTTTCTGTTTTGTGTAGGAAAACTGAATTGGATTATTCAATCACCAATCCCTGTGGAATTGACTTCGCACTTACATATGCTATAGTACCAAACGGCTCGTGCACTTGCGAGTATCACAAGTTGAGGATGCAGCTGAATTCATTTTGGTGCAGCTGAATCAATGCAATACTAATGCCTATAAAAGAGAGCTTCCTCTACCCAACAAACACACACCATTCCAGAGCAAGACCAAGCTTTGTCAAGCAAAACTGGAATTTACCCCATCTTTTACTTCCATCATTTCTCCCTCTCTCTGAGATAGAAACTCTCCTAATTTCCCCTTCTTCCACTCTAAACCTTCTTTTCTGAAAGAAATTCAAGCTTTGATCTCTCCCTCTGAAATTGCTAAACTTGTGAAAGCTTAGCTCCCATGCCACAAGCTCCTCAAGCTAAGTCGTTAACGAATTTGATATGTTCTTTTGGTTGTTGGTGAAAAGAACCCAAACGTATTTTTCTAAGGCTTCAGCAAGTCTTTTAAAAATTCTTTTGAGAGTCTGGTTCTTGAACTCAGGCATCATGAGGTTTTTTGTTCATTTTCTTCTTACAGCAGCCCTAGCCCATTCATCAGGCTATTGGAACAAAAAGACCCCTACAAGGTGTTTCCAATGTTGTTCTATTGACTGGGAGAAAATAAGGACATCGTCAATATAAACTATGGAGAAATCACTGAAAGAATTGAATATTTCATTCATTATATTCTGGAATTCAATAGGCGCATTTTTTAGACCAAAAGGCATGACATTCCATTCATAGTGACCAAAGGGGGTAACAAAAGCGGTTTTATACCTATCTGACTCCTGGATTTGGATTTGCCAGAATCCACTCTTCATGTCAAATTTGGAGAAAATGACTGCTTTTCCTAATCTGTTGATTAAATCTCTTTTATTCGGGATTGGATACCTAATCCATTCTAATACTGTATTAAGGGGTTTATAGTTAATGACTAATCTTGCGGCTCCTGTTTCTAACTCAGCATTTTTCTGAACATAAAAGCTGGACATGACCAAGGTGATTTGCTTTTAAGGATTATTCCTTTTTGAAGTAATTCTGCAATTCTTTTTTACAAACTTCCATAATTTCTTGACTCATTTGAATTGGTTTGGCCTTAGTAGGAATATTCTTTTCATCAAACGATTTAACACAAGGGAGACTGACTACGTGTTGTTTCCTATGCCAAAAGGCATTAGGGAGATCAGAACAAAGTTGTTGTTTTAATTTTTCTTCGAATTTCTAAATCTGTGACTGTAGGGACTTATCATTAAGCTGATGTTCAATTCTTTTAAATTTGACTATTCTTTAAGAAAATCTAGTTGTTTACTTTTATTTTGGATTATCTTGACTGTTTTTGAAACTGCATTTTTTTGCAGAGCTTTTAAATGATGCAATTCAGGTTTAGTTAAAAATTCAAACTTGACTTCTTCTCCCATATGGGTAGATGTGACTCTATCGTACTCTACTTGAAAAGGGTACAAGAGAGCTATGAAAGGTAGACCAAGGATGACTTCGTCTGTAATATTTTTTACTGAAACAAAAGAAGTTTTAAAACAGATCTTATTCTGACAGACATGGGCTTTTGGAATTTCATACTCCAACTGAAGTGGTTTACTAGAGGCAGTGCCTAGTGTTTCTTTTGACTTTTTGTAATATTTAGTGGGGACTAAACCTTCTTGTATACAATTAAGATCGGCTCTTGAATCAAAAAGAGCTACTGTTTTTAACTCAAAATTTTAATAAAAATAGTGACTTTAGAGTACCATTTTCTGAAATTGATTTGTTTTATTAAATTAATGGCTTTATCACTGCTTGAAGGTTCATCATCTGAATCGGCTTGACTTTCAGGTTGACTCTTAGAATCAGAATTTATTCTTTCCATTAAATTAATTAAATCCTATTTAATTTCGAAATTTTCATTTTGTAATTTGTGACTTATCTATCTTAACTCTATTATTTCCTTTTTGACTATTTTTACTTATATTTGCAAATCTTGTAAAGTAACTTCTTTCTTTCCATTAAATCTTTCTAAAGTTGTGTTTAAACTTATTTTGGGGGGGTTATTTTGACTTGCTTCTTCTTGTCCTATAACTTTTAATAATTTTTTTAGGTATTCTGAAGTCTTTAACTGCTTTATTGTGTCTTTTACTTTGCACTCATTAGCATAGTGACCAAATGTTTTACATTTCCAGCACTCAACTTTTCTTTTGTCTGTATTCTTCTTAAAGTTACTTTTCTTGTCTTTTCTGGGTGCTTTTGACCAATTTTTTTTAGGGTTAAATTTTCTTTTACTATAGAATTCATCATTGTGTCTAAAGGACTGTTTCCTACATGAATAATGTCTATTTTTACTAGTTTGTCGGTCATAATTCCTAGTCTTAACTTTTCTAGAGGGAGGAATAGGCACTAAACCATATTGTTCACAAAAATCTCCTCATTCGTATTTGGCTGACTTTTTTTCTGACTGTATTTGTTTTCCTATTTTAAATCTACGCACATTTTCATGCCTACTTGATTGATTGTGCTAATTATATTACCATAAATTAGACTATCAAAATCTATATGACCTTGGTCGTTACTTAAAACTATTCAAATTTTATGAGCAAACAAATTGGTAAGACCATTAATAAATTTTTCTTTCCGGAATGGTTGATTACTATCATCTCTTAACATAACTCTAGAAATAAAAACGTCTTTATACCACCTAAAATCGCTTAGTTTGGGACATCTAAGATTACTAAGTTGGTCGTTCGTGAATTCTTGTTGTGGTATTACTGGGTGTTCCTATAAAGTGTTCATTTATGGTATATAATCAGGTGTTGACTCCGTCTTCTATTCCCATACCTAATCATTCATAAAAAATAAGGAGACCTTTTTCATTTAGTTTTACTGCGTGTGTGATTTGTCCTTTTGACTCTTTGGTTAAGTGCTTTTCCCTCCAAGAATGTAAGGTTCCGGTGAATCCTGTTTCTAAAAGTGGAACGATTTCTAACTGTCTTAAATTGTGATTGGTTATATAACTGTTGGCTACCATAGACATATGTTGAAGTTTATTCAAAATTTCTTGTTCTGACAGACCATCGATGTTCCATTCGTATAATTTATTAGACAAGACTGAGAATTGACTTTGGGAATTTCTTTCTTCAAACTGGATGTCAAGAAGGGTTGGTTTGGGATACCAATTTTTTGTTAGACTAGTGGGATTGACTTTGTTTCTTAGCCTATTAAGTTTTAGATCATTGTTTACTTCTAAATTTTTAAAGGCATTTTCAATTTTTGATATATTATTGGAATTCGTTTCATTACTAGTTATAGACTCAGTTTTAGAGAAATTGACTAAAATAGAGGATTCTAAGACCTTGAGACCGGAAGGTTCAGGTTAGTCTTTTGGTTTTTCTTTAACTGGAGTTAATTGTTTAAGCATCTCTTCAATCTTTTCTATTGTGGGGCTTGTCTTGAGGGTGGTGCTTGACTTTAGATCTTGGAATCTTACTAGAGGTTTCTCTTTTTGAGACTTAAGGGATACTTCTTGAGGGATTATTTTGTCAATTTTTGTCTCTATTTTATCTAATTGTTTTCCAATTACTATTAAACTCTAGTTTGTATAATTATTTTGCTCAATTATTTTTTTGTCATTTTGTTCTGGAATTTTGAAAGGACTTTCTTGGAGTTTAGCATTTTTATGGTTGATAACTATAGTTTCAACTGGGGGATGACTGGCTAAGACTTTGATGTTATCTTCCTTTTCCCATTTTTCTTGGGTTAAGGTTTTTAACTCTTTTGTCATGTAGTGACTTTCGACAAAATCTAGATAAAATATTTCTGATTTGGTTTTTTTCTTGAAATTTTTCCATTCATTAAAGATTTGTTGTCTTTGTTCTTTGTTTGGGTAGACTGTGTGATAGTTATTTCTACTTTCCAGATTTTCTGGGGCATTTAAATGATTATCTAGGATTTTCCAATGAATTTTAAATTCTTTGTTGAGGGCCCGTAACTGATTGTCTACTGGAATGGCTTCGGCTTCAAAATCAGTTTGTGTGGGATAGTTTGGGGAATTGGATTTCTCATCTTCTTTTACTGGTTTCTTACCATAACAAGGATCGTTGACTTGTGAGGTTTTTCTTAAGGATTCTAATTTTAAATCAATTAACGTTCTTTCTAACTCTAGGTCTCTTTCTAGAGTGGAGGAAGACGAAGTGAAGGAATGTCTAGCAGGACGTTTGAAAGATTGACTAGGTGTTGGAAGTTGTTGTATTTGGACTGAAGAATTAAAAGGGGGTTGATTTCCAAAATTGATTTTGACTGTACCATCTAAATATTGTTGAATATAATCAAGATTATTCAAATTATGTTGAATAGGTGTAGGTTGACTTTCAGTTGCTAATGTCCAGTCTAAAGGTAACTTGACATCATACCACTTAATTGTGTGAGGGACTCTAATATTGGCGTTTGTTTTACTACTATGGATTAACAAAGTTTGATCCTTGGGACTTTTATTAAGGGCTTGGAAGTTCATATTGGTTCCTGTGACTTTGTAGTAAATTCTATAAACTAAAGCTAAAGGTTAGGACTTCATAACCTTCAGTTTTTATACTTAATGTTAACGTTTTTAATATGACTAAGACTTACTGTAAAATTTGGGTAACAATCAAAATGGATTGGACCGTTAAATAGACTTGACTCAATAATTCCTAGGGTGCTGTCACTAAAATTGGTAAATCTTCCATCTCTGAGGTAGAGAAGGATAGAGGCATTAAGGCCTATTCGGGTTAAGGGTTTGATTGCTACTTGAAATAAACCAATATGGAGGAAATTGTTTCCATCTTTTCGATGTTTCTTGATTGACTCAAGGTTAAGTAGTTGGCATGTTTCATGTTCTTTACTAAGAGCATAGACTTGTTCAACCGTTTTAACATGGGTTGTTGACTTAAAAAAGGAAAGTGACTAGCGTTTTCTATAAATTTCTTGACTAGGGACTCTAGGTATATTCCAATCTTTAAAACTAATTTCACTATCTAATTCAAATTCTACTTGTTCTTCATTGACTATGTCTGGAATTTTACTAATACTGGCTCTATAACTACAGCTATGAACTGAGTTGGTTCTAATAAGACGACTCATTTGGCTAAGTAAACTGAATTAGAATCTTAGAGAAAGAAGATAGTCAGGAACTTCTATTGAAGACTCATGGTTATCTGGGAACCTAGGGATTCTCTCTCTCATCGCTCATGCTGCAACCGCTCATGCCTCTACCTAGGACTTGCTGTTTGGACACTAGGACTTATTGTTTGGGTCGAGAGCAAAGGACATGTGTACAGATAAACAATGAAGGAGCAACATAAGAAATTGAAGACTTCAGACTCAGAGAGCTTAAACCAGCCACTTGGGCGGAAAGAAGAAGACTTAGAATGAACTCAACAACGCTTACGGCTCTGATACCAGGAGGGGATCTAGAGACCAGAAGAGAATGCAGTAATGAAGAATAGATAATAAAACAATTGAAAATATTGCAATAAAACTAGCAATGCGTAAAATAAAATTGATAGAAATAAAATTAGCATTTAACTGAAAATAATGAAGTTGTAGACTTACATAAAATCTTGATTGAAAGATTTTATTGATATATATATATATATATATATATATATATATATATATATATATATATAATATACATAGATATGTAAATGTAATTATTACCACTACCAAGTTTATACTGGGGAAACAATCTAATTGGGGGATTGTTTGACTAGACCATATGGAAGAATCCTCAATTGACAATGTGGCTAGGGAATGAGCCATCCAACTGGGACTAAGCTCACCAGCACATAGAACAAAATCCTCAATACTCGTACACCTGTGACAAGTCCTGCGCGCGCAGACTAACCCCGCTAAGGGTCAACGAAATGCCCCGTCACGGGTGCCCGGGTTCCAACATTTCAAAATATCCCATATCACCAGTTATCCAATTCCAATATTCCAAATCCGGGGAGGTACATAGGGTAGTGCTTATAGCACTTCAAACTGACATAAACTATAATCCACTCTCTTTCCATAATCTCAATACCAACACCCCACATACCCCACACATAACCAAATATAGATAGAAATTCTCAAAAATAGTATATCTCAACTCATGATAATCACAAATATGCCAAGCACCAAATGTATTTCAAATACTTTATAAAAAATATCAAGTTTCAACAATTAAATTATATAATAAACTCAATAAACAATAAATCATCATGCATAGCTTTCCGTCTTAAAAATAATGCTTATTGTTTGAAAACAAAGTACACTCACAGGTAGTCCCATGCTACTCGACCCTGAGAGGGTCCCGTTTGCTGCGTACGAGTAGCCAGAGTACCTATTTAAAAACACGAGGACAATATTAAAATAAGACGCTTTGAACGAGAACTTCAAAATAATTTCCAAATTCTAGGGATTCAAGTGTATGTATGATGGATGAGACGTTCCTAAGGTCAAACTACGTGTTTCAAATGGTGTAATAGCCTCGGGAGACGCACGGTCAACCAAGTGGTCAAACTTTCCAAAGTTGGTCAATCAGGCCTGCGGGGCCCACAACCTCCGATTTATGATCCGAAAGTTCCTATGGGTTCAACAAGGTTTATTATACATGTCTTGCAAGTTTAGTCATAATCGAACAGTCAGATTGCTCGCGATCGCATGATCGAATCGCTCACGATCTCATGATTGGATGGTTTCCGTTTAACCTAACCTTTGAATCATGGAATCGGAGCATTTGGGTCTTCGATTCACGATCCGCGAATTCCTACATGATCCTAGAGATGCCTAGACCAACATGTATGGAAATGGAGTCGATCCAACGGTCCGAACATATCGAACCCGAATAACGCCTAATATGCATAATCCGATTGACAGTCAAACGATAACCAAATTCAAATATGAGCATACCGTCGTGCTTGGGACGATATGGGGATCATTTTAGGACCAAATGGGTCACCCAAACAGTGCCCACGCTTAGCCACACGCGCTGGCAGTGCAAGGGTGCCTTGGAGAAATTCCAACGATCAGAAAATCTCCAAACCACCCGTCAAGACATATACCTACATGCTCAAGACAATGAGTGTAGGAACTTTTGCTCTTGGACAATGGCCAAAAAGTGACCAGAACTTGCCGGAAACACGAGCCGAAAACTCGCCAAACTTTAAGTGATAAATCGAGTTCCAAAATACAAAAATTGATCCTAATCAACCCAACCATCAGCTAGAACACATTGAGATGATGAAATGCAAACCTAGATCGAAGAAATTGGTGGCCGAAATCGCGGGAACGAGCGGTAGAAGTTTTGGGTAAAAACTTGTCTGTTTTTGCCTTTTTTGGGTGACGGTGGTGGTTGTCGGTGCCGGGGATGGGGTGGGATGGAGAGAGGGGGTGGAGGCGGTTCTTTTGGTATTGGCCTTGTGGGGTGGACTATGGCGGTGGTGGGAGGCCAAAAAGCCATCGAATGAACAGTAACCTCATGGGGGGTTGTTGCGTGCAGAGGGAGAGGGGAAGAGAGAGAGAGAGAGAGAGAGAGAGAGAGAACCGGGTTTATAAAAAAAATCAGACTTTGAATTATTTACTATTGTGCCATTATGCTTTCGTTGATCGTAACTTTTTCGTTACAACTCCGATTTGAGCCCACTACGTGTCTACGGACTCATCTCAACGCAATCTACATCATTGTGCCATCCATTTCTACAAAATGGTTCAGGATTAAAAAGTGACCAAAATAACCATATCCTCGGAGGCAAAATTGTAATTTCATATTTTATTAAATTAATTAAATTAACGAATAATTAAAATTGGGTCGGGATGTTACAATCAACATGTGTGTTCTTTGCTCGGGGAACTTGTTGGATGGTGAAGGTAGAGAATGTCTTCTCTTGGACTTTATCAAGGTACTAGTTCATTCTCGGGTGTTTTTCCATGTACTCCCTTGAAGCTTGATTGGTGATGAGTTGAGAATTTGAATAGATGGCCAACCTCGATGACTCCTTTGCTAAGCGCGGTCGAGCAAGTAATGTCTCGTACTCTGCTTCATTGTATGAGGCTGGAAAGCCCAGTGTGATGGCTTGCTCCAACAAAGTTCCTTCTAGGGTGATTATGATGCCAGCTCCAGCTCCCCTGTTATTTGATGCTCTGTCTACGCGCAATTGCCACATGTCCTTGGGTAGGTTAGGTTTGGCGGAGGAGGTCTCGTCTGCTCTAGAACTTTCCTTGCTTTTGTTGACCAGCACACTTCTTCGGCTGAGGATTGAGTAAATTCTACAACGAAATCTGCTAAAGCTTGGGCTTTTATAGCAGTCTTCGGCTGGTAGAGGAGGTCATACTGACTCAATTCGATAGCCCATTTCTTGAGTTGCTAAGAAGCGTTGGAGGTGTGAAGAATTGATCTTAAAGGAAATTCTGTCATGACAATGATTCGGTGAGCTTGGTAGTAGGGTCTTAACTTTCTCGTGGAAACTACAAGGGCAAAATGAGCTTCTCCATTTTCGGGTAGCGAGTCTCTGCATTGAGGACAACTTTTAACGTGTAGAATACCGAATTTGGGACCCCAATTCATCTCGGATGAGACTTGAGTTGACGGCTGAGTAGCATATCGCTGGGGACATATCCTATCATGGTAGGGGCTTTGAAAGCAGGGGAGGTGAAATGAGGTATGCCTTCAAGTCTTTGAGGCTGCTTTTCACTTTTCATTCCACTTGTCCTTTTGTCATTTCTTTTAAGTCTTTGAAGAATGGCCTGCACTTGTTGGTAAATCTTGAAAGTATTGGTTGCGAGCGGTTGCTCTACCCATCAAACTTTGGATATTCTTCATGGTGGCAGGTGACTTCACGTTAAGGATGTCCTTGATTTGATTTGGATGAGCCTCAATGCCTCTTTGGGTGACTAATTACCCCCAAAATCGGCCAGATGAGACTTCAAATGTGCACTTGCTTGGATTCAACTTCATACAGTATTTTCAGAGCAAGCCGAAGGCTTGAGTAAGGTTCTTGATGTGATATGCTCGTTGGGGAGCTTTGACCAAATTCTCATCTGTAACATCCAGACCCAAATTTAAATTATTCGATAATTTAATTAATTTAATTAATTTAATAAGCTAAGGAATTACAATTTTGCCCTCCAGGGCAGGGGCATTTTGGCCACTTTTTAATCCGGCAGGATTTTGGGGAAATGAATGGTACTATTGCGTAGATCATGTCGAGATGAGTTCGTAGACACGTAGTGGGCTCAAATCGAAGTTGTAACGAAGAAGTTACGGTTAAAAGAAGCATAGTGGCAATACTGTAAATTTTTCGAAGTGGGTATGTTAAAAATCAGATTTTTCCCTCATCACCCCCACTTTTAACAGCGCCGATCGATTTTCTCACCACCGCCGCCACCTACGGCCACCAAACTCGACGGGGTTGGTACCGAAAGAACAAGCGCACCGTTGCCTTCCTATCCCACCCCTTAGCCGTTGGAACCACCGTCTGTGGCCGCCGAAAAAAGCAAAAAAATGACAGTTTTTATGTAAAACTTCCCGTTGTTCGTTCGAACATCCTTTCAATGTGTTCTAGCTGATGGTTGGGTTGTTTGGGATCGATTTTTTGCATTTTGGATGTCAATTTATCGCTTAAAGTTTTGGCCAGTTTCGGCTCCTGACTCCGGCTATCTCTAGTCACTTTTTGGGGTTGGTCCAAGAACAAAAGTTGCTCTATTCATTGTTCTGATCATGTAGGTATGGGTCTTGATCGGCACATGGGACACTTTGTGGCAGGCCTTTGGGTCCTAAAATGATCCCCATGTCGTCACGAGCGTGAGGGGATGCTTAGATTTGAATTTGGTTACTGTTTGACTGTCGATCGAATTATGCATACTAGGCGTTATCCGGGTTCGATATGTTCAGACCGTTGGATCATTTTCAAATATGTTGATCTAGGCACCTCTAGGATTGTGTAGGAATTCATAGATTGTGAATCAGAGTCCAGGATGCTCCGATTCAATAACTGAAAGTTTGCGTAAAACAGTGACCGTCCGATCATGCGACTGTGAGCAATCCGACCAATCGATCTGGACCAAACTTGCAGTTCATATATAATAAACCTTGTTGAATCCATAGGAACTTTCGAATTGGAAATCGGATGTCGTGGGCCCTATGGGTCTGGTTGACCAAGTTTGGGGAGTTTGACCCCTCGATTGGCTGTGAGTCTTTCGAGGTAGTTTCACCCTTCGAAATGTACTAGAATAACCTGGAAAACGAGTCCTGATTATTATTTGAGTTATTTTGATTATGTTGGATTTATGAGATTGTTTTATAGTATTTTATGAAAATTATGTGTAAACAAGTTGTGATTATCATTTGAATTATTTGGAGTATTTATGGAACTTATGCTTTTGCGAGTGGACATTGTTTTAAAATAGCATTATTTTTATTGATTAAATTACCATGGATTTTCATGATTATGGAATGGATATATATATATATATATATATCGTTTAATTATGAATATTTCTACTATGTGGATATTTGAAGTTATGATTTTTCGGAATATAGATTGTATAAGTTTAGAAATTACTAATCATCTTGTGATTAAATGATTGGGCACGAGACATGATTATGTGAATATGGGATTGCACCATGCTAAGTACCCTCCCTTGGTTATGGTACCCACACGTGGCGTTGGATTATCTGGTGTGTGATAAAGTAGTCTGCGTGCATAGAACATGGTTTGGTTGGGCCACACTTGGTGTTGGATTTTCCAGCGTGTGTGTTCATTGGGACACAGGTTACTTTACCACACATGGTGTTGGATTTTCCGGTGTGTGGTAAATGATCCGTACACTTTGGTTACTATTACTTTACTATATGTGGCATTGGACTCTCTGGCATATAGTAAAGTAACAGAGAGAGGAAAAAAGGATTTTTATACTATATTGGGAAAAGATTAATGTTTAAAAGAATTAACTTGTTGGTATTATTGAAAATAATTGTATATTATCTGGTTCATGATTATAAATTGTAGACCTATGTGTGGCTTGATCCCTCAATAAGGGTACGTAGGTAGCCTGGGGTCTTACCCAGTTGTAGCCACAAGATCAAGTATATTTTTGGACTTTACTTTGGTCACTAGGATCATATCCTATTTATTAGTTTTATTAAGTTCGGTTTGAATTATGTCGGGGAGCCTGAAGCCCAGTCGATGTGAGATTAAATGATTGGTTATATTTCAGTATTACTAATTAGTTGTGGTTAAAAGGTGTTTGTGGTCTTGTTGAGTCTGAAATCTGTTTGGATGGATGATTGATCCTAGTCTAAGTCTTTCGAATTGCTCTGTTATCACCCATGTAGGGTTGGGCCTATTCTGTGAACTGTGTGCTTTTACATTGTGCATGCTGAAGTTTGGGAATTTTAAACTACATTTTTGACAGGTTGAAAAATTTGGGAAATGTCCATTTTTCAGGAGAGACTCTGCCGAAATTTCAGCAAAAAGTCTCATCCCTCTTTTCCTTGATTTGGAAAAAAAAAAAAAAAAAAAAAAGGCTATATCGTTAGTAAGTGGGCTCGATATCAACTTGATGTTGGAAATATCACAGGATTCATCACGGATTTCGAGGAGTTTAGAGCGGGTCCTGTTATCATTAACATAGACTTCCATAGTTTTGCCGATCTGCTCTTTAAAAGTGTTGTTCACAAGCCTTTGGTAGGTTGCTCTGGCATTCTTTAGCCCAAAGGGTATGATTTTGTAGCAGTATATCCTCTAGTCCGAATAGTTTGACTTGGTCATCCGTTTTGGTCAAACCTGTTGACTTTGACTTTAACTGTTGACTTTCAACGTCTTATCTTCTTCATTTGTTTCTCAAGTTTCTTCTTCTCTTCATTTGTTTCTCTAATCACATTTCTCACTGAAATGGGTTGTACATATCGTATAAATATCGACAGTATCGATGATAATATCGGAAAATATCGATGTCGATAATTTTGCTCACACTACAGCAATATTTTGTCAAAATATCGATGTAAAGGTAAAAAAAAAGGGAAAAAAACACAAAGGGTATTTTTGAACCCCTCCCATTTTACTCCTCCAACACCTTAACCACCATATCACTTATGTTTTTGTGATAATATGTTAAAATATCTTTATTTATAAGGGTTGCATGTTAACAATTACATGCAAAACTATTTTGGGGATTTATCATTTGATGACTACTCTTCATAATACACTTACTCTACACATAAAGATGATGAAGATAGTGAAAAATTTGAACCTCATAGGAACTCTATGTGGTACTAAGTCACTCATGTATCTTACCATGCAATGTATAAAGTGTAAAATATTGTAATAAATCATTATATATAAATGATTATGGTGTGTTTAATCTTTTTTCATTAATTACTACATATTTTCTACACTCACAGTATTTGCCAGCTCTCTGTATAATCAACTTAAATAAGTTAAATCCATCATGCAATGCATTTCCTTCTAATTTTTTGTGATAAACTAATAGATAATTGACTAAATAAACATTCTACAAAGTTTCAATAAAAATTTCCAAGTTTTTCTTACAATTTCCGTGGTTTTTATTCAATTTTTATCGATGTCGATACTATCCCGATATTTCTATAGAAATTTCCGTGTTTTTGGACTACCGACAGTGGCGGAGCCACCTAAGGACCAGTGTGGGCCCAGGCCCTCTCTCATATTTTTTATTTTATCATATGTTTACTTATATGTGTTGCTATATATGTTGGCTTCCTGGAGTAAAAGCTGTAAAAATTAATGTTTTTTCTCATTCTCTTCCTCTTTTGATTAACTTAAGCTTTGTGAATTCCCCTTTCCCCCATTTTACATGTCTAAGTAGGGCATCTTAATATTGGGATTTATGAACATTTTGTATACTTCTTATCTATGTTGAAGTATAAATTATTAAATTTTGAGTCTTTAATAGTGTAGATGATGAGATTAATATTCAACCATGTTAAAATATGAAATTCATGACAATTATGATTGTAATAAATGGATAAATTATTAATCAGTATGAAATGATATTATTAACTTATTAACTCGGATAGCGCTTGAGGGCTCCTATTTGAATTTTTTGAATTTTGTTTTTAAGAGCCCCCTCTAATGTGAAATCCTGGCTCCGCCACTGACTACCGATATTTCCGATATCATCGATATTTTAGACCTTAGGTGAGACATCCTTCCTCTCATCTTCTTAGCCAAAAATCATACCAACTAAGAGGTAGTCTAGCATCTAAAGCCTCTTGGTTGATCTTTTCTCCATCTCTTATTCATTTTGGTGTGGTGAGATAGAGGGCTTCTACTTTAGAGCCTCTTGGTTGAGTAATCTATATTCTAATAGGAGATTGAAGGCCTTTCTAATAATGTGATCATTATTTGTTCTCCAAGAAAAGTTTACAAGGATAAAATGAAAAAAAAAGCTTAGCTCAACTAGAAGCATAGTCAATTCCCCTTTATGTCATTCACTTTTACACGTTGTTGTGAAGCCGTGTGTACCCACGGTAGACTGAAGAATTTTCCTTCCAGTAGAAGGAATATTACAAGAATGTATTACCTAGACAAAAAAGAGTTGGAAAAATGTAGCCGAAAGGCCACGTGTCGAAATATTGCACTCCCACATCCCAGCACAAGCCCAACTGTCAGCTAACCTTACACCACCACAGGTCCACAGTCCCGAAACGTCGGAACATTGAAATTCAATTTATTCAATTATTTTTTTATTTAAAAAAAATAAATAAAAAACAATTTCTATTTATGTCATCCACAACTTTCTCCCTCTCTCTCTTCCTAGGGCTTTTCATCCCCAAACGAGGGCCTCTGTCTCTCTCTCTCTCTCTCTCTCAACCTTTTCTCTGTAGTATTATTTACTATGTAGGATAGAAGAATCAGAATAATTCTCCAGCATCTGCATATTATATAGATATATATTTATATAAATAATATATTATTACGAATATAAATTTTCTTCAGTTTTTCAGGCAGCATATAATTTAAGCTAGATCACTTAGAACATTTTCATCAAATCTAATCACAATGACTTCAGTCATCAACATGGACGGTCAGGATCAGCTACTCAGCGATCTTAACAATTCATCCACCCAGCAACATCAGGTGCTTCTTCTCTCCTGTGTTCTTTCTTCTTGTTCTTCCATCGGACCAGATCTAGTTCATTTTTTTGATCGATTTATTTATTTTTTTGCGCTTTTTAAATCGTAACCCTGTGATTGTTTACCGGGAAACTGAGGGTCAAAGAAAATTTTGTTGGGGGTGAATTGGACTTTCTGGAATTTATCTCTTTCTGTGTTTTCCTGCATTTTCTACGCTGCCAAATGCCACAATTTTGACTGTGTCAAACTCTGGGTTTGATATCTTGGCTGTGAAGCAATTGGAATCCAATATTGAATACTTGGGTTCCTTGTTTTACTTTTCTACGCGTTTTCTCAGCAACCAAACATCACAAAAAACATAAAATCACATTCGGTTGAAATCTTTGAATTAGATATTTGGGTAATTCTAGAAGGTTAGTGTATGATTCTACGCTCTGATGCGAAATGTTTGCTTTCATTGGAGTTTTGGGTTTTCATTAAATTTGTTAAATTGGGGATTTTAAAATTTTCAGGGGGAAATGCAGAGCAACACAGACAACGTTGAAAAGAGATGTGGGAATCATGGTGGGGTGTGTGCAATATGCTTGGATGAGATTATGCTTCAAGAAACTGCTCTTGTAAAAGGTTGCGAGCATGCCTACTGGTTTGTCTTATCAGTCTCTTTTCTATTTAAATCTTGCGTTTCCTAAATTCAAAGTATTGGTCTGCTGCTTTTCGCTCGGTATCATAGTTGTGGTTTATGCATTTGGTGCTATAACTGTTCTGTGTATCTGTAATGATGCTTTGGTCATTTACTCATTTGGTGTGTCTTTGTACAACTTCTCTGGTTACAATAGCCTCTTTGGCTAAAACGGCCACCGTTTGTTTTTTCTGGGGTAGGGCTGATCAGGCTTTTAAAATTTCATAGTTTGGTGGTTTTTGTAAACATTTTATACAATAATTCATAGCCTCAAATGGTCTGATAATTCATTGTCTCATCAAGAATTGTGAGCAATGTCGTCAAAGGCTGTGATCTGAACACTTGTTTCCTGAGATAAGGCAATGTAACTGGCTAGCATCTCTTGTACTGATGCAAAGGTGACAATCCTCAGTTGTTTAAGGTGCACATGCAACAGCAATACAAGTTTGTGGGTTAATGTATAAAAAGCCGGAAGCTACCAACCTATTATGTTTTTTTAAAGTTCCAAACTCAGTGGGTTTTATTTGTAAATTTGCATTTTTTTTTTCGGGGTAAAATCCATGAGAAGCTACCAACCTACTATGTTTTTTTAGTTTCTGAATAAAATGTTAGGGACTTGTTCTCATGTTCTGAACGGCTTTTATCCTTCTATTGACACATTTGCTCATTTTTCCTTTGTTTTAAGGATGACATATTTCTTATTGCTAATATGTGCACATTGGGCTGCACTGTTCAGGAGTAACTAGATAAATTCCATTGCTTCTTTATTGCATTTTGAGAGCATAGTCTAAAAGAGAGGTATGTCTGTCCCATGCTACTTTATCAATTTAATCTGGAGACTGTTTTATCTGCAGTTAAGACATTATAAAGTGTGCATTATTCTTGGTAGTTGATGATATTGAGAATGAGTGCTCATTTGAGCAGTCAATCTTACAATTTACGTCAACCATCAAGTTTTCTGACCTTTTCTGTTTGCCCAAGGACTAAGTACCCTAGGTTCTCTATTTCCCCTGATTTGATAAGTTTTTCTTATTCACAACACATGTTAAGTTATGAAATCAATTATCCCTTATTTCTCCGTTTTCTGATTTCTATTTCCCTTGATTTTCCTTTATCATTAGGTTATTAATTTTGCATCTGTGAAGTCAAATGTTATTAGTGTTTTATTGGTGTCTATTTGATATAAATATCATGAGGTTTATCAAATTTCATTATCAAAGATTGACTATAGATGATATCATGGGTGTTTTTAGTATTTAGAATATTAATTTTTGACAATATATACAATGGATATGTGACTCACTCAAATGAAGATTCTTTATATTGTATATCCTGTGGGTTACATAGTTAAAGTAACTACTCCTCAATGTAGACTTGATTGGTGGTGTTGTAAAAATTAAGGGGTCTAGAAACACGAGTTCATCAGATTTTCTGACGATTGTGGTATGGGAAATCTAGATGGTAGGTGAACCTATATATGCATGGGGAGCAAGGCCTGTTCACAAATAAAACATAATTAGCTTTACCCTCGTTGATTGTATTGAACTATTTATATGCGCATCATGGCTGTTGCGCTGGACTCCCTGTTGATTGCTGCAAAGCCATAGCATTAGTTTTAGCTCTCAACTATACTCTTTCTGAGTTATCGCATGAAAAATAAAATAGAATGAAAGCCTGACATACCCTTTACTTTTATTTGTTTTAAGAAATGACATTGGCTGTGGTATTCATCATTTTTCATTTTCGTTATGTGCAGTGCAACCTGCATTCTTCGTTGGGTGACATACAGCCAAAAGCCCACCTGCCCTCAATGCAAACATCCATTTGAGTTCCTGAATGTCCATCGTTCCCTTGATGGCAGGTATTTGAAGTCTTCTTGTTTCGCTTTATGTGCATATTTAGAAAGGGAGAAACATGGTTATGACTTATGAGAATACCTCCCAGTGGGAGATGGGGAAGACTTTTTGCATGTAAGAGTTATTTTGAGTAATTAGTTAGCGAATCACATAATACTTTCAAGGAGATGCTATTTTTTCAGTAATTAGTTGACATGCCTAAGGAAAGAAAGCATGTATATGCTGTATTAACGCACTACCTTCACATTTTTATGCTTTGACAGCATACAGGACTACATGTTTGAGGAGAGCGTGTGCTTACTTCTTAGAGCAAAATGGTTTGAGCCTCTGATTGTGGAGGAACTTGAAGATGTATATGATGACCCTGATGATTATTATTACCCCTATGAGGATGAAGAGGATGATGATCTGGATGAAGCTTACTTCAGCAGTTCATCGAGTATCCGAATCGGTAATCGAAGATGGGGAGACAATGGATATGTGAGAGGTGGGCGTCAAGAAGCAAGGCCTGTTCACAGATCAAACATAGAGGACTCGGGTGCTAGTTCGTCTCGTGAGCCTAGGAAGAAAGAGGCTGCAATGGATAAAACTGGGAGACGTGCAAAGCGGGCGCTTAAACGTGAAGCTGCTGATAAGGCTGCCGCAGCAAAACATCAGCAGCATTTGGCAAGGTTGGGCCGGAAGTAATTCCCTTTATGCAACTGCGTTATATGGCAGATATTGAAACCCTCCCACCCCATCTCCTGTACAGTAATTCCCTGACCTTTTATCTTTTGGGTTAAGACTGTAGTTGCCGTAACTATGTGAAATAATGTACCATCAGAGGGAAGGAAAAAGGAAAAAAAGAGAAAAAAAGAAAAAGAAAAAAGAAAAAAAAACAAAGACGCTGTGAAATAATGACTGACTGCTCCGTGTATTCTTAAATTTTTTCAGATTACATTTAACCAAAATATTATAAAAATAAAAAAAAAGTTTCAGCTCCACAATCTCACATTTTGCTTCTTTGCAAGTCAAGTTTCGATTGTTTTACTGTTACGCATTCCGAATTGTCTAACAAAGCATGTCTTGACAAGCATGAGTTTACATACTTTAATATGGACACTCTGGGCTTGTTTACGCGTTTACTTACCAAGAATGAGGGAAGACTTGTATTGGGAAACTCAGAGAACTCAAAAAAATTAAAATTGGATCAACTACCCCTCTAGTTTATTCTATTGTTGATTTTGAGGTTACTTGATAACAAATTTTAAAGAATAATTTATGTACTTTTTTTTATTCCAGATCGAGTTTTTTACAATAATGCACCATGAGTTTTTCGGCTTTTTACAAAACTCCATGAGGTTTTTGAAATTCCACGAATACCCCTTAAGTTTTTAAATTATTTTCATAAAACACCTTTTCGTTGATTTTCAATCAAAGATTGATGATTTTATATAGGGTAATTTTCAGTTCACTACTATGAAGTTGTCCATATTTTAGGGTCTGATACAAGTTTTTTTCGTCTCAGTCGCATCCATAACGTGTAATTCCGTATTAATTTCATACATTCGTTAGTCAATCCGTCAAGACCTCCATTAAAAGCTGACATAGAACCATCAAGTGGGCATTGTAATAAACAATTATTGCCAAAACGTTGACGTGGCTACTGATCCCCCCTCTCATTCCATGTCGTCCATGTATGGGCCTTCTTAGTCGAAATGGGAACTGACAGTGACTGCGACTATGGGTTGAGGGAGAAGAGATCACTTTGTGGACTGAAGCAAACCTTGGTGTTGAGGCCCAAAATGTCACAAGAAGCCTAAAGATATTTCAAGCCCAATATAACATATAATGTTGGTTATGAGTGAATCCAAGATGTATTTTGGGAATTAATTCTTTGAATAAATATAGAAATAATGTACATGCCATGCTAAGCCAATAATACATTTTTCTATGCTAAACCACCCGACGAGCTTACATAAGCCCAAGCCACATACATCCACGAGGCTTGCTGAGCAGGTTGTGATATGGATGGTTAAGAGTGTTCATGAGGCCCATTAATGGTCAAAGGAGTGGAAGCTTTGGGCAGCTTGGGAGCACCAAACTCATGCCCATTTCTTGAGCCCAAATATATGGGTAAGCATAAAAGAGAAAAAATAGCCCAGCACCTTAGAGAAATGGCCCAGCACCTTAGAAAATATCTTAGCACCCTATTAAAACCAAGTCAAAACAAAGCCATCGTTAAAACCAAGTGAAACCCATGTGCACGGGCTATTGGAAGTGAGACACCTTTTAGGCCAGCACCCTTACCCATTGTTTCCTCTGCAAGCTTTGGTAGGAAAACCAGGAGGAAAAGCAAGAGGAGCCTCACCCAGGATGGAAGAAGTCAACTGCAGGAAAACCTTTGCCCAAATGCTCTACCTCAATGTGCTTGGATTTAGGAATTTTCACCAAAAAAGGATTGAATCGAAGGAAGTGAAGGGAAATGGAGGAGAAGTCAGCTAAGGTTCCTGAACCATAAGGGGCTTCCCGTGCCTATAAAATAGGGCACCTCCTACCCAGCGAAAAAACCATCCAAAGCACGACTAAGCAATCATCAAGCTACTGGAAAATCCTCAAGCCACCCATCCTTTTATTCCCATCTCTCCCTCCATTCCCTCATCAAATCTTCCCAAATTTCCCTCTCCCCTTGCTCTGAACCTCTGTTTTCCATAAGATATCCAAGCTTTCTCTCTCTATTGCTAAACTCATGGAGGCTTAGCTCCCACGCCACAAGCCTCTCATGCCAAGATCTTCCATATTAATTCACTGAAACACGCTCTCATGCCAAGCCTGTATAGTCTCTGTACAATATGAACTCTTTTTCGAGCCATCTCACACCATTTATCAGCTGTCATATGCCAACAATAGCCAAATACTTCATTTTCTCCAACACCTATTCCAACACTATTCTCACTTCAAGAAGAGCACTTCCAACACAGTAAGATCAAGCAAAATCATTCCAGTACTTGTTATACAATAAAACCTGCAAGGAGCCATTGAAGATTACCAAAATATTCCCTAAGAATCGGCATTCTTTCGGGATATTTTGGGGCCTAGTCCTTGAACCCAGGCAAAGGGGCAAGTTCACTCTTTCTTTACAGCGGCCCAAGTCCACCTAGAGATGTTGGAACAAAAAGGCCCCCACATAAATGGCGACTCTGCTGGGGACTAGGCCGCCAGCTTTAAGTTGCATTGATGCAATATACCAAAGATAAGAGTGTTGTGTCCTTAGTTTTATTTTTCTTAACCATCTGCTCTGTAGAACAACCCTAAAAATGTTAGTAACATTATCTCTTTCTATGTTTCTTAGATCTATGTTCTCAAGCTAAATGAAATCTTGTGAAAGGACCCTTGGGGTTGAGGCAAATTGAGCATTCATGCCACCGAGGTGCTGGAAACACAAAAAGCAAACTCCTCAACCCATTGCAACTCCTAAATGACTTGGGGGCTTCATGCCAAGCAAATTTAAAGAAAAGAAAAGAGGGTCCAAAGCATTTGATGAATGCTACTAGACGATGATGATGTTTGTTGCTGGAAGATAATGATGTGTTGTATGAGATGCTATTGGAACATAACACAGTCTCTATATTTATGCCGCCTGAAGAGTGAACCATCATGCCACCAAATTTGAAAAAGGAGTCCCAGATTTGGGTACTGGAAGGCAGCACGGCAGACTCGAAAACCAATATCTAGTCCAAGTGACTTAAGGGCTCCATGCTATCAAAAGAAAAAGTAATGGTGGCAATACATATGGTTTTGTTCTACAGTAATAACGAAACAAGAATTGGCTTGTCTATGGCAAGTAAGCCACATATTCCTTGAATGAATCAGGCCAAGCATTTCTTGTGACAAGCTAAACCTCAAGCCATTCTAAAATCAAGAAACCGAGCAGTCAAGCACAGCCAACCTAACAAGAAAAACCGAGAGACTATATTGCGATGCTTATTTGCCAACACCTATGCCGCTTTCAAGCTACCGCAAACACTGTCATGCTCAAAACCTTAAGCCTCTTCCTCTATATTTTCCATCTTCTAATTCACCAAAGCCCTTATGCCAGACCAAGCTATATCTTGATTCAACTCAACTATTAGATTATCCACATCCTCAAAGAAAGTCCAAGCTAATCATGCCAAGCGAAGTCACATTCTTCCAGTACCTATTCCACGTCAAACAAAATACTTTCCAGCACTTGCCCTATTTCAAACATCTTGCCAATGTCTGTGCTCCTTAACCTCTAGAACTCGATCCATCATTACAACAATTCAACAAACTTATTGCATCTTTGAAAGAAAACTCAAAGCAGCCTCAACAACTAGCTCGTTCTTTGTCTCACCCGAAGTATCCCTGGTCAAGCAATTTAAATCCTCCATAGACCTTCACATTGCAAGTCAAGGTGCAAGCAACCAAAACTCACCTTCATGCTGTCAAGTTCCTAGCAAATTAGTAAGAAGATGACACTTCTCATGCTTTGGAGCCTCTCAATCAAGTCTAAAAAAGATACATTACCAAGAATAAAATTCCGGAGAAGTACTCGTAGAGAAAAAGGAGGCTCCAGAAGCATAATTTTCCTACATTTATCCATTCTCAACCTGCAACATCCAACAACTATCACCTCCTCATGCAATTTCTCATATCTTCTCATCCTTGGAATCTATCATTTCCATTATAAATCATTACCTCCTCATCACCATCATTCTTCTTAGAGATGCCCGTTTTATGAAGATGAATGCTTCAACACTTGCATGCTCTCATTTTCTTTAAAGAAACTCCTGCAAAGTAGAAGAGGATGCATAAGCAGTAAGAAAACTCATCAACCAAGCATTTGACAAATTCACATGGCATAGTACCAATCCACATGCCAAGCAATTTCATTTCATTCAAGTATTCCAAAAAATTCAGGGATTTCAAGCAAATTGAAGAACTCATGCTCTTACATACCATTCAACATCACGCTCTCACAACAATTATTGCTCAAGATCATGCTTTAGCAATACCCAGATCATCACTCAATGCCAAGAGAAAGGACATGCTAAATTCTCAAACAAAAGCAACATGCCAAGCAAAACTTATACACATGCTTTCCAACCATTCTAGCTGGAACATCCCACATTTAGAAAATCACTATAAATCAAGTTTACATCCAACAAATTCCAAACTTTCCAAATTAGAACTACACATACCAAGCTTTATTTTCCAAAATTGTGTTGCATTTAGAACTAGGGAAGCATGTCAAGCAGATTTGCGAAGCATGCCATGCAGCAGAAACTACACAATTCCAGCTGCCTAGCCCTTACTTTGAAATTGCACCAAAAATCCATGTTTGCTTCAAATGACACAAGACTAGTTCCAACATAACCATTGAGAAGTCTATTTTCATGTATCAAAAGCTCCAACTCAGATTCAAAGAGAAACATTTCAAAAATTCAAAAAACAGCCAGCAAGCTACTATGAGACATTTTTCACAAATACTTGGCATGCATTACTCAAGTGAGTTTGTATGAGTCTTGTTTATCACCAAGCTAAAACCCTAAATCAGAAGCTCAACCTCAGAATTTAGTGCATAATTCACAAATTTTGAGAAATAAAAAGGTACTCAAACTTCAAGCATAGAAAACAAGCATGCATCAAAGGCATCAACATCAATTGATAAACATACTTCAGAAAAATGAAGGCAGAGAACACTACAATTGTTGGATGATCCTCATTTTTGAATATGTTATAAACAACACAATTTCGAGCAACTTTCATGAAGCAAGCACAATCATCTGAGTATCTGAAATTAAAAACAAATGCAGAAACCGAACATGCAGAAACTCACCAGCCATGGATGAAAACAAAAGTTGCAGACCAAGTTTTGAGGCATAAAAAAAAAATTAAAAAATATCTCAAATTTTTACAACCTTTAGTGCCCGAGTAGATGAACAACTTTCATCAAGGAAGTTTTCTGATATGAGCTTATGAAATATAAGTTATGTACTGATGAACAGTACCTACGAGTTTCCATCTTGAAGAAACAAAAGAGAAGGAAAGAAAAAAAGGCGAAAGGAAGAAAGATACATGCAAATGTCAGGTAGAACTTAGCATGCATAATCGAGATGAGCCAAAACCAACCGTACAAGTCATTGTCAAGAATGCAAGGCAATACAAAAGCCACAACCATGCAAAATCAAGCCTCTCTAGTCACTCAAGCAAATAAATCATGCAAACTAAGTTATTTTGAGCTAATCCACCAAGCATTTTCTTCTCTGTCATGCCACAAAATAAGCCAACTCTTGGTAACTCTAGTGAGTGACCTCCAAAATTATAGTGTCTAGGAAAGTTTTTCAAGGCAACACCCTTGGTGTTTAAGAAGGATTAGGTTTTAAGCGGGACCATTGCGACCCCTCCAATCTTCTCGGAAAAATATGGCTGTAATTTCAGAGCCCCTTAACTGGTCATCCTTGAGTTTCTCCTAAACCCATGCCAAACCATTTCATGCAATATCAAGTTCCCACAATTCTAGTTTCTTGTAAGCAACAATCATAACATGCAAAATCCAACTTTGTAAACAATAAAGCAAGTAAAGCAAGCATTGCTAAACACCGAGCAATTACATTTTGTGTCAACCGTAATCAAGCAAGCATGGACACTTGGTGCATATTGAAGGCTACTGGAACATCATTATGATGATGCATATTGAAGAACCTGCCATGCCACTGCCACTTATTTTGGGTTGGAAATTGATCATTCGGACCATTTCAACGCTCTTTCATGGCCCCAATAATCAAAGGGACTAATGTTGAGGCCCAAAATATCACAAGAAGCCCAAATATATTTAAGCCCAATATAACATATAATGTTGGTCATGCGTTAATCCAAGCTGTATTTTGGGAATTAATTCTTTGAATAAATATTGAAATAAAGTACATGTCATGCCAAGCCAATAATGAATACATTTTCCTATGCTAAACCACCTGACGAGCTTAAGTGGGCCCAAGCCACATACATCCCTGGGGCTTGCTAAGCAAGTTATGATATGGATGGTTACGAGTGTTCATGAGGCCCATTGATGGTCCAAGGAGTGGAAGTTTTGGGCAGCTTGGGAGCACCAAACTCATGCTCATTTCTTGAGCCCAAATATATGGGTAAGCAGAAGAGAGAAAAAAATAGCCTAGAACCTTAGTGAAATGGCCCAACACCTTAGAAAATATCCCAGCACCCTATTAAAACCAAGTCAAAACCAAGCCATCATTAAAACCAAGTGAAACCCATGTGCATGGGCTGTTGGAAGAAGTCAGCTGCAGGAAAACCTTGGAGCCCCAAAATGCTCTGCCCTAATGTGCTTGGATTAAGGAATTTTCACCAAAAAGGATTGAATCGAAGGAAGTGAAGGGAAATGGAGGAAAAGACTTGGCAAAATTTGAGGAAAGTCAGCTAGGGTTCTTGAACCAGAAGGGGCTTCCCGCACCTATAAAATAAGGCACCTCCTACCCAGCGAAAAAACCATCCAGAGCACGACCAAGCAATCGTCAAGCTGCTGAAAAATCTTCTGAAGCCACCCATCCTTTTATCCCCATCTCTCCCTCTATTCCCTCATCAAATCTTCCCAAATTTCCCTTTCCCCTCCTCTGAACCTCTGTTTTCCATAAGAAATCCAAGCTTTTTCTCTCTACTTGCTAAACTCATAGAGGCTTAGCTCCCATGCCACAAGCCTCTCATGCCAAGATCTTCCATATTAATTCACTGAAATACGCGCTCATGCCAAGCATGTATAGTTTCTATACAATATGAACTCTTTCCGGAGCCATCTCATACCATTTATCACCTGTCGTATGCCAACAGCCCCCAAATACTTCATCTTCTCTAGCACCTTTTCCAACACTATTCTCGCTTCAAGAAGAGCACTTCCAACACAGTGAAATCAAGCAAAAGCATTCCAGTACCTGTTATACATCAGAACTTGCAAGGAGCCGTTGAAGATTACTAGAATATTCCCTAAGAATTGGCATTCTTTCGGGATATTTTGGGGCCTAGTCCTTTAACCCAGGCAAAGGGGAAACTTCACTCTCTCTTTATAGCGGCCCAAGTCCACCTAGAGCTACTGGAACAAAAAGGCCCCCACACCCAGTAGGAGGTTTGATACGTGCACAAAGGTAATTTTAACAATGTTTCAAGTAAAATTGATGTGGCTCTTATGTGTTTTTGGGTGAAAGGGAATAATTTGGACTCTGTTTGTATAAGTGATTGATGCTCCTTCTAGGTGACGTATGATGCAAAGGACTTCCCACGTACAAAGAAGTTGATAGGTGGGCTGCTTCAGAGGATTCAAAAGATGGATGCTGAGATGCCACAAATTTGTGCAAGGGAGAGGAAGCTTTGGTTCTTTTTAGTTGTGTCTTGGATGCTAGTCGTTGCTTTGATGATGAAAGGGAAATAGGTCTCTTAAGGATTAGGGGTCAGTGGTACATGTAAGGGAAAGGTATTGATTTAGTGTTTTATTGGAATTGGATGAAATGGTTGTGTAATGCTTTGTAACTTTTTGTAATGGTTGTGTAATGACCTAAAATCATTGAAATGAAATAGTCTTTTGCTGCACAAAAACTTGTGTGTGTGTGTGTGTGTTTTTTAGTTATTAGCTTGTTGTACATTTATAAGCCGCTCACAATGAAGGATTTCCAATGAAAACAATGTAGAGAATAACAATAAGCTCAACATTCCAATGCATAAAATACAAATGGTCTTCAACCTTCAAATTACATCATTGAGATCCATTAAAATAACAAGAAAATTTTCCCATCAAAATACATCATTCATCCCTTGGTTGTGTCCAAAATGTATCCTTATCCAAAAGGTATCCATTTCCAAAATATACCATATCCAAAACCAATCCATCTGTAAATCAGTCTAACCAAAATATATCTTATCCAAGCAAAATATCCATCCAACTTTAACCAAAATACCATCAAACTAGTTAACCAAAATATCTAGCATACTAGTTAACCAAAACACCATCAAACTAGTTTCCCTTAAAATACCCTACGCTATTCAATCTCAACATCAGTCTAAATCATTGATTCAAAGTAGCCTTCCTCTTCCTACCATGACCCTAAATTGAATCAGCTCTTGGGTTGGTTTCGGATGACTAAATTGGTTGTGGAGCTCTTGAAGTAGTTTCTTGGAACAAAACAGTTGACTGAGATGGTGGTGGAGATGTAGAAGTAGTTTGTTGTGGAGCTCTTGAAGTGGGTGCTTGTGGTGGTGCTCTCACTACCTACATGTAAAGAACAATTTTGGTTAGTTATTAAAACCCTAAACCACACTATGAGCATAAACCTTTCTTGACATTCTTTTCTTCGCATTCTTGGTAGTGGTTCCCTTGGTTTGAGATGCCTGAGTTGGTTGAGATGATGGTAGTGGAGTCGTATTGGTTTGGGATGCCTAAGTTGGTTGAGATGATGGTGGTAGAGCTGTAGAAGTACTTGGCTGAGATGCAAGGATGAAAATATCGATGATACAAATATTATCGGGCCTTCAATTTACATATATTTCCGGGGATATATTGATGTTGTTTTAGGTATCGGTGAAAATCGACAAAAAAGACAAATATTAGCTTAAAAACACGAAATTTTGAAGTGAAACTTTCATAGATATTAAGCACATTATCAGTGAATGTATTAAACAAATAAAATTCAAAATATACTAAGTCTAAGATATGCATATGATGAAATGTATGTGTATATAATGCGCGATGAAAATCTTGAAAATAAATACAATTAGACTTGACACAACAAAGACAAACATTATTCAAACATAACCCAACCCAACCCATATACATAACCCAACATTATATTACAAGAGTAGGACTTAATCATAAAGGAAATGAGAGATAGAAGATTAGGTGAAAAATAAAATCAAACACACAAGAAACCGAGCAACCAGAGAGACGAGAGAATGAGCCAAAGATAGCCGAAATGACTGAGAAGAGTAGAAAGGAAAAGCTACTAAGTATTAGAGCTTGGTGTTTGTTTGCACTAAAACTAAACAGATAGAAATAAGAGCAACTTACAGGTGATGTGGACGGTTTAAGTACCGATTGAGCCTTCGGTATGTACACTCTCTTCCTTGGGATGTGATGCTGGATCTAGGCCAAAGGTAGAGACAATAGATGAGGTCTAGGGCACCGGTGTGGTACCAGCCGAAGACCCTCCTATGCTAAAGTTAGTTTCTTAAGAGTTACTATTGACGATGCTAGAGCATAAGAGTCAAGTCGAAAGTCTTACCCTGTGTCTAGGGCAAGAGACCCTATTTATAAAGAGGGCTGGGTGTTCTCTTGGTACTTAGTTTTGATGTGGGACTCATGGAACTATCTTCACTACTACAATTTTATTAAACCACGACTCAAAATAGACGACGGTGCACCTTAAAACCGTCGTTGTTTTTTAAAAGATGACAGTTTTACAAACCGTTGTACTATACCATCTTATACGCTACTAAAATAGAATTATTTGAGTTTATTTTTAGAACACGACACTTGTCAATTAACAAGTGTCGTCTTTTAGAACCCACTAAACAAAAGGATTTTTAAAACACAACGCTTGTTAATTGACAAGCGTTGTCGAGCTAAACAAAAGGGCGGCTTATGAATTCGCGCTTGACCTAAAATTCAGATTGTGTCTATGAAAACTTTATCTCTCCCTCCTTGAAACCTCCTGAGCTCCTCTCTTCTTGAAACCCTCCTGAGCTATCTGAAACACTCCATCTCTCACCTTTCTACTCCTCATACGTACCTACCAACCATCGACGCCGTCAACGCCATCATTCTTCGCATCAGTCATCACCAGCCGCCATCGATGCCATCTTCACAGTCAACGACGATGATGTCCTTGAAAACAGATCTAGAGACCTTGCGAGATGGGAAAATCCAAGAACATCAGATTTGCCATCGAACCTTAGGCGACAAATCAGAGAGACAAAGGAGAAGATGAGCTGGTCTTCGATGACAGATCTCCATCGCACCTTCTTGGTCATCGAGCTCGCCATCCACGTCACAAATCTCGTTGTCTTGGTCATTCTTGAGTTTGATAAAGATTCATTCTCTCTTGGTGAACTTTTCAATTGTAGGTGAATCCAATCTAGTACGAATCAATTGGTAATAGAATTTCTTTCATTATTTCTGTTTTCTTTTCGTAGAGCATCAAAAAATTATACCTATGCAGAGCATATATACAGTCTCAATTTTCTTTTTATTTATTCTGACATTTGCATGTAGGATTTCTCATAAATTTCTCCAGATTTGAGAATTCATAGCTATAATTTTTTTTTTCTGTTTTAAAATTTTTCCAGATTGTTTTACATAAGGGTAATGGTTTGGGAGGTAAAAAACAAAGGTACAGAGTGAAGGTTTTAATCAAGAATCTAGTCTGCCTCCAATTCATGGATATGGAAGAGAAAGAAAACTGATCTTGGTAAAGTCTGTGGCTCTGTCGACTTACCTTTTTTCATTATTTTGTTAATAAAAAAAATTAAAAATAAAGAGGTCTTGGAGTATTAGAACTCTCAACAAGTACATTGTATGCATACTTTCCAAAGTATTGGACCTTTATCAAAGAAATCTGAATTAAAGAATGCAAAAGATATTTTTCCCGTTGATAATCTGTCTCCTTCCATGTCATAAGTTGTTCTTTTTGTCTTACAAAATTTTAAAATGGGAGTTGAGCCCCTTATGTTTGAGTGAGACCACCGTGTATATATGTATCCTTTTTTTTTTTTTTTTTTAGTCATTGTTCTATTAATTGTGGAGGAGTTTAGGAGAGGACATAGTGGATTTGACAGAACATCTTGAGATCAGAGGATCATTTTATCTTGTCTTTGAATTGTGATCTTTAACATTTCTAAATACACAAGTTTAAGTTGTAAATTGTTTTTGTAATGTGATTTTTCATTTGTGCTTCTGTGTCAATATTAATTTTGAATTTTCCATTAGTTTTGCTATTCTTCCTTTTTTGTGGATAAAAGAGATTTATACTACTTTCATTTGTTTATTTTCTCTAGATTTTCATTTGGGTTTTCATTGCTTTGGATTTTCTTTTCTACCTTCTGTCTCTACAATTTGTTTGAGTTTTTATTGCTTTTGGCCTAATCCAACTGTTTTGATGTCAATAGCAATGTGAAGGGTAACATTTGACGACGGGAAGAGGCTGAGGACAATGGATAGGCATGTGAAATATTAGTTTTTCTTTGAGAAAGCCAATACTTTAATTTCACCCAATAAGTCTAACATCCTTATAGTGTGTTTCGAAATTGTTTTAGCATGTCTATTTTCAAAGAGATATGAGGTTGCAGGAAATTGTAGTTATTTTCAATATATTTAACAATACACTTGTATGCTCTGTTATGTTTTTAGTGCTCTGGTCTTATCAAGCTCATAAAGCAACTCTAAGTTAGTCAAAATGTTCTTTTTTATTGTGTTACAAATGAACTTTTCCTGCATAAGCTTATGCTTGTATAGATGATGCATATTTTTTGTTAGCTAAGATGACAGCAAGATAATGCAATCTTATTGCGGTTTTTGATTGCTCAGGTAAGATGACATGGCAAATAGGTGCTGCAGCTTATATCGAGTGCAGCTCAAAGGCCCAGTTGGTAGACAACTTAGAAGAATATAAGATCCATTTGACCAAGATGACTTAGAACACTACTCCAAGATGACAGCTGAATGTGGAGAACAAGTACAAATTGTGGAAGATACAACAACCATAGGTTAATGCTTTGGATATGGTATTTTGTAATTATAGGTTATAATGTTATAAATATGGTATTTCGTATGGATATAGTAGGAATCAAGATTGGTAAACAATGTAATTACAATTGAATCTTCAAGTTTTATGAAGGAAATAATTTTTTAATGTATATATTGTTCAAAAAGCATTATGATTGTTTTTCTAGTTAAAATTTTTAGAGAATTGTTGAAAATGAAAAAAAAAAATCTAAAATGAAATCAGTACATCATTTTTACAGATAATAAACAGTGGTTTTTTGGAACAAAACCGTCTTCTTTAGATTTAATAGACATCTTTGGATATAATAAACGACGGTTTTATCAGACAAACTGTCGTCTTTACATTAAATAGACGACAATTTTTTAAGAAAAAGTGTCAGCTTTACATTTAATAGACGACGGTTCTATAAAAAAAGCTGTCGTCTTTACATTCAATAGACGACGGTTTTTTCAGAAAAAGTGTCGTCTTTACATGTAATAGATGACAACTCTAAAAAATGTCATCTTTACATTCAATAGACAACGGTTTTTTTAGAAAAAGTGTCGTCTTTACATGTAATAGACGACGGTTCTTTTAAAAACCGTTGTTTTTTACATATAATAGACGACGGTAATTAACCGTCGTAGTTTGACTTTCAAAAAGATGACGGTCGATTTAATGACGGTTTGAAAAAGAAAAAGACAACGGTGTTTCCCCGTCGTCTATTTCAATTTTTGTAGTAGTGCTTCCGAGGTCAACACGAGTCCAACAAATATCAAAGCGGAGGGTTCGAGGTTATCCCTCAAGACCTATTTCCAAGGTGCAGAATAGGCAGGGTGTGATGGATGTATGAAGAGGACGACCAATCGGAGGATGGAGGCAGAAGCACTTGCTGTTCGCAGGACTAGCCTTTGCCAGCAGGGTCACAGGGCCATGTTGGGTGCTGGATCGGTCGCGGGTACCGAAGGTACCTACTGATCTGTATCACTTGGCGTTGTGCTATTGCCATGTGTCGCAACATGAATGGTGGGTCAAATGTGGTACAAACAGGAGTCCCCAAGTTTCCAATTGATAAGAGATTTCTTGGTTGGGGACTTGCATGTGTCTTCGGCATTTTGACTCGCCACTTGACGAGGGGATTTAACCACTTTTCTGTCCGTGGTTGCCGATGGTAGTCATATACTCCCTTATGTCCCCAAGCAAAGGGGGCTTGGAAAAGTGGAAGCTACAACAATAAATGCCGAATGCGTGAGAGAGTGAGAACTCGACTCTGCATACATGCCGTTCGGTACCAAGAATGAGTGAAAACGCGAACTCGTATGCCTGCCATTCGGCACGGAGGGTGAGTGAGGACTCACACCCGTGTGCCTGCCGTTCGGCACGGAGGGTGAGTGAGGCCTCGCGCCCGTGCACCTGTCGTTCGGCATGGAGGGTGAGTGAGGACTTGTGCCCGTGAGCCTGCCGTTCGGCGCGAAGGGTGAGCAAGGACTCGTGCCCGTGCGCGTGTCGTTCGGCGTGGAGGGTGAGTGAGAACTCGGGCCCGTTAGCCTACCTTTTGGCCTGGAGGGTGAGTGAGGACTCGCGCCCGTGAGCCTGCCGTTCAACGCAGAGGGTGAACGAGGACTCGCGCCTGTGCGCCTGTCGTTCGGCGTGGAGGGTGAGTGAGAACTATGGCCTGTTAGCCTGCCATTCGACCTAGAGGGTGAGTGAGGACTCACACTTGTGCGCTTGCCGTTCGGCGTGGAGGGTGTGTAAGAACTCGGGCCCATGCGCCTACCATTCGACGTGGAGGGTGAGTGAGAACTCACGCCCGTGCGCTTGCCGTTCGAATAGAGGGTGAGTGAGAACTTGGGTGGACCCGTGCACCTGCCGTTCGGCGTGGAGGATGAGTGAGAACTTGTGCCCGTGCGCTTGCCGATCTGTGCGGAGGGTGAGTGTGAACTCGTACCCGTGCGCTTGCCGTTCAGCATGGAGGGTGAGTGAGAACTTGGGCCTGTGTGCTTGCCATTCAGCGCGGAGGGTAAGTGAGAACTCGCGCCCGTGCGCTTGGCTTTCGGCATGAAGGGTGGGTGAGAACTTGGGCCCATGTGCCTGCCGTATGTTAGGGGTGTTTGTGCTCACGTTCGAAAAATCTATGAGCATTGAAACGTCTCATCAGGTTGGAAGTGTTGACTCTTAGGCTCCCATGTGCATGGATGACACGTGTCGGGAGGGTTTCGAAAGGTCGCGTCGTTTCGTTTTCCGATGCTAGATTCGTCCTATAAATAGGATAGAAGGAACGATGAGAAGAGTACTTAGCATTGTGGAGAGCAAGTAGAGCTTAGGTGGGGCGATTTTCTGCGAGCATATTACGCCTGCACAAGCAAATTCTGGCGAGCGTTTTGAGATGGTAGTGATTTCCGACGACTGTGATTTGTCGTGCTAACAAGGTCTGTGGAGTCTTTTGTTTTCCAAGGTGAATCAAATTGGTGGCATGTCTTCAATTGCTACATGAACATGTATGAATGTGTATGAACGTAGATGAACATAGGCCTTGATGCGCTAGGTTCATAGTTTTGATTCGGGTATGGCATTTAGTTTCCTTTTTCCTTTGTTTGTAGATGCCAAATAGCGAGTCAGAGTATAGTGACAGCCCTGGGGCTTTTGAGGGAGAGTCTTCTTTGGAAAGCTCTGTTGCAGAGCTTGGGAGTGCCGATTTCGAGAGCATCGATGTTGAAATAGTAGAAGATACAAAGGTCCTTATCGAAGTTGGGGGAATTTCTTGTCTAGAGTCTCGAAGTTATGAGCCTTCAACATCTAGTCACAGAGCCAAGGTGGCTTAGGTGTCGATTTCTGCTCCAGGAGAGGGGGTGCTGACTATTGTTACGGGTAGGCTTCCAGTGCCAATGGCGAGGCCTAAGGGTCCCGTTTTTGGTTTGTTATTTATGGAGACAAACGCATTGACCGAGGGTGAGTTGGCAAAGATTCGGGCATAGTATCACATTCCAAATTCAGTAGTGATGCAAATCCTTGGGCCGCTTGAGTCCTTGAGAAATCCAGAAGGTGAGGTGATCTTCTTCACCGATGTCTTCAAGCACGGACTCCGATTGCCATTAAGACATTTGGTACAGAAGATCCTGGCACAAATTGGGTATGCGCCTGGGTAGTTTAATCCAAACTTCTGGATCACTCTCCTCGGCACTATAACAGCCTTTGGTGTAGCCGAAGAGGGAGAGTCGAGCTATGAACAGTCAGCGAGGGCACTTTGTGGTTGGTGTGCAGAGCTCCCAAAAGACCTGGCGACGGCGTCGGGTGCTAGTATCCGGGGCTTGGGAATTAGCACCGGGTGTGATTGTAGAGAGGCACATCCCTACAACTTTCCAGACAATTGGTAGGCACAGGATGCTGTTGGGTAGTATCTTGAGAGTTTTTTTTTGGCGGACTAGACTGCACATACAAAAATGAATTATTGTCGAAGCTAACCTGTGTTCATCTTTTGTTAGTGTCTTTGAAGTGACCGACCTCGTCGAAGAGGGACATGGAGGTGATCGAGTGGGTTCGGGGGAAGATTGCCAAAGAGGACAGTTACTTCAAGACCCTACTGGATTTTGGCAATCTGTTCAAGGCGGGCTTAATTACCGAGGCCGAGAACGCCAAAAGGGAGAAAGAGAAAAGTAAGTTATGTCATTCGTCAAGTGTTAGTTTTTTGTTATTTCTTTTTGTATTCCGTTCCTTTATTGACTTGTGTTTTGTGTAGTGGCAGGAGGTAGGGCCATGTCGGATGCAATGAGGAGGCGATTGGAGTCTTGGGGGCCTCAGCAGAAGAAGAAGGGAGAGTCCTCCAGGTTGAGGGTGAAGGCACAGGGTCCGGCTGAAGGTGCTGCGGCCGATGATATGACTGTGGCTGATCACTATAGGGAGAAAAGCGCAGCAAAGGCTGAGATCATTCCTGAGGCCCACCTCTAGATGACTGGGAAGAGGCAGATTGAGGGAGCCCTCAACATGACGCCGTTGTCGAAGAGGCCAAAAAGGCCGAATGAGGATGCGGCCATCCTTATTCCCAGTTATGAGGCAGAGGGGATGCCGAGCCGGTGAACGTTGCATGCCCTCGGAAGGTCGTGCCGTTCGTGAACAGCGTCATCGATGATGCATAGATGGAGCTCTCGGAACTGGAGCAGCTACCTGTCAAGTCGTTGTGCGAGTAGGCCAATCGAGCAATTCGACTCCAGGCTGTGGTAAGTGTTGTGTTTTGTAGTTTTCAAGTGTTTGTGAGATCGACACTCATATACTGTTGTTGCTTTGCAAGCTGACGTGGAGATGTGGCTTTGCATGAAGTGGGCCCTTAGTACTGGAGAGCGGTATCAAAAGAGGTACAAGGATAGCCGAGCGAAAATCGCTGAGGTTGGTAAGGCTATCCAAGATGCCTATCGACATGCTGAGGAGAATGCGGCAAGTGATTGACATTCCAAGGGTGACCGAGGGTCTATCCATCATAACCACGCAATCAATATGTCCCGGGTCGGCAGACATCGACGACTTCGTAAGGACCTTCCCATGAGGGGCTGAGGGCCCTTTCATAGGTTTTTTGGTTGTGAGAGAGACTTTGTGCAGAACCCAGTCCCCCACTTTGAACGATCGGCGTTTGATGCGCGAATCGTAATATCGAGAGGTTCGCTACTTGTATGCGGCATTCTGAAGCTGAGCTTGTGATCGGTGTTCTTCAACGAGATCTAGGTTTAAGGTGAACTAGGCTTCATTCTGCTTTGGGTCGTGGGATGCCGTTTTTCATGTTGGTGCGTTGATCTCTACGGGCACGACAACTTCGGTACCAAAGGCGAGGGAGAATGAGGTTTCGCCAGTCGACCTTCGGTATGATGTGTTGATGGCCCATAATGCTTTTGGTAGAATGTCCGGCCATTCGCCCTTGGTTGTTCTGAGCTTCTTTTTCAGCGTCTTCTTGATGATCTTATTAATGGCCTCTCCTTGCCCATTGGACTATTGATGAGCTGGAGAGGCAAACAATATGTCGATGTTGAATCGGGAGCATAGATGTCGAAAGCGAGAGGAGTCGAACTGCTTGCCGTTGTCAGTGATGATCACATTCGGGAGGCCGAACCGGCAAATGATGTTCTTCCATACTAAATGCTCGATTTTAGTAGCGGTGATTATTGTCAAGGCTTCAGCTTCAACCCACTTTGTGAAGTAGTCCACGACAACGACTGCGAACTTGAGTTGTCCGTTACATTGCTGCATGGGGCTGATGAGGTCCAATCCCCATTAGGAGAAAGGCTAGAGGATGGTTATTGGGGTGAGTGGTTCGTCATGCAGCTTTGGGATTGAGCTGAAACACTAGCATTAGTCACACCTCTGTACTAGTTTGAGGGCCTCAGTGTGGAGAGTTGGCCAATAGTAACCCTGCCGAACATTAGAGAGTTTGGTTTGGGATGTGAGACTCATGGAAGTGCCTTCCGAGGTCGACACGAGTCCAACAAATATCTAAGCGAGGGGTTCGAGGTTATCCTACAAGACCCCTTTCCAAGGTGCAGAATCGGCAGGGCGTGCCGGATGTATAAAGAGGACGACCAATCGGAGGATGTAGGCAAAAGCACCTGCCATTCGTAAGATTGGCCTTTGCCAGCAGGGTCACAGGGCCATGTTGGGTGCTGGATCGGTCGCGGGTACCGAAGGTACCTACTGATCCATACCACTTGGCGTTGTGCTATTGCCAAGTGTGGCGACGTGAGTGGCGGGTCAGATGTGGTACAAATAGTGTTTGACAATGATTCAGTGGCTGGGATTTATGATTACTTTCAAAATTGAAGACAAATTTCTGAGTTATTTATCTGGTATCGGGAAATATCGGTAAATATCGAGGATATCGGGGGATATCGGGGATATATCGCTGATAAGGGGGAAGAAATAGGCTTACCCCTCTGTATTTGTATCGAAACCTAAAAAAAGGGTGTTATCAGGGATACTTCAGGACTTTTGTTACAAACGAAAGTGAAATTGAGGGACTATGGAAGCCATTTTGAAAGTTAAGGGACTAAAGCTCAAGTTATTACAAAGTTTAGGGACCATAGCTCCTCAAAAGCCTATAGATAAACACTATAAATTGGTTTTTGGAGAAAGAAAAAAAACTCAAAAATAGCCAGTTGTCCCAATTTTTTTATAGTTTAAATGTTTGCTATTTATGAGCTGGTTCAAAATTCAATTGGGTTTTCTGTTAGAATTTAGGTGTTGAAGGGTTATTCATAATTTGGGCCCATTTATGGGCTTATATGTGGAACTCCCTATAAAGATTACATATTGTGTTGGTTTTCCTTTTTATGCTACTTCCATCAAATTTAATATTATTGCTTTGCTTTTGTGCAGATGCTTGATGGACGTGAAATTTCAGAAGCCTGTTATTGTTTACAATTACCCTAAAGATATCAAAGCATTCTGCATGAGGCTCAATGATGATTCTGAGAGAGTGGCTGCCATGGATGTCCTGGTACCAAAGGTGGGCAAGGCATTTTCCTCCTCTCAACTGTTTCTAACTACCTTTGAGTTCCTGTTCCACACTCTGTTGTGTACTTTAGCATTTTGTATCTCTTAATTTGCATGTGTACACGTACGTCTATGTTTTAATTTTTCATTTTCAGGTGGGAGAGTTGATATGGGGGGAGGCCAAAGGGAAGAGCGTTTCGATGATCTCCACAACAGGTACGCATGATTTTACAATCAATATATTGTCCAAACTAACAATAACAAAGGAATGTGATGCAATGTAATGTAATGCGGGATGTATGGATGATACATCTATTGATTGTATGTAGGATTTTGGAGAGGGGACTGCCTGTTGAGCCATATCAGTGGTATACCTTGACTTGCGACGCTTTGGGACTGTCAAACATTGTGATTTTGGTTTAGGCTTCGAACGGATGGTTATGTTGGCTACTGGCCTGGACAATATATTAAAGATTGTATTCCCAACCCTAGAACTGAGGGAAGAGCAGATGTATAAATTAGCTATATATATATATATATATATATACAAAAATTCTCTTATGCGGATATCCGGACATTATTATCGTGCGGACGCCATGTATTTTGTACTACCTCTCATGTTTATATATATATATAAAGCAAAAGGCAGAGAATGGTGAAACATTCAAAATACCAGAAAATGTCATTGGTTAATGCAAATATTAAAAATTGAAATTATTAATTAAATGAAAATAATATGATAAATTCTCACTTTTTCATATTAAAAAAAATTAAAATTAAAAGAAAAATCAGATAATAGATCCTATTTTTATGGAACACAACAACCCATTATCTTTTTTAATTCTAAAATAAATTTTAAGTTTTTTTTTTAAGAGCCTCTCGCAGGTGCGGAAGCGCGTGTGGAAAGGCTAGTATATATAGATATAGGTTGATAGGATAAATTAGAGAGTTTATAAATTAGCTATGTTAAAGATTGTTTATCAAAAAATATGGTAGATTTGCTTAACCTAATACTCTGTATCTAATTAAGAGCTAATTAGTAGTAGATATAATTAGTCAGTTGCTTTTAGTGGCGGATCCATGAAATTTGTAAGGGGGGAGGGGCAATATTAAAAAGGCCAAAAGGTAAATAAAAAAAAAAAAAAAAGTAAACAACCAATTACCATTACAATTTAAATAATACTAATGTTGTTGATAATTAAAATAGATAAGAGTTTTATGTCTAAGACTAATTGACTATTCTATTTTGTATACAAATTAATATGCACAAACGTCAGTCACTAAGTTCAACATAATTGGGCCAGTGCGTTCTACCACAGTGGTGGTGACTTCCCCCTTTCCCCCATGGCATCCCCGTTCGAAACCCCATGTGTGCACTTTGGTGCTTGAGAAACCCCCTTGGAGTAGCCTATCGTTGCGTTTCAAAAAAAAAGTTCAACATAATTGGTTTTTCTTCCCATTGATTGGGGGGCCTGGCCTTACATCTTGTGGAACATGTACGTCCACATAGACCAATCATTCAAATATAGCACAGCTTATTTGGACAAATATTAACTTCATTTTCAACAAAGTGAAGTCAAGTTATTAAGGAACACAAAAATCTTCGGAGTAAGTTGTGAGAAATAAATGCTCAAATTGAATGCCACTAATGAGCTGGTGCTCCCAGACTGTGGCTTGTCTGTTCCTTCCAATTTGAAATGCAACATGGCTCCGTCACTCATTTGTGCATAATTGATTTCTGATTATTGACGAGACCACATGCATCAACACACAGAAATTATCCACCAGTGCTAATGGTTGAGCATAGCAAAATCCTCGTCTGAGTGTTTTTCATCTTTATTTATTTATGCTCATATGAACCACATGCAATATTTTTTGAGTGCTTTCCTCTTCATTCATGGTCATATCAACCATAGAGATTTATAATTTATAGAGCAAGGCCAAAGGGGATTATTTCCAAATCATGACATGTATCTGTACCACATGGTGGTATGGGATTGTTGAGACACTTTCTTCACACAGGAGAGAGAGAGAGAGAGAGAGAGAGAGAGAGAGAGAGAGATGGTAATAACTTTGGAGAGCATCTCAGCGTGAGAAAGGTGGGGAGATTGATAATGAAGATGGGGCCAAGTGGGGGCCTCCAATTCCCTGAGTGGAGCAAGTTAGACATTAGAAGTGGAAGCTGTAATGCCAAGCAAAGCAACCCTTTCAAAAATCACTATCCTTCACCCACCCCCAAAAGAAAGTGCATGAGGAAAAAGTGGTTAAAAAACAACCATAACATCATCAATTTTTTCTTTGATTTACATTCTTCTCTTTATTCCCACCTACTATCATACCCACCACTAAGCAACCTCCACAATTCTACAGTAACTCTCTCTCTCTCTCTCTGTGTGAAGGCTCAATTGGCACAACCTTTCTTTCGTGAAAAATGCATTGCTTCAATTTATAGATTGATCCTCTAAAACTTCTTCTAGAACCCACAGATTTGCAGAAATATAGTTGCAGAAGCAGGCCTCCAATGTATTGTTAATAGTGAATCTGCCATCTGAGAAAACTACAGCTTCTGCGTAGGTGTGCTCTCTCTCTCTCTCTCTCTCGCTCTCTCATTAAACCTCTTACATTGCTTTAAACACCCACGTTTTAAGCATGAAAGCAAACTTGTCCAGAATATTATATTGATCACTTTATCAATCATCTATATCAACTCTGTTTCTGTTCTGTTCTACCATTCTTCTAGCTTTCTTGCTTACCAAACAGAAAATATTAGAATATCCTCAAGGGGAAGAAGCTATATTCTGATCTGATGGAATCATTCAATCCTACAACTGGGTTCCGGTACAACCTGAATTCAAACACAATAGGTGATGTAAATGGTGATTCTGATCACTTTTCAGGGATTCTTGAAATCTATGCTCATCATGCTAGGAACATTCACAACATATGCATCTATGAAAATCAAGATGTCTATGCAAAATTTTCTCTTACTTACAATCCAGATGAGACTCTCTCAACTAGGATCATCAATGGAGGTGGCAAGAACCCCGAATTCAATGAAAACTTGAGGATGAAAATCACTCAACTTGATGCTGTCCTCAAATGTGAGATTTGGATGCTTAGCAGGGCCAGAAACTACATGGAAGACCAGCTTTTGGGATTCACTTTGGTCCCAATTTCACATGTGATTGGCAAAGGAAAGGTAACTCAAGATTATAGTCTGTCTTCCACTGATCTCTTCCATTCCCCAGCTGGAACTGTCAAATTGAGTCTTTCTCTCAACACATCTTTGCCTATTAAACCCTCCAATAGTTCGTTATCCGAATCATCTGCTAACTCATCCATAACTTCAGAAGTTGTGTTGCTTGATCGAAAAGTATCAGAAGTGGTATTAGACCCGGTTGAGTATTCGAGGATCGAATTCCCGGATATCAATGTAGTAAAGGAGAGTCAGCAAATGGTGACTGAGTATTTTAACTTGACAAGGCATGGCTGTGCTTGGAGACCTGGTTCCCAAGGACTTGGCTCGTTTCTTCATCTCGGTGCATCTCCTCAGCCTGCTGCTGATCATGACTATGAAATGACTGTGAGTTCAAATTTAGGAAACCAGGGTGAACCTGTTTCTCCTAATGGGAGTGGGAGCATCCACAACTCTGGCTTCTTAAGTTCCACCACAACAAGCTTGAGTGATGATCGAAACTCCGCTGATTCAATCGAGAAAAAGAATCGTGTGACTGCTGAGTCATCGAATTCTACCAACACTTGTGTCACCACAGGAGCAGCTAATCAAGGTTCTGCTGCTTGTCCAGACACTCCAACCTCAAGGAAGGGAAGAGAAGCTGTAGACACAAAGGATGCGAATTTCTCAGGAAAGGAAGAGGAGAGCAGCAAGGAAAAGACGGTTGGTTCTGGTCAATACGGTCAGGTGTTTTCAGCTCCACTCGGGAACATCAACATGGAGGCCGCCGAGCAGTCTGCAATGCAGCAACAAATAGTGGACATGTACATGAGAAGCATGCAACAGTTTACCGAGTCTTTGGCAAAGATGAAGCTCCCAATGGATCTTGATAAAGCGGAATGTGAAGACCGTGGAGAAGTGATTCCTAACCATAACAAAAATTTAGAACTTGATAAGAAGAAGGATGGATCGCGGGTGTTCTATGGTAGCCGAGCCTTCTTCTGACTGCTAATTGAGATGCTGCAGGACAACATTGAGTTTAATTTATCCAAAACTGATTTTCATAGGCTGCAATATTACATTTGATGAGATATTTGGCTTCATTTTAGTCATGTTTAACTTGTTTCCCTGGCTGATGTATGTGAATACTTTTTCTCTTCAAATTCAGATGCAGTTGTTGCCTTAACTGCAACAAACAACACCAGATGTTAATCATCTGTTAAGCAGAAGTAGTCATGGTGATGGTAATGTAATTTTTAATTTGATTACTTAAAAAGAAAAAAACAGAAAAAGTGATTTTCATATGTGTTCTGCAGCTTCTGCTTTTGAATGAACATCATTTGGTGGTTTGTAAACCTTGGCTCTAAACAGACCTTTATTTATCCCAACCATTTGATGTTTTCCATTGCGATCATGTCCTTCTCCCAATTAACTCTATTTAGGGCCTTTTAAAGTTTCTGGATTTCTCTGTTTTAAGGTGCAAACAAATTAAAATATTTTGTCTTCTGAAGCTATTTGCAGAATGACATAGCAACTGGGTTCCCACATGTTCAGCCAAACCCTAATTTATCCAAGCCTTAACTTTGACCCACCACATCTTCAGGACAATTATTTCTCCACTATACATGTGGTCTGAAGGAAATAGCGTCCCTAGAATGCGAGGTCCCAAACTTCAACTCTATTCATTTGACTGGACTCAGTGCGCTCCAAGATATGAAGCACCAACTTTAAGAAATTAAGGGGATGTATTCAATTAAGATTTTAAAAGAGTTAAATGGAGTTATAAAGTTTATAGAATTCAATGTAGTTCAATTGATTTCTATCAACTCCACATAGACTTTGATTGAATTCCTAGATTGATTTTGATGGTGTTTGTTAGAGTTTTATCGTAGATTTTAAAAGAGTTGGTTAGAGTTCTAAAATATTTTTTTTCTTTTTCTTCTTTTTTTTTTGGGATGTTTATCGTTTTTCTAGATTTTCAAAAGAAAAAAGTACCTTTACAAAAACACTTTGTAAAGAACTTCTAAATCAATACATCCAAAGAAAATTTAAAAAGGGCATCTAATTTGTTCAAATGTGCAGTAATTTCATGACAAAAAAAATCATAAGTAAACTATAATTCTAAATGCATAAAAACAAATAATTATTTGTTTCATTGCTCATCTTTGACTCTCGTCATTCATAGCATCTCTCCACATATCTGAAGATATCCCAACCCTCCATTGGTTAGCATTCTCGCGTTGTTGTTCTTGGGTTTGAAAAACTTGGTCATAATTATTTCCCTCAGTTTCTGGTGACGACGACGACGCTGAATGCTCATTGTTTTCTTCAATAGGAAATTCATCAGAACGACACTCCTTGCGGAGAAAATTGTTGTGAATCTCCCATTTATAATGTTACTAGATAATACATGCAATCTTTAATTAGTTCATAAGAATATATATATATATATATATATATATATATATATGAAGATAATTTTTTCCCTTTTTGTTTTGGCATGGACTAGATATATATTGTATATTGAGAAAGAAGGGAAACGCAGAACAAAAAAAAAGGATGATTGTAGATGAAGAAGGCTATATCGATATTTAATGAATAGCAACAAAAAAAAGGACGATGTAGAAAAATTACATAAACAAAAAAAAAACAGCAACCAGAAAACTATTCAAGAAAAAAAAACAGCAACCAGAAAATAAGAAAGAAGCAAAAAAAGAAAAAAGAAAAAAAAAAAAAAGAAGCAAAAGCAAAAGCAGAATCTTTGGTTCATGGTTATATGGTCTTATGATAGGGTTGCATTTACTAACGTGGCTTGTTGCATGAATTATGATATTTTTCGTTGCTTTTTGCATAATTATCATATATTTTGTCAAGCAACGGCAATTATTTGTATGATGATGTACAACTAGGATATATGATGATGTATAGCAGAAAAAAAAACAAAAAACAAAAAAACAAGCAACGACAATTGCTTGGATACAAGCAACGGCATACAAGATGTGTAGAAAGCGTAGAAAAGAGAAGAAATTTTTTACCTCCACTTGACAAGCACGCACGTTCAACGACTGGAGAGGGTAGAGCACGTTCAAAGTTTCTAGGGTTCACATAAGATTTGTCAAAGCCTTTTGTATTTATACTTACCACTTTAATTTCTAACGAAATCAGGCAACTTATTAATTCCTTCAAAATAAATTACTTTTTGAATACACCTAAATTTTGTTTGACTTTTAAAAAGTCATAATTGAATACACCTAGATTTCGATTTATTTATTTAATATCAATTGAAATCTGAATTGAATACACCCAAACTTTTACAAACTATTTTAAAATCTGAATTGAATACATCCAGACTTTTAAACTCTTTTAAACTCTTTTAAAATCTTAATTGAATACACCCCCTAAATGAGATCTAATTCTAGAATGTAAAAAATGGGGCATGGTGGAGAAATATGACAGCACAAATTAAGAGGGAGAGGAAGAGAAAATAATATAACACGAAGGTTGCCTTGTAAATCGTTTTCAGAAAAGAAAAAAAAAACGAAAGAAAAAAATAATTTGCAAATTGAATATATGAGAATATGAACTTAGTTCGAAAATAATTTAAGAGAACAAAGATAATTAAAACGTGTCTAGTACGTAAAAAACCTAAAACCTTCCAAAGTATATATGAACTCACACACAAACTCCTACAAAGTCAACTATGTATGAACTGATACACCAAAAAATCCCTCAAGTCAACTATATATGAACTCATACACAAACTCCTACAAAGTCTACATTTGACCTATCCCATCAGTGGGTTGCTTCGCTAATGTGGACAACACGTGGATAAAAAGTAATAAAAACAATAATGAAAAAAATATTTTAAAATGATTAAAAAATAAGAATTAAATTCAAAAAAATTTAAAACTTAAATTGAATTCTTTGTTTTGAGCTTTGCTATTCATACTCGCTTGAGCGACTATGACAATACTTGCTGTCCACGTGTATCATCAAATAAGTTCCCAATGTTAATACTACTTAGGGATTAAAGTAGTATTAAAATTGCTTTTTTATCTCTACTAGGAAAGTTCAAAAGCCAACCTCATTAAATGCTACAACTGCTCACTCTTCTTGTTACCCTTTCTACCCGTTATTTTCATTTTTACCCCTCAACATATGTTGTCATTCTTTTTGTTTGGAATTATGCTTTTAAGCCAATCATGTTATGCAAATTTATGCATATTTCATGTATTACTTGTATAGTTACTTTAAATGGGCAAACATGTTGATACAAGAAAGGGTCTCATTATAATTATTGTTATAACATGAAAATTGCCTATTATTTTTCTTATTTTAGTGAAAAATAATATTATGTTGCAGAATGATTACAAGTATATTATCAAGTATCATTGGATTAAAAATATTGGATTTAAGTGTGTTTAAAAGTAATTTGGACAAAAATTTCCTTGCGTGATTTATTATGATTTTATTAAGAATCTTTATTGAAGTTGGAAAATTGTGATTCTTGGCTAGAAACATATAACTTGAGCTCATGAGCTTGTAGGCAAAAACGGTTCGAAAATTGGAGTTGCACGAAGAAGTTACGTGCATTTGAAGTTTTAAGGCCCATATCACAATTTTGAAATTACTAAACAAACATAGAATCTAGATTTATTTTTCAGATAAGTCCTAACTCTTTTACAGGATTCAAGACCTAATGACTTGTCGATTTTTCAACGAACGAACACGATGTTTTAAAGCAATTCTGACTGGACAAGTTGGATTTTATTGCTCTTCTCGAGCACGACCTACCCCCGAGATCAAATCCACCATCGAGTCAACACAGGCAACAAATTGACACCATGAAGTTTTAGGGCCACCGAGACTTTCGTCGTTGTTTCAAGCCATTTCCCGACGAAATTTCACGTTGACCCAGGTATGAAAGTTGCTCCTCTCATTCTAATCCTCAATTTGGCATAGGTTGTGACAGTGTGCTCATATTCGTGAGATTCAATCGTTTGACCGATGATTGGAGTTTCACATATTTGGATAGTTTGATTGGAGATAATCGAACCATTGGATCATCTCCAACTTCTAGTATGTTGTTATTGTTGGATCGTGGCCAAATTATTAGGAAGTGTTTTGATGATGGTTTTCGTCCTATTGGAACTTCAAATTACGTCCTATTCAACTTTTAAGTACTAAGTTGATTTATATAGCTTCCTTTGGTGAAATGGAGCGTAGATTACTCACTTGGGGTTTGGAGTTCGGACTTGTTCAGTAATTTTGGATCAAAAGAGTAGCCAAGACAAAAAGTAAGTACAATAATGTGTTTTTAAAGAAAATCACATATATTATATAATATTATGACTTGAAATTGGAGAATGTTAATGGTTTTGAAATTATCTGTGGTTTTATAAATATAAAATAAATGATTTGATTTGGAACATATGAACTTGTTCGTCAAAGAATCTTAAGTAAGTAAAACCTATTTTATGTTTTAAATTGTTTTAATGATTTGAGAATTGATGGTGCTCACCGTAACAAAAGTATTTCATCACGTGGAACAAAATTATTTCATCACATGAAATTGTGACATGTTACCTTAAATACTTTGTTTCAAATATTTCACATGGAGATGAGTATGATGTTTGTAGAATTGTAATTAGAAAATGCAATTTGATTTATATTGGAAATTTGAATGTGGGAGCAGATCCGTTATGTCCAATTATGTGTACCCTCTATGTCCTCTTTTTAAATGTTTAACACGTGTCCTACGACACAAAAAGTTAACTCTGTAAACTTTTTTTATTTTTGATTAAAAAAATTAAAAACAAAAAAGTCGAAAATCATAGGAGACGAGAGCGAGCGTATGTATTGAGCGTCCTTTCGCCTTTCAACTCTAAAAACCCTTACAAAATCTAGCAATCCTCATTCCCTTCGCTTCTAATTTCTACAAGAAGAAAACCAATCTATTATACCTTTTGTCATCTGTTTCCTTCAAGCGCGCTAGTTAATCTGCACTAATATTTTTTTTCCTCCCTGACTGTTGGCCAACAAGGTGAGTAAAGCTCTGCACCATTCGTTGTGTTTTGTTCTTTTTCTTTACTGATTGTTGACTTTAACTGTTGTACACAAACTTTTTGTTTGCTCTACTGTAGGTAAGCGTGAAAAAAATGACCGAGATGTCTATGTGAAATCTCATCGTGCTGATACAAGATTTGGATGCCTAGCAAGGATGAAAATCAATTGTTGCTTAACTGATATGTTGAGATGTTACTGAGTTCTTCTCGAGCATACCCATGTTACCTCAAGAGTTGAAAGCTAAATTTATAGCAAGTCAAAATTTCACTGCAATAATATTTCCAGTGAAATATTAAAATATGCATAAACTCTATATACACTAGAAGTGTTTAAAAATCGGGGATCGGGGCGGGTATGGGGGATAGTCCCCCGACGGGGATGGGGACGGGGATTCCCCGAAACCTATTAAACGGGGATTGGTTCGGGGATCGGGGCGGGGATGGAGAGCGGGGACGGGGACGGTATTGTCATACCCGGCCCCTACCCGGCCCGTTGCCATCCCTAGTTTAAATTGTTTCAAGATGAGTTGTGTAAAGCTCAAGATTGCGTCTTGAACTTGATTGGTGAGATTGGAAGTGTCAGGAAATATGAAAGTATCCCTCATATTAAGTATTGGCACCATGCAATCATATTTGACTTGTGTGCGCATGCCTTAAAGATTATTTATGCAAAAAAAAATATTCAGAGTATACCAGCATGGTACAACTTGAAGAGACGGACGAAAATATTAAGGCTAAGAGTGCAACAGTTACATGCAAGATCTCAAATGAAAATAACAGAAAGGTAGAAATCGTTAAACGTTATTGAGAGCTATGTCGATTGTACATTCAACTAGTAACACAAGCAACAACGTCAAAAAAAGCCTATTAAATTTCTATATTAGGACTTAGTAGTACATTGGTAGAGGTGAATGCATTTTTGAAGGAGAAAGCAAGTGAAGAACCAACTCAAGTGCTCCCAACAACCACTAATCGTGCTTATGAGGTTAGTGAGTTTGTATGTGTTGATGATAATTGTGGAGGATAAAATATTCACAAATCCTAGGATAAATAATTAATCCAATCAATTTTGTGAATTATTTGACTAAATTGGGATCCTTGCCATAATTGAAATTATTCTTCTGAAACTCTAGCCTCCAAGGCTCCTATAAATACATGGCTACTCACAAGGTTTGAGGTGCGTCTGAAACTTTCCAGAAATCCCCTCTTACAAACCCTAGCTGCCACACTCTCTCTCTCTCTCTCTAACACACAAGGCTTCGGTCACCCGGTTCTCAAAGAAATCTATGTACACTTTGTTAGCTACTATTTCTCCTATACACATTCGATGTAAGATCTCTTCCCAAAAATCACTGTTCAATTGATTATTTATTATGAAATTACATTTTTGCCCTTGAGTGTAGGGGGTACTTTAGTCACTTTTTGTTCGGGAAGGATTATGGTGAATTGAGTGGCACCTTTGCGTAGAGCTCGGTGAAACGAGTTCCTAGATAGGCGGCATGTTCAATTCGGAGTTAAACCGAAGGAGTTGTGGTATGCAAAAGTATAGTGGCACAATCGTAATTTTTTAAAAGTTATATTTTTAAATACCCCAACTCACTCTCTCTCCTCTGTTTCTCTCCCACCGCGACACCGTCGCTTCCAACGACCGTTGTGGTGCCGTCTGGCCACGTGACTGGTCGGAAATGAACCGGGAGCCGACGATCACGCCTGGGCTGAAGCCCAGCCACCTCAAGCCGTCAAGCCGCCGTGACAAGCTCGGAAAGTTCTAGGAGTTTTGAGCTTTTAGTCTCTGTTTGTGGCGATTTCGGTGACAAATTTCGTCGATCTAGGTATGAATCTTCATCCCCTCCACATGCTCTAACTATCTATGTTGGTATCTTGGAGCGATTTTGAGGTTTTGCATATCGTTCAAGATACCCATTTTAGTCGATGGTTTCAGCTTCGATTCGACTGTTTCGACTAGTTTTTGGCCTTGGACTAAGAACAAAAATTGATCCCCTAGTTAGTCTAAATCTGTTGGCATAGGTTTTGGCTGGTGGTTTGGAGATATTCCGTCGCCAAGTGGCGGCGCATGGGCCACTATGTGGTGGTCCATTGCATTCTAAATCGTTCCCCTTGTCATCCTAAGTACGACGGTATGCTCAGATTTGGATTTGGTTATCATTTGACAATCGAACGGATATCACACCTATTATGATATCCAAGTTTGATAGGTTTAGACCGTTCGATTGTTCCAAATTTCAATTATGTTGTTCTCTGTACCTCTAGGATTGTGTAGAAACTTGTTGATCGAGAATCAGAGTCTCGGATACTCCGAGTCAATGATTCTAAGTTCAGGCGAAACGATCGCCGTCCGATTGTGTGATTGGCTTAGATCTGACCGTTCGATCAAGATCAAACTTTCGGGACTTGTTTAATAAACTTTGTTGGACCTATAGGAACTTTCGGATTGGGAATCAGAGGTTGTGGGCCCAGGGGCCTAATTGACGTAGATTGTGGGCCTCGAAGGTCTGACCGGGACCAATTGGTTGGGAGGAGCTTGGGGCTTGGTTGTTTGATTTTAAGTTGGTATTTTGCTCTGAGAGTTTTATTAAATATTTGAGAATTATTGTTCTATCGCTTTTACCTTCCAAGCATGATATATATGTGTTTATTTTTATATATGTGTTAAATGGATTAATAATTGGATTGTGTTGCCTTCGGAAATATGGTTTTCTTCGAAAATATTGATGTCTATGGATATCCTGGTTGCCTTCGAAAATATTGATGTCTACGGACTACTTAGTTGCCTTCGGAAATATTGATGTCTAAGGATATTCTGGTTGCCTTTGGAAATATTGATATCTTCGGACATATAGTTGCCTTCGGAATGTCTTCGGACATATGGTTGCCTTCGGATTATTTTTCATTCTCAAGCTGAGCATATCTCCTTGAGTCATACAAGGGAATTGACAGATTATTTGCGTTCTCAAGTTGAGTATATCTCCCTAAGTCCTGCAAGGGGAAATGACGAATTTGTCTACACTCATATGACATTGCCCCACAAGTATCGGGGACGCCCGAACCGTGTGGTGCAAGAGTTTGCGTTCTCAGGTTGAGTGTATTTTCCTGGGTTCTGCGATGAATGCATCTCAGGCTGACCATGAGTCCCATGAGTTCTGCAAGGAATGCATCTCAGGTTGACATCGTGTCCCCCGAGTTCTGCGAGGATGTATCACACATGTGGCCATATGTGTGGTACATGGAATTGATGGATTATGTTTGAGGTACATCTATGCGGAGATTACGACAGTACCAATGTGTGATACAGTTAACATGATATTATTCACCACCCTGCTCATATCATTTACACATGTGGTTAGCTAGTTTCCCCATCCCTTGTTGCCTTCGGATTTAATGGTTTTCCCATATACCCCTTAGTGGGTGTTTAGGATCCTCACGCAATTGGACACCAAAGCAACAAGAGGATGAAGGAAAAGGAGATTGTGTTGTTGAATTAATTGAACTGCAATAGCAGAATCCATCTGAATAATGAGTTTAGACATACTAATATCAGTAGCAAGCTTCAAACCAAAAAGAAGGCCCCCCAAAGTTCAGCCTCCAGCATCTGGCCTATCCCTAAATTAATAGCAAAACCTCCATTCCACTCTCCAAGAGAATTTCGAAGGACCCCTCCAGCACCAATACATCCAGAAGCAGCCCGTCGAGAGCCGTCTACATTGAGTTTGAAGGTACCATGAACCAAAGGGCTCCAAGCAAGAAAAACCTGTGCTTTCACAATGGCTTTAGTAGTGATAGTAGAAGCTTTAATCCAGTCTTGTACCATTGAGATAATAAATGACTTGAATGACATCACCAATATGTAAATATAGATATAATGGTTAGCTTAGCCTTGTGAAGGAACAATTGGATTAAAAATTACAAAAGCATATCAAATTCTACATTGATTCCTAACCAAAATATCAAATGAAAGCATCCCACCACATAATCATAGAAAAACAACATACATAAGGGTGATTAGCTTCTGATGCACACCACAAAAACGTCTCTAGACACACAAAAAATCCCAGAATTGCCTTCTTTTTTTTTCTTTTTCTTTTTTTTTTTTAAGTTGGAAAGATCTTGAATTCAAAGCGCTAGAAGCTCCAAAACAGGGAGCCAATACAGTGAAATTAAACTACCCATGCAAAGAAACAGGGAATGCATGGAGAGTCAAATAAAGCAACAATACATTTAAATTGATCAAGAAAGAAACGCCAGATAGACAATCCAGCCACAAGGATGTCGAAACGATTCAAGACAAGTCGACACAAAATTAAACATGGTGAGGGAAAATGAGTCTGTCATCTCAAGTCAGCAATGGTAAGCAAATCATCATCGTGTCTATCATAAAATTAAACTAGCGAATTCTTCTATTTTTCAAAAAAAAAAAAATTATTGAAACCAAATGAACTGCATAATGGGTATATGATTATCGCAAATCAATCGTTTAAAAGCTTCTTGTGTGATGACTCCAACACCAACAACCAAAAAGGGGAAAAAATTATGAAGCAGAGTCTGGCTTACTTGACGAACCAGCGGCCAACAAATGAAATAAATGCAAGGATCGAGTTTTGCATCTATGAAAATAGTATAGATACAAGTATCTCTGCTGAGTTTTGCAGAGCAGAGAAAATGAAGCGGCTGAGTTTTGCAGTGCAGAGAAGATGTAGGGGTTGAAGTTTGATTGTACGTAGCGTAGAAGATGAAGCGGCATGCAAACGTGTTTTTTGTCAAAAGTGTATTCTAATTTTTTAATTAGGAGCGTACATCAGTTTGAAACCAATATAATTTCACCAATCCGCATCCAATCCAATATAGATTGGATTATGATTTTTCCAATCTAATCCGATCACATTAGAGGTTTAAATCCAATCCGGTATGATCCAATTGATATTGGATTGGATTGGATTGGATGATTGATTTTCATAATGGAAAAAGATAATATTAAGTTTAATATAATCAAACATTTTAATAGACGTAAATGTAAAATATAAATGAAATGTTAGAGAAAATTATTTTGATTTTATAATATATTAAATATAACTCCATCAAATTACTTAGGGTAAACTGCCGAAATACCCCTTGAACTTGTACCTAATTATCAATTTACCCCTTGATTTTTTTTTTTTTACAAAATTAAGGACTTGAATTAAATTTTATTCTCAATTTCCCCCCTGCCGTCCAAATCAATAACATGTCATCCAATAATCCGTCAAATCAATAAAAAAATATATTTTTAAAAAAATTAAAGATAAATATATATTTTTTGAAAAAATTAAAGAAAAAACAAAAACAAAAAAAATCTTATGGACCCACCCACCCCACCCTCTGCGTCTTCTTCTCCAACTTATCCCCCCTTGACTTGCAACAAAATCCCACCATTTTTTTTTTCTTGCCAAAGCAGTTTCTCAAGCTCGTCTCTCTCTCTCTCTCTCTCTCTCTTCCCCTCCCTTTCCCATTCGAGCTCCCATCTCCCATCATTGACCCACCCCACAATGAACCCAGAACCCACACAAACCCACCCCCTAAACGAACCCAGATTTTTTTCACCCATAGCCCCAACCCCCCTCCCTCCCCTCCCCCCCACCCCAACGAACCCAAAATCTCAACCCTAAATATCGCAACACATCAATGGATTCAAGATCTGAATAAAATGGGGCTGTTTGGAGGGTGGGGGCTGATGGGTTTGGTTGCATAGAGAGAGAGAGAGAGAGAGAGAGAGAGAGAGAGAGAGAGAGAGGGCAAAGAGATCGATAGAGAGGGCAGAGAGAGAGAGGGGCAGAGTCGCAGAGAGAGGGAGTCGTAGGGAGAGAGGGAAGAAAGGGTTTGGTTGCAGAGAGAAGGGAGTCGTAGGGAGAGAGGGAAGAAAAGGTTTGGTTGCAGAGAGAGAGAAGAAAGGATTTTATTAAAATGATTTTTTTAAATTTTATATGTCATACTATTGTATTTTATAGTATTTAATTATTTTTAACATATGAAATGACCAATTTGCCATCATATTTAACGGCAAATTGGATGAAATGTTGATGATTTAGACAGCAAGGGGAACATTGATAATAAAATTTAATTCGAGCCCTTAATTCGCTAAAAAAAAGGTCAGGAGATAAATTGATAGTTATGTACAAGTTCAGAGGGCAATTCGGCAGTTTACCCAATTACTTAAAATCTTTATAACTTTCTTAATGAAAATTATGTAATGAGCAAAATATGCATGAAACTAACTAGATAGGATTTTGATTTGATTTGATTGGATCCTCACGAGCAAATCCGCCATTCGATCCAATCATGTCGGTTTTAAAAATTAGGGATCCAATTGAGGGGACACGAAGTGAATTCCTTAGAATCCATGACGGATCCTGTGGTTTTTCTGACATCCAACCGATGTCGGGCCCACTTCCCCTAAAACAAAGAAAAAGAGGGCTGAGACTTCTATCGAAATTTCGGCAGATTCTCCCCTAAAAAACGGACTTTACCAAATGTTTCAACTTGTCAAAAACACAGTTTAAAATCACCAAACTTCAGCATGCACAAAGTACGTCACACACAATAACCAAACATTTTCTAAAACGTTCTTGTTTTTGAACTCCTTTGTAAATCCATACACCCATATCAAATATCATAGAAGTACACTGTTAATACTATGTCATAGAACTATCTTCCTAGTAAAAATCACATTCTGCATATCATAAACTTCAAGTGCACAGCTATATATAGAGCAAAATATAAAGCATGCTTTGTTACTGAAAAATCTGTTAATATTATGTCATAGAAGTACACTGTTATTACTATGTCATAGAAATCAACTTAGTTGTAGGATATGAACAATTCATACCACTTACTGTAAGTTAACAACTACATCATTTCCTTTGCATAATAGGTACGATAAAAGTGTACAACTTCAAAAAACCCATGTTCGTAAACCAGCTACCTCACTATAGCACAGCTTCATTGCTTCTGAAAGTAAGCTTGAGATACTGTTTTCTACTAACTGAAAGTGTTACCTTCATTACATCTAGACTAATGTTGTTCCTGCACTAGTGGAAATTGACACATGCTAAAGAGCTCAATTGAAAATTTATTGCATTAACAGATCCAAGATAGGACCCAAAGACCTTGACCACAAGAAATGTCAATCTAAAATTTTTAAGTTGCTCTTGACTAAAAGTAAACATAAATTAAACAAGCCTGCAACTTCTTAAGACAAAGAAGCAGAGAACTAAAATTTAGTATGGTCCAGGGCAGATGACAATTAGTTTTTCTATTTTTCTATTTTTCTATTTTGAAAAAGCCCATCTTTCATAGCAATGTAGCTGCAAAGTAAGTCTACAATGAAAATTGCAGTCAACTCACAAAACAACCTTGGAAGAGTTGTAAATCCTTGATATTAAAAAAAAATTAATTCAACTAAGCTAAAAACCTAATCCAACTCAGAATTTCCAAGTACTAACCCAACCCTCATAAATTGTTCTTTTTCCTTTTTACTTTGCAGATGGTCAATATGTTCTATTGAAAAAAAATATCAATATTAGATCTTTTACAGGATCATCTTCCATTTCTCAATTACTTAATCTTTGATTCGGTATATAGGAAGGTAGGAATGCAATTGTACACTACAACGTGAAAAATTGAAGCCTTCGTTCCACACAAATTAATACCCACTTGAAGTGAAGAAACAAACTCACTAGCAACTTGTCATGTCATGCTTGCATAACTCATTAAAACAGATTGCTTGGTCAAATCAGCTAATGTTTAAAATAAGTTGTTGTAGGCAAAATCTATTCAATATAAAGTTTTCTATCAATATATATTCTTGGTCAGAATCACCCTTGGCAAGCAATCTCTTCCTTCTCACATGAAAAATTCAAGGCAAAAGAGAAACAAAAAGCATAGCCAAAATGGGGAAAATGACAGTATTTTTTAATAAATATTGAGCAATCTAAGACTATCATCAACCAGGATGCATATTCATTAGAAATTTGGAAAGCAAAGAGCATGAAATGCAATAGTTAATACTAGTAGCATATACAGCTTCAACTTCAGCTAATGTGACAACATCAATCATCATCAATAAAGTAAGGAGCAAGGGCAAAACAAGGCAAGGCAGTAGTATCTCAATTATGACTAGGGATTAGGAATTGGGAACTGGGAACTAGGAAGGAATGAGGACTACTGACTAACAGTTGAGACAAAAGAGTTGCTGAGCTGAACAATGTAATAACACTGTTTGTACCATATTTGATCCTCCACTCATCCGTTGACACGCGGATCACTTCAACTCCCCAAGTGCCCAAGGCTCCGAACAATCAGCATCGGCTACTGATGGTATTGTCTCAAAGCAGCAAAAGGTCGCTACCGGCCCAGCACAGTCTATAATCGGTATGCCCTACCGATTCTGCAGAACCAACCTCGAAGCACCCGCCCGAAATATCTAAAGACTTGTGTCAACCTCATAGGGCCCTTCCACGAGTCCTACATAGAAATTGAGTACTAAGAGCATACAAAATGCCCTCTATAAATAAGCCCCTTCACTACAACACAGGGGTAAGACTTTTCAGCTTGACTTTTTATACTAATATCTTGTCAACAGCAAAAGCTCTTAGAAAACAAACTTACTTTGGCATAGGAGGGTCTTAGGCTGGTTCCACACCGATTCCATAGACCTTACGAGTCTCGGCTTCCTTCCATTCAGGATCAGCATCTGAGGACAAGAAGAATCTGCATCCGAACACTCAATCGATCTCTCGATCATCCATCTCACTTGTAAGTTACACTCATCTCTATCTGTTCAGTTTTAGTGCCAATAGATTGGCGCCGTTTGTGGGAATCGCTTATTGATTAACCCATATCTCAAAAACTCTAAGACCAAAAAATGAATCCGTCTTCGACCCTCCCTGCCGATGGTCCCATCCTCGGCATTGGTGGTGAGCCAAGTCCTGCTCCCTTGCCTCACACCCGACGAATAGAAACGCCTGCTCGACCGACCACTCTGGAGGCTCGCATGGAGACTCTACAACGGGAAATGGCGAGAATGCAGGAGCACAACAATATCCTCGCTTCTAAACTTGATGACACCCATAGGCACCTGCATGATCAGCAAACGCAGTCAACCCAGCTGCAGAACAGTCTAGAACGAATTATACAGCTTCGGCAGGAGAAGTCAATTAAGAGCATACGGAAGCCTAGCGCTCAAGATAGGGGGAAACAACAAGCCGCAGACAAACCAACTGCCTCCCGAAGATTGTTCATACCCTCCCCAAGGGAGCGTCATCCAGAATATCGAGTTTACTCCGATTGTCGTGACAGGATCAACGATCGGCGCAAGGAAAGGCAGCCCTCACCCATCCAGATCTGAGCAAAACTCAACGATCGGCGGTTAGAGGCGCTTGGACCAAAATCCCCTTTGCGCCAACGGTATGGCGCAGTTGGCCTGGAGGAAACAGATGAATCAGATTACGTCCCAACTTTACCAGGAACCACTATCTCCTACCGATCACCGGGGCCCTCGAAGGAGCACCACAGCCATTGATCGAATAGAGAAAACGATCAGCATGGGGGGGGCTATGAAAGGAGCCCAAGCCAAACTGCAGGTCAAGAGGCTCAGGGCCACCGCACTGGTCGGAGTACGGAGAAAGAGGCAAAGGAGCCCTTCGGTGCCGATCTTCCCTCTACCGATCCTACCATCCGTCTCCTCCTCCAGAAGATGAATCGCATTGAACGTGGGGAACGGTACAGCTAGGGCCGTTCACCGATCGCATCCGAACATTCAGACACGAAAAAGCGGTCCAGGGACTCCGAATATTGTTCTACTCAGGGGTGGAAGACCCTGTTACTCACATTCATACCTTCCAATCGGCCTTGGGTTGCAAAGGGCTAACGGACGAAGGACAATGCTTACTATTCCCCTCCACCCTGACCGGAGTTGCTCTGAATTGGTTCTACCGAATGGAGCCAGGTACAGTTGACTCATTCGATCAGTTGAAGCAAACCTTTCTCAACCATTTTATGATTCAGACCGATCGCCTGTATTCTGCCAATGACCTCTATACCGTTCGGCAGCAAGACGATGAGCCCCTAAGGGAATACGCGGCTAGGTTCAGCCATGAATATTCCCGATGTCCAGAAACTGATGATAGGGCAGCCTTCGGTGCCTTCAAAAGCGGCCTTCGATCGTCTCAGTTTCGCTATCTGGTCCACAGCAGCAACTGGACCGCCTACTCCGAGCTGATGAAACAGGCAGCTATCCACGCCAAGGTCGAACATTTCAACTCCAAAGGATCGGCTTCGGCCCTACCAAGCAAAGCGGCGACGGACGATCGGCCTTCGACACAGAGCTATGACCGATTTCCAGCAAACTGACCCGTCAGTCAAGCCGCCTACCGAACGGCACCCTCAGCTTCTGCTCCTTACGAGGCACGAAACAAACGGAAGGACCACTTCCCGGATCGGCAGGATAGCAACAAAAAGGGCAAGGACTCCGGCAGGCGAAGCGACCTTGGAGATCCAAAGAGGAATCGACCTGAGGACATTTTCACTTTACTCAACACCACTTACGAGCATGTCCTCCTGACCGAGAGTGAAATGATACCGAAGCCGAACAACCGGAAGCTTCCTCGACAGAACGAGGACACCGGCGTATTCTGCCGATACCACCAGTACAACGGCCACGACACAGAATCTTGTATTGCCCTTCACAAAATCGTCGAACGCCTCATCAACGAGGGCAAACTGGATCAGTATTTAAGCACTAAACCAGCATCGGACAAATCATCGAATCGGCAGATCAATATGTTCAGTGGAGGGGCATCCATTGCTGACACCAGCAATCGATCCGTTAAAAACTACGTTCGTGCCGTTCGGCATCCCCAGATCCTCAGTGTAGCGGGAGGACGCAACGACAAGTTCCGGCGAATCGGTTGGGAACCTATTACCTTCTTTGAAGAGGAAGAACGAGGCATCATCTTCCCCCACTCCGATCCCATGATCATACGGGTCGATATTTCAGATTTTGATGTGGGCCGAATCCTCATAGACACCGGCAGTTCAGTCAATGTGCTCTTTGCCGATGCTTTTAATGCCCTCGGTATAGACCCTCAGCATTTGAACAAAGATATCACCCCCCTCCTCAGCTTCTCGGGCGACGTGGTCAAACCAATCGGCAGTGTCCAACTCCCGTTTGCCGTCGACACTATTCCCCGATGAACCATCATCTACACTCATTTCCTGGTCATCGATTGCCCAACGGCATATAACGCCATCATCGGTAGGACGGGGCTCACAAGGATGAAGGCCATGCTGTCACCACACATGCTCCTCCTCAAGTTCCCCACACATGCTGGCGTCGGCCAAGTGCAAGGGGATCAGTTGAGTGCACGGACATGTTACGTTTTGGCAACAAAGGAATCTGCAACAGCTACGCTTTGGGAAGCATACTCAGTTTCTGCCAAGATAACTATGCCGAACGGCAGGGGGACAGACAAACCAGATGATCCCAGGGATGAGGCCGTCACCCCACAAGCACAACCCGTTGAGGATTTGGAATCGGTCACTCTTTCAGAGGCACAACCCGACCGACAGGTCCGAATCGGCACCACCTTGAATTCGGCATTGCATGTCGATTTCATTACCTTTTTGCGCGCCAATACAGAGGTCTTCGCTTGGTCATACGATGACATGCCTGACATCGCCCCAAACGTCATCAGTCACAAGCTCAACATCTGTCCCACTTTCAAACCCATCCGACAGAAACGGCGGGCCTACGATGCCGAATGGTACGAGGCAATGAGAATCGAAGTGGAGAAACTACGAGCAATCGGTTTCATCCAGGAGGTCACTTACCCAATTTGGCTTGCAAATTCGGTCCTGGTCAAAAAATCGAGCGGCGCCTGGAGAATGTGTCAGGACTATACCGATTTAAACAAGGCTTGCCCAAAGGACAGCTTTCCTCTGCCAAGGATCGATCAGATGATGGACGCCACAACAAGCCATGAACTTCTCAGCTTTATGGACACATACTCAGGCTACAACCAGATATTCATGAATCCCACCGATCACAAACATACGGCATTCATCACCGACAAAGGACTTTACTGTTACAATGTCATGCCGTTCGACCTGAAGAACGCTGTGGCAACCTACCAACGCTTGGTCAACAAAATCTTCTCCGAACTCATCGTCACCTCGATGGAGGTTTATGTGAACGACATGCTAGTCAAAAGCAAAACGGCCGATTCTCATCTCCATAATCTCTCTCTCATGTTCAGTGTCTTAAAGAAGTACAACATGCGTCTCAACCCAAGCAAGTGTACCTTCGGCGTCTTCGCGGGAAAATTTCTTGGCTTCATGATCAGCCAACGGGACATTGAGGCCAACCCTGAAAAAATCAAGGCATTGCTCGACATGCAAAAACCGAAGACACAGAAGGATATTCAGAGTCCCACAGGGCGTGTCACTGCTCTGGCCCGATTCATATCCAAGGCTACCAATCGGTGTGCTCCTTTCTTTAAGGCCCTCAAGGGAAGCAAATGGCAGATTGTGTGGACTGCCGAATGCGACAGAGCCTTCCAGGACCTCAAGGCCTACATGAGCAAAGCGCCCCTACTATCCACCCCTCTTCCCAGCAAAGAACTCATCCTATACCTCTCGGTTTCGGCAACAGCACTCAGGTCTGTGCTCATTCGCAAGCCGAACGGCATAGAAGTCCCAATTTTCTATACTAGCCATGCCCTGCAGGATGCTGAGATTCGGTACCCTGACCTCGAGAAGCTCGCCTACGCTTTAGTCCTCTCAACACGAAAGCTTCGGCAGTATTTTCAAGCTCACAGTATCACCGTTCTCACCAATCAGCCTCTGCGCCGAATTCTACAGCGACCCGAGACATCCGGTCGGCTAGTCAAATGGGCCATCGAACTTAGCGAATTCGACATCAGCTACCACCCTCGGCCTGTCGAGAAAGGCCAAGCCGTAGCAGACTTCATCTCCGAAATGACTACTTCCGAAAAGGAAGATCCGGAAGGTATTGCCCCCGGACCGGCTTCAACAGCCCCAATCACCCATCCCACCAAAGGGACCTTTAATCCATCAATTCCCATATGGACTCTCTATGTAGACGGCTCGTCCAACCGACAAGACAGCGGAGCTGGTTTAGTACTAAAAGCCCCTGATCAGACGACCATCGAATATGCCATCCGTTTCCAATTCAAGGCTTCTAACAACGAGGCAGAATACGAAGCTCTTTTGGCAGGCCTTCGGCTTGCTAAAGAAATGGGTGCCAGCCAATTAAAGATATGCAGCGACTCGCAACTTGTCGTTAATCAAGTACTGACCGAATTCGAAGCCAAGGATACCTCGATGGCTGCCTACTTGACACACGCTCGCCGATTGTTTCACCACTTTGCTGCGTATCAAGTTCAGCAGATCCCCAGGTCCGAGAACAGCCATGCTGATGCTCTGTCATGCCTGGCAACAGCAATTGACGACAACGTAGGCCGCCACGTGCCGATCGAAATCCTCGCTCGGCGCAGCACTATTGAAACTGAGGTACATGCCGTTCGGCATGATCCAAGCTGGATGGATCCAATCCTTGCCTACCTCACAAGCGGAACGCTACCAAACGTCAAAACTGAGGCCAAAACTCTCCGCCGCCGATCGGCCCGATACTTAGTTTTGAATCAGATTCTCTATCGGCGTGGTCATTCTCTACCACTGCTTCGGTGCATGACCCCGCAGCAGGGCAACTACGTCTTACGAGAGATTCACGAAGGAGCTTGTGGAGACCATTCAGGAGCCCGATCTCTGGCCTTCAAGACCATTCGGCAGGGATATTATTGGCCGACACTCCATGCCGATGCCACCAAACTGGTCCAAAGGTGTGATCATTGCCAGCGTTTCGGCTCCGTCCCAAAACTGCCAGCCGAACCGCTCACTCCGATTGTCAGCCCATGGCCCTTTGCTCAATGGGGTTTAGATCTCATCGGCCCTATGCCCCAAGGAAAGGGACAGCTTAAATTCGCCATTGTTGCCGTCGACTACTTTACAAAGTGGACCGAAGCCGAAGCCTTGGCAACTATCACCACAGCCAGAGTTGAGCATTTTGTATGGAAGAACATTATTTGTCGGTTCGGCCTCCCGAACGCAATCATCACAGTTCGACTCCTCTCAGTTCCGGCACCTATGCCACCGATTTAACATCAACTTGTTCTTCGCATCTCCAGCGCATCCACAATCAAACGGCCAGGTAGAGGCTATTAACAAGATCATCAAGAAGACACTGAAGAAGAAGCTTGGGGCAGCTAAGGGCGCCTGGCCAGACTTGCTCCCAGAGGTGTTATGGGCCATCAACACCTCCTACCGACGGTCAACTAGCAGAACGCCGTTTTCCCTTGCTTTCGGTACCGAAGCCGTTGTTCCAGTCGAAATCAACACACCCACGTGCCGAACGGCATCTTACACACCAGAGCAAAATGAGACACTACTTGCACTCAACCTTGACCTCGTCGACGAACACCGTTCCCAGGCTCAGCTTCAGAACGCTGCCTACAAACAGAGGATCTCTCGCTACTACGAGTTGCGCGTCAGACGCCGATCGGTCAAAGTGGGGGACTGGGTTTTACGCAAAGTCTCTCTCGCCACCAAGGACTCCAACGAAGGCACCATTGGCCCTTCATGGGAAGGTCCTTATGAGGTCGTCACCGTCTGCCGACCAGGAAGTTACCGATTGTGCGGTACCGATGGCCAAACCCTCGGCCACCCTTGGAACATAGAACATTTGAAATATTACTACAAGCAGACCTTCGGTCATCACTTTGTGTACTAGTGACTGCACCTTCGGTCATCACCTTTGTAATCGGTTTGTTTTTCACAATTCCTATTCTATACATACAGTAACGCCCTAACGGTAGTGCTACATTCAGAATATACTACATACGGCATGCATACTTATATTAGAATAGGAAATTTCAAATTCAACCAAATCAAAAGCACACTTGGGATAAAAAGGCCACAAAAGGGCCATTTGTCATAATGTATTGCCATTCGGCATGTTCCAAAAATATACATTTCCAAAATTTTAAATAAATGAAAAGCATGACTAAGGGGCAGGAGGTTCGGCATCAGCGGTCGCGTCCGCAGGCTCGAGATCGGCAGTCACAGGCTCGGCACTGGTCAAGGCCTCCGCATTCGATGCAGGATGGCCCCCGTCCTCCTCGCTGCTAGATTCGGTGTCATTGGCTTCCTCTGGTTCGGCATCCTCGCCCTTGTAAGCCTCCACCATCTCCTCGGTTACGCCCTCTGGCAGCGGCGGCGGATCCGCATTGTACCGTTTGAATCGGTACACAAGGTCGTCACATTGTTCCATGACTTCCCTGTCCACCAGAAGCGTGAACTCCTCCGTGGACCGGTAGTTAGCAACGGCTTTCGCCATCGCCTCTTCCACCTCCTTGGCATGCGACCGTTCGGCCGCATCCATGGCTACCTCCACAGCCGCCTTGGCCTCTTGGGCAGCCACCACCTCCAATTCGGTCACCGCAAGCTTGGACGCCAGCTCTGCAATCTTAGCAGCATTCTCCTCGGCACGTCGATCGGCTTCCTGGATGAGCTTCCCAGCATCGACAATTTTCGAACGGCCCTCTTCAAATTTTTTCTGGTACCGTTCGGCAGCATTGATGGCCCGTTTTACGCAGAGCCACATCTCCATGTCAGCCTGCACAAATGAAAAGTTTAGTAACTGCCTATCCCACAAATACTTGGAAACAAACCAAAATTTCTATCACACTTACTGCAGTCTGAAGCCGGAAAGCTCGTCCGGTCTGTTCACGCAACGTCTTCATTGACAGTTGCTCTATCTCGGACAGCTCCATTTGGGCGCCATCAATCATGGAGTTGATGAATGGCACCGCCTTCCAAGGGCACGCTATGTTAACCGGCCCCTCCTCCCCCTTCCCTTCATCGTCGAGTATTAGCACGGAGGTCCCCTCGTTCGACCCCTAGGTTTCTTCGGCATCGGTGTCACGTCGAGGGGACCCTCGATCTGCCTCTTGCCTGTCACCTGGAGGTGAATCTCCCGAACGGTCTCGGCTTTGACTGCCCTCTTCTCTCGGCGGCGATCGGCCACTGTCGTCTCATCAGCCAAAGCCCCTCCAGACGCCTGGGCTGCCTTCTTTTTCTTCGGCCTGGGGGACTCCCCTTTCTTCTACTTCGACGCCCCTTGGCCCTCCAAGCGCCTCCTAGTCACCTCACTCATCGGCCTTCCACCTGCCACTGCACAAGAACACACGTTAAATGGGATACGGCAGAGCTACCAAAACGAAAAAGAAAACAGACTGCCGAACGGCATCACTTACTCTGTCTTTTTTCTTCTTCCTCTTCCTCCTTCACCCTTCGGTCGTGTTCTGCCTTACCGATCAAGCTTGCCTTGAACAGATTCCGAAAGTAGAGCAACTCCTTAAAAAAGCGATCTTCTTCTGCAATCTTAGTTCAAACCCGCTCGATCGCTTCCACTTCCCTGATCGATGCGGCAGGCCGTTTCAAGGACACTGAAACAAAACAACCAACGGCTACCAACAAAAAAAAAAAACACAGAAGACAATACCCCTGCCGAACAGCAGGTTCTATCCTACCGATTGTCTGAAAGGTCGTAGGGATTCGCCTCTCTACAATAACTCCTGGTGCCGATTCCCAATCACCGGAGACAATCACCGGAGACAATCACCCGACGCTTGCGCCAGGTCTTTTGGGAGCTCGGCACCTCAACCACAAAGTGTCCACACCCGACGCTTGCGCCAGGTCTTTTGGGAGCTCGGCACCTCAACCACAAAGTGTCCACGCTGCCCTGCTGATAGACAATTGGACTGAACCCACCCCCCTTGATCGGCACTCTTCGCCCTCGTCACACTGTACAATTGGGCCCACTGTTCGTAGCTCGGCTCCCCCTCGCTAGCCAGGCCGAACGCCGTGATCGTCCCAAGCAACGTAATCCAAAAGTTTGGATTATACTGCCCTGGTGCATACCCGATCGCCGCCAAAATCTTCTGCACCGAATGCCTCAACGGCAGCCGAAGCCCATGCTTGAAGACATCGGTGAAGAAGACCACGCCCTTGTCATTGTCACTCAATGACTCCAACAACGCTGGAATTCGCATCCCTACCGAATCAGGGATATTGTACTCCACCCGAATCTTAGCCAACTCAGATTCGGTCAGTGTGTTCGGCTCTAAGTGATCTACCCCGAACACTAACTCCTTCGGCTTCGCCATTGGGATCCGTTGCCTCCCACTGACAACCCTCAGCACCCCTTCCCCTGGCGTCGCAACGGACACGCCACCCTCATCGGCCTCACGACCCGACGTCGAAGGCTCACTACCTCGGGCCAATCCATGCGAAGTGCCACCAGCTTCGGTGCGCACCCCTGCCCCCTCCACTATTTCACAACTTGAAGAGCTCCCAGAATCAGCACTCTCACTCCCCTCGGACGAACTCCCCGAGGACGATTCGTCCTCATAGGCCCTCGGACTACGCCTACCCTCGGATTCGGTATCTGACATCTACAAACACAAACGAAGACACACTAAGGGCCATGCTAGAATCAAAAGTCCTATTCCACCTCCTTAACACTTATGTTCATGCTTGCTCATGCTTGTTCATGCTTGTTCATGCTTGTTCATACTTTGTTCATACAAAAATTCAACAAATTCGAACACTTTGATTCACAACAACCCAAAAACACGGCAACATACCTTGTTTGCACGGTGGTTCAAGGATGCCGGAAATCGCCTCCGCCTTGTTCAACCTCGTCGGAAATCGCTTGCTCAGCCTTCGCACGGTTGCCGGAAATCGCCTCTCACAAGCTCTGATTGCTCAAAAAACTTCAAGTATTCACACAATCGTCCCTTCCTTACATTTATAAGAGGAACCTAGCATCGGGAAGCGAAGCGACGCATCCGGATGTGGAACGACGCGACTCTTCACAACCATGCCGACATGTGTCACGCATGCATGGGGGAGCTCAAGCGTCATCACTCGAAGCATTTCCAAATCCTCATAGATGCTTCAACTTCCGAAACCCTGCACAGCTAGCCACTTAAGAACACAACTCCACTGGCTAACGGCAGGCGCACAATTCATGAGATCTCACTCACCTCTCGTGCCGAACGGTAGGCGCACGTTGGATGAGTTCTCACTCACCTCTCGTGCCGAACGGCAGGCGCACATTCATGAGTTCTCACTCACCTTTCATGCTGAACGGTAGGCACACGTTGGATGAGTTCTCACTCACTTCTCGTGCCGAACGGCAGGCGCACGTTGGATGAGTTCTCACTCACCTCTCGTGTCGAACGGCAGGCGCACATTGATGAGTTCTCACTCACCTCACGTGCCGAATAGCAGGTGTTCCTAAAACAAGACTTCCACACCTCTTGGAACAATCGGTACATCATGCCGTCTCTTTTCCAAGCTCACTCACTCGGGCACTTGGGGGACTACATGCCACCATCGGCAACAATGAGACCATCGAGTCCGGATCAGAATGCCGAAGACAAATTCAAGTCCCCAACCGAGAAGCTTCTCAATCGGTAACTTGGGGGACTACTATTTGTACCATATCTGATCTTTCACTCATCCGTTGACACGCTAATCACTTAAACTCCCCAAGTGCCCAAGGCTCCAAACAATCAGCATCGGCTACCGATGGTATTGTCTCAAAGTAGCAAAAGGTCCCTACCGGCCCAGCATAGTCTACAATCGGTATGCCCTACCGATTCTGCAGAACCAACTTTGAAGCACCCGCCCGAAATATCTAAAGACTCGTGTCAACCTCATAGGGCCCTCCCACGAGTCCCACATCGAAATTGAGTACTAAGAGCATACAAAATGCCCTCTATAAATAAGCCCCTTCACTACAACAAAGGGGTAAGACTTTTCAGCTTGACTGTTTATACTAATATCTTGTCAACAGCAAAAGCTCTTAGAAAACAAACTTACTTTGGCATCGGAGGGTCTTAGGCTGGTTCACACCGGTTCCATAGACCTTACGAGTCTCGACTTCCTTCCATTCAGGATCAGCATCTGAGGACAGGAAGAATCTGCATCCGAACACTGAATCAATCTCTCGATCGTCCATCTCACTTGTAAGTTGCACTCATCTCTATCTGTTCAGTTTTAGTGCCAACAAACACCATTCCAGCACGAATATACTCATATTCAATTGAAAAAGGATACCTCAATTAATATGAAAACCGAATCCAATATCATAGATTTTTAACCATAGCTCAAACCAAAAATTCACAACCAAACCGAATCTAAAATCAATCCAAATTATAAACAAAAAGAAATTAAAATCACAATTCAAAACTCAAAATGAATATCAATACAAATTACCTAAGTGGCCTAAACCGAATCGTCATCGAGACGCTATCGCCACCGCCTTCATGATGACCGCCACCTCCGTAGCCAACGCGGCTATATCCTCCGTAGCCAACGCCACCATATCCTCCGTGGCTATAACCTCCGTTACTGCCACCACCGCCGCCGCTTCCACGAGACTGGGCTTCGTTGACGGTGATGTTACGGCCGTCGAGGTTCTAGCCGTTTATGCCTTCGATTGCGTCCTTCATGGCCTTCTCGTTGTTGAAGGTGATGAAGCCGAAGCCCCTAGACCTCTCGGTCTCACGGTCGTTGATTATCTTCGATTTGGTGGTGGAGGAAAGAGTCGGCCTCATGGATTAAGACCCGAGTCCACCTCCTGAGTTGTAAAACGACCTTGCCTGTGATTGAGATGCGAGAGATTGAGCTATGAGATCTGAAAATAGCTGCAAGATCTGTGAGAAAGCGAGTGAGAGATCCAGAAAGCACTGAAAATTAGAGATGCGGCTCTATCGGTGAGGTTAGTGAAATCAGGTGCACATCGATTTCTCACAGACCAGCTCTGAGATTTTGAAGGAGCAATCGTCGATTATCTTAATTGAACCTTGGAGCTGGGTTTATTTTGGGCAAAAGGGCAAAACAATAATCCAACATTGCTATTAAATTTAAAAAATCGACAACTGTCAATTTTTGGGTTTATTTTGGGTGTGTTTATATGCATTAAATAGTATAGGGTATATTTATAGTTTAATGTCTAAGAATGGGTATTTTACTAATTTTCTATTCTTTTTACTAGAGCACATGTTTTTTCTCGATTTAACTGAAATTCTATTAATATGCCAAATAAGGAAGTAAATTACAAGGGAATAAATTCTCTTCCCAGTATACCGCTTCTACTTTCTAATCTATTTTAGTATATGTTTATTGTGATTTAATGCCAAATCACATTCTTTCCTAATGTGCCACATTAGGTAATTTCTTATTATAGTAAAAAAAAAAAAATTCTTATACTATCTAAGTTAGATGTATCATGATAAATCTCCATTGATACTCATACAATGAATATCATATTCATGATTATAATAAAAAACCTCACATTAGCAAGGGAGTTTTACTCCCAAACCCTAGCCTCTCTTTCCCTTTGTGAGTCAAAAAGGAAATTTCCATAGAAGGGGAAGAGGAGGAAGCATCACTGCCCCTCCTCCCCCTTCCTTTCTTCTTGTCTTTTCCTTTTAGGTTAGTGAATAAGTCCACTAGTGCGTTTGGAATAAAAAGCCCCTTGTGGTGGTTTCTTCTAAGCCATGGTTTGATTAAAGTTCTCCATCACCCCTTTTAGTCTATGTTCTCTATCAAATCCTACTCCCAAAATCCGCTCCCTAACGCCGCTCATGTTCTTTAAATTTGATTTTACATCGTCTTTGATGGAGGTTGCTGCAAATCACGCAATTGTTCTTTGGTAAAGTTGTTGTTTTCATTTATTTGTTCGCTCTTATGTGCAGGTAGATCGTTGGAAATCATATCTTCCCCAGATTTATTACGGATGCGGTGGTAGGTGTGGTCACGACGGCCCTTTTTCAGATGGTGTTGGTAGGGTTCATTTAGGCTCATGGGTTGATTTGGGGTTTTGGTTATGTTGAGTTTGTGGGCTTTGTTTGGGCTTATGACTAATTGTGGTGATGTGGGCTAATAGTTTTCCTCGAAGAATATTTCATTTCTATGCATAATTAACTCCACCAAATAAATACTAAAGAGAGACTAATTATAAAGCCTTACTAACCAATACTCAACCGATAAATCAGTGAATGCAATTGGATGACGCATTGACCATATTGGCTAACCAATTCATTTAGATGTCATATTCTTTAGAGTAAACCATGACCGCAAACAATTATAAACCAACGTCATTGAAACCAAGTGTGGGCATTTTAGCTGTAGAACTGATTAACTAGGTTGAATCGTGCTGCAAAAATCTGTATTGATTATAAAATCGGTATCCCAACCGGTCCCATTTGATATGAAAAAGATCATAAAGTTTATGGGCTGACTAAGTTCACGGTTTTACATTTTACATACTCTTGACTGGAGTGGACGGGATCAGGAGTGGTGTAAAACATGTTGCACTAGATTTGTTTCAAGCCATCTCAACTTTCCCAACCCTAATGCCTCAATTTCGTTCTCAGTCGCCATCTTCCTAATCTCTATCTGGTTTACTTCATCTATTTCTCATCTCCATCTCTCTCGTCTGTCCTTCCTCCTCTCTTTGTCATATGGTCTTTTTTTGGTAAATCTCCAAGGTTGGCCATCATGATCTAAGCCTCAATTTTGCAATCCTTCATAGAGCCTACCAAATCCGACCCAGTTTAGTTCAACTACCACTGTCATACTATGGGAAAACTGGCCTTATCTTCCTTTTCGATATGATTTATGGAATTAGTGTATGGTGCGAACCAAATTGAATGATGCCCATGTATAATTGAATCCGCAAGCTACACATCATAATCACTATTACTCAATGAGATATTACTATTATTCCTATCAAAGGACATATTATATCTTACAAAACTGTGTCCCATAATTCTATCCTTAAGTTCAAGAAGTATCAACCTAGAAGTACAAAGCTAGTTTTCATAGAATAAGATTGAAACATGCGTCTAAGAATTAAAAGCTCATCACACTTTGTATAAAGATGAAAAGGTCAATCATATTTTGCACCCCTATATGGTTTAGGGCTTATAACATGTTGGTCCTTGTCTTTTTAAAAACTGGCAAAAAGAACGCGTAAAATTACAAATTGTCACACCACTGACACTATCAAGTTAATTGTTATTTTTTCATAAGACACTTGGTGTGCCTCTTTTTACTTACATAGATGCTTGATTGCTATTACGTGGTCCATCATTCATCTATCTTTACATCTAGAATGTACTATTCTTTTTAAGAAATTTCTATTTGTTGACATGAGTTAACTCATGTGCCAACTGAGTGCTACGTTAGGAAAAAAAAACAATTAATTTGATGGTTAAGCTAACAAAAGAGACAATGGTGAAAGAATTCGTAACTTAAGAAAATATCAATTTTAAAAAAATATAGACCAAACTCACTGAGTTCAAACTGGACTGGTACATTTAAACCAACCTAGAGTTAGAACAAAAAGCGAAGAAACCCTAGGAACTGCTAGCTCTGGGTCCGTGGTTTCCCATCCCCTTTCCATTCTCTTCCCCTCCCTTCCTCCCTTCCTCCCTTCCTCCTTGCCCTTGTTTTCCTCTAGCTCTGATCCGGTCGATTTTCATAGCAAAGCATGTGGTAGAGGGTGAAGGAGAGTTAGAACGAGAAGCTTCAGATCTAGGGGTTTATTCCTCGTCGGATTTTCGATATTTTCCCATGCCTTGGCAGACCATGATGCTATTTTCTTCTCTTGGCAGATATGGTTGTCTTTGTTATGGCTTTAGTTGTGCATCATTTGTAGAGCAAAGTGTTGCTGCTCCTTTAGTCGATGTTGTTTGGTTTCTTAGATTTGGTGTAGTTTGTTATTAAAGTCCAGAAACACTATGAGTTGTCTGATTTTCTCTTGTAATTCCTCGAAATTTTGTTGATTTTGCTGGGTGGTTGAGTTTCTTTAGGAGAGTTATGCAAATTAGCTGCCAGGTTTTGTCCTTGATGTAAATGACTTGATTTAGGACAACTTAGGTGGTAGATAAAGGTTTTTATACAAGTTCTTTGTGATTTATTCTCTCAAGATCGTTTCAGCTCTAGAACTGACTCTGGTCACTGATGAAGTTTTATCCATATCCATCCTATTGCTAATTGAAATGACTCACTATGTACATTTTTAATTGATCTAATAAAATACTATCATTTATTCAGTAAAAAAAAACCTAGCTGGATGGAAGGTGTAATTAACCCACTATTAAATGTAAAGACGAAGAACCGGAGGGCTATGTCGTCATAAAAGGACAAGGCATTTGGATTCCGTCACATTTTGTTGTGGTTGACAGAGGGAAAACTGGAAGGCATCAAATGTGTAAGGAAAGGAAACGATGAGATTGTAAAAATTAATTATTTATTACCTTTTATTTTGTTTTGCTATATCAATTTCGTGGAGAGTACAGAGAATTCAAAAGCAACCCTTCTTCGGTCTTTTATTCTAATTAAGGGAAAAATAGAAAAGTCGTTGTCTTAAAAAAATAATAAAAATAGAAAAAGAAAAAACCACATAAAACAAAAAGATTTAAAAAGAAGATTTGGATCCCACCTGTAAACGGGTCCCCCAATCGAAATGTACAATGTACTTAGTGAAGAGCCCTAACTTGTTTACCAGTTAAAAACCAGAACATACATACGTCCATCACCATTTCTCTGACCAACAAAACTCTCTCTCTCCTCCTCTCTCTCTGGGCCCCCTTTTATGGGCCCTCCTTCTCCGTCCATTAAACCTCAGCACAGAGAGAGCAACTGACTACCTATAAAACAACCCAAAACAAAACGCTCGTTTGCTGTTTTGTGTTTTTCTCTCGAGTTTGAAAACAACAATGGCGGCAGACTATGGTGGAGGTGTTCGTGCAATTTCTCTCTCTCAAGGCGGCAGAAACTCCGACGACGACGATGGCTCCTCCGAGCATAGCCCCCGGAGCGCGAGTGGGGGCGTCGTCGTTGTGCGAGGCGGCTCTTCCTCGTCCAAGTCAAAGTTTGCGTCACCGTCAGGTGAGATTATCATGTCGAAGAAGCTGAGAGGAAGGCCGCCGGGTTCGAAGAACAAGCCCAAGCCCCCCATCGTCATCACCAAAGACTCCGAGGCCGCCGTGAAGCCCGTCGTCCTCGAGATCTCCGCTGGCTCTGACGTCATCGAAGCCATTATCCAGTACGCCCGAAGGCGCCACGTGGGCATCAGCGTCTTGAGCGGTTCGGGGGCGGTCTCCAACGTTACCCTTATACACCCAGCTGGGCCACACCACCACCCTAACGCACCCTCTCTGCTGTCTCTTCTTCACGGGCCCTTCAACCTCCTCTCCCTCTCCGGCTCCTTCATGGATGCCGTCCCAGCAGCCACCACATGCTCTTCCTCGGCTTCCTCGAAGGTGGCGTCAGCTGGGGGCTGTTCTTTGCTGGGTAGCGGGTCGTTTGGGATATGCCTGGCTGGGGCGCAGGGGCAGGTGTTTGGAGGGATTGTTGGAGGGAAGGTGGTGGCGGCGAGCGCTGTGGTGGTTGTGGGTGCCACCTTTGTGAATCCGAAGGTGCTGAGGCTGCCTCTGCCTGGTGATGATCACGATGATACTGATCATGGTGTTGAGGGTGGGGACCCTGCTGCTGAGTATGAAGCTCAGGAGACGAAGCCTTGCGTCAATGTTGAGAATCATTGTAGTGTTTACGGCGGCGGCGGCGTTGCGAGCTCGACGCCTATGAATTGCCAGATCGCAAGTGTTCCTGATCAAGTCATGCCTTGGGGTCCTCCCTCTCGCCCTCCTTACTAATTACTAGTTAAGAATATTATTTGGGGCTTTGGGGATGAAGAAACAAAATTATATTAATTGCAGCTACCATTTTCTATTGCTTTCATTCATCTGATCCTGTTTTAACCAACGTAGCTTAATTAAGCTAAGCTGTAAGATTAAATTATAAATCTCTGTTTTAATAGTGGTGGTGGGTCTGGTTCTGGTCCCGGTCCTGGCAAGCTAAGCTAAGCGAAGCTACTAGTGTTAGTACTGTTTGTGCAGCCACTGAATGTAATGTCAGGGCCTCTCCTCGGGAAGGGCCTATTTTACCTTCTCCAATGAACAAAGCATCGTAGCAGAATAGACACCACATACACTGTTGCACTGTTACGCACACACAACTTTGTTTTTTTCTTTTCTTTTCTTTTCTTTTTCTTTCGGCTCAACTTCACATACACACACACATATCTTCAAACTAAAGACTTCGACTCTGGTTGTGTTTCAAATCGACATTTTCTTTACATTATTTTGTCTACTGGTGGTGAGGTAAACCAAAACCTAAAAACAAACAGAGAGAGAGAGAGATGAATGAATGGTGGTTTGGTTTCTCGGCGCCCCTGAGCTAAAGAATGTTCCTATTTAGATTTTCACTTTTGTTTATTCCAGTCTTGTTACCTTCTGGTCCAGTCTAAGACTACAAGTATCTTAGCTGTATTTGCCATTTCCAGACTGCTTTTGCTTTTTGTAAAAATGCTTAATTTGTCATCCACGGGGCACAAGTGGATGTAAAAGGAGGGTAGAAGAATGCCTCAACTTTTTGATCAATAAAAAATTAGAAAAAAAAGCCTCTGAATCCTGTATTATATTTTAACACTTTGAGTCTCTCTTCATAAAATGGTAAGATCGGTCTCTGAATCCACAGGTCTTTGAGTTCGAGCTGCCATATAGCCTACAATTGTTGAAGTCGTCGTGTTCCATTCCAGCGTGTACCATAATTTACATCATGTTCATAAAGAGAAGCCTAGGTTCGAAAAATTTGGTATTATAGCCTAAATTATTGTGAGAACCTTTTGAAAAAAAACTAAATATATTATTATTTTAAAGAAATATTCAAACTACATATTAATTATTTATTAATATAACTTTTCCTTACTTAATATTTATTGTGAAGACCTATATGTTATTAAATCTTAAGCCTAGTATGAGATTACTCCTTTAGGTGAAAGATGACATCATTCTTGTTTTCCACATGTAAATACTTGGAATTGGTCTTAATCAAATCATTATTGCCCCGCCACCTTGTATGCTAGTAACAAGTGGTGTTGTGGTATCATTGGTGGAAATGAATGAGTCACATTTTCTCTTATGATATCATTGGCCAAAGGGGGATAAGTCACATTATTCACATAGGGCAGTGAGGCCGATAGGGGTCACGTGCTAGGTACAATTTGTGAAGGATAAGTAAGATATGAAGTAATGATGTGATATGATTTGGATTGTGTATCTTTTAATTATATTTTCTAGCGTGTGTAAAATGGCATTGCTTGGCTGGCATATTACATAATCTACCCACTGAGCGGTGGTTTGCTCATCCCTCACCTATTTTATTTTTTAGATCAATTAAGATATGTTTGGTACACCATATTAGACTCTGGATAGGAGTAAATAGTCTATGTCAGTTGTTTGATGTCAACTTATATTATATAATTTTTTTGACTATGTTAAACAGATTGGGCTTGTGATACTCTCCTTATCTGACTAACTAATACAACCCACACACCCCGGTTTAGATAATACATGCTTAATTATAAGAAGAAAACATGCTTTCTACTTGAAAAATCATACACTCTTTTCATCTTCTTCTCCTTAGGGTTCTTCTCTGCTATCTCCTCCACATGTTATTCTCTTCACTCTTCTCTAGGTATCCATCTCTGAATGATTCTTCTTGCTTCTTGTCTGTTCTTTTATCTTCATCTTCTCTTTCTTTACATATAACAAACCAACTGTTTGGGCCTGGTTGAAATTTGACCGGGTTAGGCCCAAGATCCGACAATTAAATTTAACCGGGTTAGGCCCAAGATACGACAATTAAATTAACATTGGGCCCAATCAGTGGGCCTAATCAATAAAGTCGGATGGAAGCCCAAAATCATAAAGGTGGCCGAATATCTACATGTGGCTGCATACATTAATCTGGTCGAACATATCAATACGATCGAGAGCATAAAAGTGGTCGAAAACCTATATGCGGCCGAAAGTGTAGATACGGTCGAATGACTAAAAGCGGCCGAAAGGGTAGATACGATCGAATGACTAAAAGCGGCCGAATACATGAAATCAGCCAATGTTTAAATAAGGAGAGAGATAATCCGTAGGAGGATTTTTCTCTTAGGTTACAATTCAAATACAGAAGGAATTATGCCAGATTGATGGTCAACCGAAGTTATTGTTGGAGAGCTCAAGATGGAAGGAAAATCAAATCAAATATTATTACTCATATTAAATCACATGCATGAGACAAGGGATTGAAGATATTCTGGAGCAATTATGATTGATTTGAAGGCCAATTGATAACCGACCAAATTGAGACGCACCGAAGCCCCTATAAATACCAAGCTTATGGAAGAGAGAAAGAGCCCGACACAACACACAACTTGTCATTTTACATTCTCTTCAATTTCTATCCTAGGAGTAGCATAATGTAGCCATAGCCTAGTTCTTATTTTTATCGCTCTAGTTTCCGTAGATTTCAATTATGCCTTTACGTTCTTGTTCTTGTTTTTCAATTCTATTTTATTTACAGTAATTTCAATTCATGTTATCTTTACTGTTCTTTGTAATCTAGTTTACTTTCCGCCCTTTACTTTACGCACTCGCATTTCAATTATTTAATTTATGCAATTTACTTTACACACTCGCATTTCAATTATTTAATTTATGCAATTTACATTACGCAATCGTCTTTAAATTATTTATTTTTAAGCACTTTACTTTCCGCACTTGTCTTTTAATTATATTTAAATTCAAGCACCTTTTACTTTACGCACGTGTTCTTCGTTTCATTACATTTCACCTTCAATCTTCATCTCCACCCACTCCACATCATTTGGTTGCTCACATAAAGCCTTGACTCCGAGGTAGTGAAAGAGCCTAGGCCGTGAGGAGGTTCCTTGCTCGGCCGAACAATCGTTTGATTAAAGTCAGATCTCGGACGCGACACATACATCTACTCACATTCCATTCAAGCCCAAATTCGGGGCTTGGTGGTGGCACGCCCCGCACTCAAAAAAGAAGAAGGACCAAAAACTCCTTCAATCGGCCTACCCGGCCGAAAAGAGGGAAACACCAACCCACCAAACCAAATCATACCCAACAAAATAAAGACTCAAATTAAGGGGAGAGAATCAGGTAGGTCATTCTGGGTTGTAGAGGTTCAACAAAGGTAGATTGGGGTGTGGTGTAGCCAAGTCGACGATATGGTTTCCTTATCTCTTTTTTGGGGTCAAATTTGGGCTTCAAATTGATAAGCATTCAATTAAACTTTATGTTGTTGTTGCCCAGATGTCTTCCCTCACCTCGCTCCCTTTCTCCACTCTTGTCCTCTCTCCTCATAAAATGAAAACTAGAAGAAAGGTAAACAATAATTAATGACATATAATTTAGTCATACTATTTATTCAGAATAGCACCAATGCCTTATGTAATATTATAAATAAACAATTAATACTCTTTAGAACATATTAATACTATCCGACAAAAATTAGTCAGTACTGTCCAATGTACCAAATTAGCCCTAAGGGCAAGACAAAGACTAAATCGAAGAAGTTGAATTAGTTGAGAGTGATAAAGTTTTATTTATATATTGTACACTTGTAAGATTTTTATTATTTATAAGGGAAATGTATTTTAACCAATTTTTAAAATTTTATTTTATTTTGTTCTATTCATACACCCTGATTATGGAATATTCTCTATTTTTGGATCAGGGCGTGACAATTATGTTTGTTTAATATTGTTAAGTTAGTAAAGTAGCATGAGAAGTAAAACTAATACTTAATATTAAGATAAAGCAACCTATTAGAATTAGAGGAAGATTAAAACAACTCAAAAAATTTAAGGCTGCATACAAAGCATATATAATTAAAAGGCTTAAAAGAACTACAACAAAAACTTGATATAGTTGATTATCCACAAAGAAAAGCAGAAGTTTATAAAAGTATAAGAAGAGTCTAGTATAATCTAGAAATTCTTACAAAGTCTACAGAAGCATTTCAAAACTATTAGCTATATTAAAAGAAAAATGAATAATATGAATCGTCCTCCTTGTCCCTATAGACAAAGACAATCACCATTTCGAAGTGTATATTGTCCTAAAATGAACAATAGGAGAAACAATTTGCGCAAAATGGAAAGATAATGAATCAATAGAAACTTGAGTTTAGCATGTTTATGATATGTTAAGAATATAATGTAGTCAGATAAAAGCAAAGAGAGAAATTATGAAACAATTTTACATGAGTCGTAAAAATATAGATTTGTATAAGCAATATAGGAAGTATAAATCATATAAGAAACACAAGAAGTTTAACATACAACCATAAAAAACTTTTAGGAAAAGAAAATATATCCCTAAGCATATTAGAAAGAGAATAAATAAACCTTGGATTAGAAGTAGGATAAAGAATATTCTTAAATATAAAAGCAGCTATCAATGTTATCTATGTGGAGAAGCAACCAAGAGAAAACATACAACTAGTAGAGCATTTCCAATTAGAAGATGATGACTTGGAATCTATTTATAACCTAGATAATTTAATTGATGTAGATGAATATATATATATATATATATATATATATATATATATATATATATATATATATATATATATATATATGTTTGAAGAACATGGACATCATGAAGAATTTACATACATTAACTAAAGATGATCACAAAAACGCATCTAATGTAAAACTATAGTAGCAAAAAAATATTATGTTACAAAATTAATTTACTGTTGTAATAATTGTTGAGGCCCAAAAATCCAGAGGTTAGGCCCAAGCTTATTCTCGGCCCAGCGCAAATAATTAATCACAAAAAGAAATCCGATTGGGGCATAATCGGAAGTTGTGGGACACGCCTACACGAGCCATGAGTCACACATCACACCAAGCAAGCATGCCAAAAAATGCAACGGCTTTATAAATTCACGCTCATCCGGTGCTATTTAATTCGATCTCGACTTATCATAGCACAATTAAATTCAAGCACAAGCACAACGAATAACCATGCGATGCCATTGCGCCATGCTACAAGCTTGAGTGGGCCCAAGCCACATAATCACCCGGGGCTTGCTGAGAAGGGTGTGGCATGGATGGGTACAAGCACTCACAGGGCCCATTGAGGGACCGAGGAATGGAAGTTTTATGCCACTTGGGGGCACTGAAACTCAGGGCCATTCCCCGGGCCCAAGTACATGGGTTAGCATGAGGGAGAAGAATAGGGTCCAATGCCTTAGGAAGATACCCCATAGGCTACTGTAGTGGTTAGGAAAATCCACGATAGTTAGAAAGCCCAAAAAACGAATAACACACTTCCAGCAGTTGGACGAAAGCGTGCAGGCCGCTGGAAGGGAAAACACCAACAGCCTCAAAATTATGCACGAAGCCCAGCCCAGCGTCTCCTAGAAGAATCCAACGTCGAGCTCCACCCATACCAGAGCTCCCATGTGGTCAACCAAGGGTCATAGCAAGGACCATAGGAAATCCATGAGCATAGCAGAAATACCCACCTGGTAAAAGACTTCACCCATTCTTCCCTTTCCTCTGTGAGCTCCAATTCAAAAATAAAAGGCAAAAGCAAGTGGCGCCTCACCTCCATGGGAAGGCTCAGCCGCACAAAACCTTGGAACCATAAGAGGCCATTGATTCAGGCACCCTTGTCAATGATTTTTCACAAGAAAGGAGGCAATTGGAAAAAGGGAAGGGAAAAGTGGGAATGGAGGATCGACGAAATTGGACTTCTAAGCGCCTATAAAACAGAGCTTCCTCTACCCAGCAACACACACCATTCCAGAGCAAGACCAAGCTTTGTCAAGCTAACTGGAATTTACCCCATCTTCTACTCCTCTCGTTTCTCTCTGTTCTAAGATAGAAGCCATCCTAATTCTCCCCTCTCCCACCTCAAACCTTCTTTTCTGCAAGAAATTCATGCTTTGGTCTCTCTCTCTCTCTCTCTCTCAAATTGCTAAACCTGTGAAAGTTCAGCTCCCATGCCACAAGCTCCTCACGCTAAGTCATTAACGAATTTCATGTGTTCTTCTAGGTGTTAGTGAGAAAAAACCCAAACGTATTTTTCTAAGGCTTCAGCAAATCTTTTAAAAATTCTTTTGGGAGTTTGGTTCTTGAACTCAGGCTTCAGGAGGATCTTTTTGTTCGCTTTCTTCTCACAGCAGCCCAAGCCCATTCGTTAGGCTGCTGGAACAAAAAGACCCCCACAATAATAATAGGTGAATACAAATAAACACGGCAGAGACAGTAGATAGTAATATACCTAGTACATGAATTATAGGACATAGTGTATGCTAATATAAAAAGGGAGATTCACTATTATACCAAGTATAGGGGCTCAAATTATAAAAATACCCTATATAAAATGGTCTTTAGAAACACATCCAACGCCCATTTACAATATAAGAATGAGGCTTTTAACTTCTTATAAATTACAAAACTGCCATTAATTTCTTACAACAAGCCCAACCCCAAAACCTCATAAAAAACTCAAAATACTCAATAGGGTATCAAAGTAATTTAATAATCAAACTTAAATTCAATAGGGTCAACTGTCATTTTTGGGGTGTTTTTTGGGTTTGTTTATAGAAATTCAATGGTGTAGGGTTTATATATATTATTAGTGCTAAGAATGGGTTTATGACTAAATATCTCATATAAAAAAGCAAAACTAGTTCATTAATTATAATTAACTGTGAATTAAAATTATCAAAAGAATATAAAATTCATACTATAACCATGACAGATACATGCAGCACAAATAATGTGATAAAGGAAGGATTAGTACGAGCAGAATTTAGACAACAGCTAGCTCTGCTAGTAAAAATAACACAATTTGATACTAGACTAGTATATTTAACACACTGTATAAATAATTAGTATAGAAACAAAATAATTTAAATTACCATTAACATTTATATCTCTAGTAGGATAATATCCTTTTTTTTTTTTTTTTTTGAACCATGAGGTGATCTTGGATGAGCCCCAACTATGGATGGCACTTTTAAGCCTTAACCACAACCCAGACTAATCCCTGCTCACACCGGGTCGGCCCGTAAGGGGTAAAGTACTGGCTAAAGTGGTGACTTCATAAGAGAGCAGGGATCGAACCCCTGACTTCTCTTAAGGAATGAGAGTGCTGAATCACTCACACCAACCACCTTGGTTAGGATAATATCCTTTCATTATAGGACTAAACTTCCAAAAAAATTTACAACGTGGATTTTGTATACCCCTCCAGAAATTACTTTCTTTAAGAAATGCATAACTACAACTGACCAAAGCAACCTATTAGAATCTTACAATAGTATTAGTATAGAAGAACCAGCAAAGCCCCATCCGACAATAATAAACCCAACAAATTAAACATAAGGGCAAGGGAGGCCATCCCTGGAGAGCACCCGGACCAAAGATGAGGACGTTTGGGGTTAGGCATTAGGGAATGTGGATGGTGGCAGCGGCAACACAAGAAGTGGTGGGGGTTGTTGACTATGGATTTGAGAAGATGAGAGAAAGGAATTGGGAATTGTGGGGATAGGGTCGAATATTGCTCTGCTTCAAAATGGTGTCGGCTTTTTTTTAATTAATTTTTTTTAAGGACTAGTTCAGAATGACGTAGTTTTTGCAAGGTTATTAAAAAAAAAAAGTAATAGCGGCTAGACCAAAACACATCGTTTTGGCCAGGTGCTTAAGGAAAAATAAGAAGAAGTGGGCAGCAGAATCATCCCTTGCTGATTCAAGCGTTTCGTCAAACATTTGGTGTGCACCTGGGGGTGGAACGCCGCCCTGCCATGGGATGAGGAACTCCATAGCCAAGTTTCTGGCCGCCATGGGGTCAACTAACCCCTCGTCCACGGACCAAGGTTTAGACTTTAATGGGGGGAGAAATACAGAGCAACAACTCATAAGAAAACATAATTTGGACCTTAATGTCCAAAGTTAAAAGCAGCTATCAATGTTATCTACATGGAGAAGTAGGATACATTGGACCTTAATGTACAAAGTTAGGTAAGCAACCAAGAGAAAACATACAACTAGTAGAGCATTTCCAATTAGAAGATGATGACTTGGAATCTATTTATAACCTATATAATTTAAGTGATATATATATATATATATATATATATATATGTTTGAAGAACATGGACATCATGAAGACTTTACATACATTAACTAAAGATGATCACAAAAACGCATCTAATGTAAAACTATAGTAGCAAAAAAATATTATGTTACAAAATTAATTTACTGTTGTAATAATAATAGGTCAATACAAATAAACACGGCAGAGACAGTAGATAGTAATATACCTAGTACATGAATTATAGGACATAGTGTATGCTAATATAAAAAGGGAGATTTACTATTATACCAAGTATAGGGGCTCAAATTATAAAAATACCCAATATGAAATGGACTTTAGAAACACACCCAAAGCCCATTTACAACATAACAAAGAGGCTTTTAACTTCTTATAAATTACAAAACTGCCATCAATTTCTTACAACAAGTCCAACTCCAAAACCTCATAAAAAAACCCAAAATACTCAATAGGGTATCAAAGTAATTTAATAATCAAACTTAAATGCAATAGGGCTAGTTGTCATTTTTTGGGTGTTTTTTGGGTTTGTTTATAGAAATTCAATGGTGTAAGGTTTATCTATATTATTAGTGCTAAGAATGGGTATATGACTAAATATCTCATATAAAAAAGCAAAAGACTAGTTCATTAATTATAAATTAACTGTCAATTAAAATTATCAAAAGAATATAAAGTTCATACTATAACCATGACAGATACATGCAGCACAAATAGTGTGATAAAGGAAGCATTAGTGCGAGCATAATTTAGACAAAAGCTAGCTGTAGGTTATAGAAGCATCTGCTATGTGCTCCTTCAAGAAGCACTCCCAAGTTCTTTTCCACTAAGCACTTTAATTTTTTATGAAAATTCAAGATTTTTATAATAAAAGCGCTTATGAGCAGAAATACTTCTTAAAAAAGTAGTCCCAAACAAGCCCTAACACAATTTAACACTAGACTAGTATATTTAACACACTGTATAAATAATTAGGATAGAAACAAAATAATTTAAATTACCATTAACATTCATATCTTCAGTAGGATAATATCCTTTCATTATAGGACTAAACTTCCTAAAAATTTTACAATGTGGATTTTTGTATACCCCTCCAGAAATTACTTTCTTTAAGAAATGCATAACTACAACTTACCAAAGTAACCTATTAGAATCTTACAATAGTGTTAATATAGAAGAACCAGATCTTGGAGAACAATCATCATGTAAAAGAAATAGAAGAAAAGATAGATAAGCATAATAGCTATGATGATTTAATATATGAGCATGAATATCCCACTTTAGGGAAGAAATTCATGGTAGAGAAATTGAAGATTAGGGTTGCTCAAGTAAGTGGTGGCAGTGGCGGCAGTGGCAGATTCATGATAGTTGCACCATGGAGTCGCGGTGTAAAAGTTTATGAACATGCCAAACCTATACCAATTAACCAAAACAATAAATTTCATCCAAATAATTATGGATTCTTCAATTAAAAATATTATATATCATCATTAATTTGGGTTTAGGATTTAGAACCTACTTGAATTAAGAAGAAAACTCAACTGTTGAAATGCAAACAAACGGATAGCCACAAGCCACCCAGCAAATCCCCAGCCAACAACAATAAACCCAACAAAAATTATCTACAAAAATTATTTCTAAGTGTTTTCTATGTTCATTTTTATTTTTACTATCGACAAGTATATCATCCACATATACACTACAAAAATTATCATACTTTTTAAAAATTTGATCTATCTTTCAAAGATCAATGGTGTGCATTATTTTAATCCAAATGGCATAACAAGCCATTCAAAATGTCCTTATGGACAAATAAATGTTGTCCATTGAGTTGATTCTTCTGCTAGACTAATATGTCAAAATCTTGATTTACAATCAAATTTACTAAAATATTTACTTTCTTGAATTTTATTCATAAGTTCATCTTTATTTGGTAATTTATAACTATCTTCAGATGTATTATTATTTAATATTCTATAATTATATACTATTCTAGCTTTACCTCTTTTAAGCTCTAAGTGTTTTCTAACTACAACGGGTGTTGATCTATGCCTAGATTTTGAAGGTCTAATTACTTTCAAGTTTAAAAGCTCTTTAATTTGTTGTTCAATATATTGTTTGTCTAGTAAGTTACATGTCATATCTGTCATTTTAATTGTTAAGTCTGGATTAATAATATCTAATTTTTCCAATATCTTATTCTTATTCCAATGTAATTAATGTAATTGAGATTTTCTCCTAGAATTCTAGTTTGTTCAGCTAATTGTAATAGTTCCTCTAAAGTCTTTGGTCATCATATTCCAAATTATTTTGCTCATCTATCTTTTCTTCATTTATTTCCTCTAATTCTTCCATAGTATAGTATTCTTTAAAATTTTGTTCTTCTATAAGATTCTAATATGTTACTTTGATCATTTGTGGTTGTGCCTTTCTTAAAAAATATGATTTCTGAAGGTGTATACAAAAATCCTCCTTGTAAACTTTTTAAAAAGTTTAATCCTAAGATAAATGGATATGATCCTACTAGGGATATAAATGTTAAGGGTAAATTAAATTGTTGCCTTTCTATTCTAATAGGTATATTATTAATGCAATGTGTTAAATATACACGTCTTTTATCAAACTGTATTATTCTTACTAGTCTAGCCAATTTTTTCCTAAATTGTTATAGTACTAAGTCTTTTTTTATTACATTTTTTGTACTTCATGTGTATCTATCATAGTTGTTGTTCGCATTTTATGCTCTTTTAACAATTTTAATTTACAATTAATTGTTATTAATGAACTAGTCTTTTGTTTCTCTATGTTAGAGCTATTGTTCTTTTGATTATTATCTATTATTTCAGCTGTATTTATTTCTATTGGTCTATTATTATAACAATATTTACAATAAAATATTTTCATACATTGATTACACTCTTGACATATTTAAATTCCCCAAGCTCTTTTTGTTCTTTAAACACACACATATATATTCATCTAATTCACTATCTAAATTACTAGAGTAATCTGATTCTAATTCGGAGTATAAGACATTAACACTATAAGTGCTTTCATTATCACTTAAGTTATCATCAAGACTATAAATTGATTCTAAGTCTTCATCATCTTCTAATTGAAATTGCTCAATTAATTGTATTTTTTTCTCTAGGTTGCTTTACTAATTTAGGACATTTAGGTCTATTATGTCCTACTTCACCACAAAGATAACATTTACATGTACTCTTATTAGGTACTTTATATTTTCTAATCCATGGTTTACTTGTTCTTTTTCTAAATTGTTTAGGGATATATTTTCTTCTTCTAAAAGTTTTTGAAGGTTGTATTCTAAAAAATTGATGTTGTTTATAAGGTTTGTATTTTCTATAACTCTTTTTATATAGCCTTTTTTGCTTATATTTTCTGTGACATCCATATTGTTTAGGTAAATTTATATTTTTACAACTCATGTAAAACGGTTTTCTAATTTGTCTCTTCACTTTTATTTGACTGCATTATGATCTCAATATATCATATACATCAAGTTTCCTTGGATGTTTTTGTCATTCATTCCAAATTCTTTATCCTATTGGTCATTTAATTTTAGTCATATAAGTGTCTCATAAATTAAGATAATCAATTCTGCTAGTTCAACCTAAATAATGGAAACATTCTGGAGTATATTCACTTATATATTGCAAATTGCAAATCTGTAATTGTTTTAGATTCCTTATAGCTCTAATTTGTTCTTGATCACTTCTACCATCCAATCTATTATGGTCCAAAAATTCTTGTTTACTTAATCTAACAAAAGCATATATATTAAAAATTTCTTTTGTTGCTTGATGCTCTCTTGGATATTTAGTTTTCCAGGCTCGGAAGAAATTAAAAACCATTCCGTCTAAAGTATGTTCAAAGTAATCTAGCATGTCTTTAGTAGTACTAAAATCTAACATTAATGCTTCATGTACATATCATTTTCCCCATTTTTTTAAAAATTATTTTTTCCCAATCTTTTGGGTCTACATAATCTAAATTTAATATATTTCCTGCTAAACTAATTTGTTCAATTCATTTATAAGGGATTCTATTTTTTCTTAGTCCAAATGTTTCTTGTTGAAAAGCACTCCTAGTACTTTCTTCATTTTTTTCTATATATGGCTTATTGGTTTGTTTAAGGTTTTGCTGGTATGTTCTACTTGCATTAATTACAGATTGTCTAGTTGAACTATATTGGTCTTCTGCTAGCATGCATTCTACTTCAATTAACATATTTTGAAATTCTTTTTCTCCTAAAATAAGTTTTAATCATATATTTAAAATTAAGTCTTTGATTTTTTTCATTTGATAATCTATGTAATCCTAAATCACAAGTCTTATATTTTTCTATATATTGCTCTTCATTTAAACTATCTATGTCATCTATGATTTTATCAACTATATTGTCAAAATTATGCTCAATCATATTTATTTCTAAATTATCAAATGCCCATATGAATTTATTCTGCTTCACTTTCTAAGTCTTCTATATCAATTAATTGTTTATAATTAGTAAATCTTACAATTGCTTCTCCTATACGATGTTAAAAAAATTTGTGCTTTATTAGGTTGTCTATTCTTTGCTACTTGTAAATTGGGTAAAGTCCATTTTGTTCCTTCTAAAACGCTATTATCTACTTGTTTTACTTCTACCATATTGACATGTTTACTACCAAACGTTTGTATTGGGTTCTGGAACTTTCCTACATACATAAGACTAATGCTTAAATTTTTATATTCACCTTTCATATTGTAATTTTTTATTCTTATGCTAATTTAATTTGTTTACTAAATTCTCTAATATTCATGACATAATTAGGGTTACATCCTATGACTGCTAGGTTTGTGCTAAGATTTACTTCTGTTGTGGTTATAACTACTTGTTGATGGTTGTTGCACCAAAATTGATTCAGCTGCATCCTCAACTTGTGATGCTTGCAAGTGCACGAGCCGTTCGGTAGTATAGCTATGTGAGTGTAAGGTCGATCCCACGAGGATTGATGATAGATTAATTCAATTTGATTCCCTGCACAAAACAGAAAACAAGAAAGAAAATAACATAAAACAAGAAAGAAAGAAAAGAAACTAACTCAAGCAAATAAATTAACAAGTTCAATTTAGATTCTCAGATTGATTCTAGCTAAAGTATGATTAAGCCATGGTGTCTGGTCCTAACCTTGTATTCCTAATTCCCTAATTAGATCATTGTTGTCAAACCTAAATTAAGCATTAGAAATCCATTATTAAGCATAGAAGAATGTTTTAAACAACTAAGCATGAATCTAATCCCTGTTGTCGAATGTCCATACATACTATTCCTATTCATAATTCAATTCGAATTAAAGCATATGGTGTCTACTCTTAATTCCAACAAAGATAGCTAACATACAAGTCTTAATGGTTATTAATCATTCAAACAAACATATTAACTTATAAGCATAATGAATAAGAACAAGAATCGTAATTGAAACTTGGAAACTAATCAAACTTGAAAGCTTAAAATAAGAAATTACATGACAAAGAAAAATAAATTACCACAAAGAAGCAAAAGGGTTTTGTTTCAATAATTGAGAACTTAAAAGAAAAAACTAAGAGAATTTGAGGGAGAGAAGGAAGAGGAGCTCTAGAGAGATGTTTGAGAGCTTCCCCTCTTGGGGTATGTTTATAAGCTTGGGGAACCTCACTATTTATTGGCCTAAGGGAAGTAAAAATTTGAATTGAGTATTGCTTCTACCTACAACACCCACTTAACCAACTTCACCTAACTTTCCCTCCAAAAACAATTAGCTCATGTATATGTCATGCATGACAATGCATTGCAATCTGATTGTAGGCTCATTTTGGGCTCATTCATTCTTTGATAAAATTCTGGAAAAATATGGGTCTTGAAGCTTTTTGTCTTATCTTTCCAACCCTATGTAGCCCAGCTCAAGGAAAAATCGGAAAGGCCTTCAAATGTAATTTTTGGCATAATAATGCAGATGTTGCCGAATTTCACCTTAAGCTGCCAAAACTTGCATAACTTCCTCTAGAAGACTCGGAATCATGAATCATAAAATGCTTTAGAAAGTATGGCTCATTATCTTTCCAATGATGTATGACTCATTCTTCCTAAGAAAGTACAGTTCAATTCGTGAAGTTGACTGATCTGTAGACACATTTTTTAGCTAACTTGACTCCAAAATGCATTAAATGAGTCCCAAAGCTTAATACACTAAAACAAACACAAAAGATATTAAAAGTATAAGTTTAACTTAAATACATAACGAAATCAAAAGCTAGAAAGGTACAAAATGATATGTAATTATGCATAGATCAATGGTTTTCCCATCTATCACATATATGTATACTAATGCCTTAGTTCCTACCTATGCTCTTTGTTGAGGCCCAAAAATCCAAGGGCTAGGCCCAAGCTTATTCTTGGCCTGGCACAAATAATTAGTCGGAAAAGAAACCCAATCGAGGCATAAAGAGAAATTGTAGGACACACCTACATAAGCAGTGGGTCATGTGTCACGCCAAGCAAGCATCTGCAAAGGAAATCCATGTGTATAGGAGGAATACCCAGTGGACAAACAACTTCATCCATTCTATTTTTCCTCTGCAAACTCTGATTTGAAAACCAAGGGAGAAAGAAGGTGGTGTTTCGTCCCCATGAGGAGGTCCAGCCGCATAAAACCTTGGAACCTTAAAAACCTTCAACCCAGGTGCTCTGGTCGAAGAGATTTCACAAGAAGGGGAGTAATTGGAAAGAAGCAAAGGAAGAGAGGGAATGGAGGATCAATGAAATTAGGGTTCCAAATGCCTATAAAAGAGAGCTTCCTCTATCCAGAAAAACACACCATTCCAGAGCACGACCAAGCTTTGTCAAGCAAACTGGAATTTACTCTAGACCCCTCTCCCTCCATTATCTTCCTCATTTTCCCATTGAAATCCTCCTAATTTTCTTCTTCCCTCACTCTGAACTTTTTCTTCTTTTCTCTATAAGAAGTCCACGCTTCTCTCTCTCTCAAATTGCTAAACTTGTGAAGACTCAGCTCCCATGCCACAAGCTCCTCAAGCCAAGCCTCTTATCAGTTTGTCATGCTTATTAGTGAAAAGAACCTGAAAGTGTTTCTTCTAAGGTTTTAGCAAGCCTTTTAAAAAACTCTTTTAGGAGCCTGGTTCTTGAACTCAGGCATCAGGGGTTTTTATTATGTTCTTCTTACAGCAGCCCAAGCCTATTCGTCAGGCTACTGGAACAAAAAGACCCCTACATAAATTGGCGACTTCACTGGGGACTAGGCTGCCATTTTCACTAATGCCTCCGAAGAAGAAGACCAGAAGCAATACCATGGCTTTCCAAGATGGGCCCGACCATGGTGATTCTGAATCAAGATAGAATGCCTCTTCCAGAGAGCAAGAACGTGCAAGTGAGGGAGCTTTCACCCTCACAGACCTCATTACAACCATCCATGCTATGGGAGAAACCCAGAGGGAGATGATGGACACCATCAAGGAACTGAAGGGTTCTGTCTCTAAGCCAACTGAAGAAAACGATAGACACCCACAGGAGGAGTCTGCTGCTGCTGGAAAAGAGTCTGAATAGAAGGGACCATCTTTTGTCACCCAGGAGGACGTCGTTGCCATTCTGGAAAGAGAGCTTAATCGAAGTCAAGAAGATTGGAAGTATATCTGTCAGCCACCATACCCATCGAGCTTACTCCAGCAGCCGTATCCTAAAGGCTACGAGGCACCAAGCTTTGTTCTTTTTGATGGGAGAAAGGAAGTCCAAAGGAGCATGTCAATCGCTTCATTGATGCTTTGGGACCACATGCTGGTGATTATAAACTCCGGCTCCGAGAATTTTCAAAAAGCCTTACTGATCATGCTTACACATGGTACACCACTTTGGCACTAGGCTCCGTTCGCTCATGGGAAGACTTGGCAAGCAGGTTCTGCAAAAAATATTTCCAGCACGAAGAAAGAGTCACTACTACTCAACTCAACAATACTCATCAAAAGCATGGGGAGGATCCTGTTGACTTCGTATGTAGATTTCGGGACCTAGCCCTAGACTGCTATGATGAGAAGGATGAGGAAGCGCTCGTTGAGATTTGCATTAGCAATATTGTGGTAGATTATAGGGTCTACCTCGAAAACATTGGCATTAGCCAATTTTCTCGACTGCTGGAAGCAGTAAGAAAAACAAGCATGTCTGTAAGCCAACGGGGCAAAGAACTTGGAGGAACGAGAAGAAGGAGACGCACCAAATGCTAGCTATAGATGATAAGTCATCCGGTGACTACAACTCACACAAGCGGAAGGATAAGGAGACATTTCCGCCATTACCATGCAAAGCTGAAGAGTTCCACGCTATCCTTGATAAAATGATTGCCGACGGTGCAATCAAACCTTTTAGACCCTACAAAGTTCCTACCAGGAAAGAGAAGAATGATCCTAGGTACTGCCGCTATCACCAGTTCGTAGGACACCAAACCACTGCTTGCCAAACTCTAAGAAGGATCTTGCATGCTAAAATACATGAGGGAGTTCTTAAGCTTCCCTTTAGGAAGCAGGCCATTGATGAAGACCCCTTGCCAAAACGAAGGGGAAAAGAGATAGCCGATGTTATCACATGTTCCGATGACTTGCTCGATGACGATGAGTTATGCCACCCATGGAAGAATGACCCAAAGCCACCCGGGGCTATTTGGGAGCCTTGTGGAATTATGGAGAAAGCTTATTGGTGCAAATATTCGAAACCTTCGAGCTATAATACCGCATGACCTCTTGCTGATGGATGGGATGATAGCATAGGTAATGAAGTATTCTCGATGGACATGCCGGAAGAATGCTACTTGGGGGCTTCGTCTGTGCAGCAAGAAACAGCTGTTGTAATGTTTCACAATCTTACGGAAGCCAAAACAAGTGTGATGGAGCGTTATCTAGGTCTAAAGTAGGGACCCACGGCCTCACAAGTCCTCTAAAGGAATCCAAAATTCAAGTCACTCTTCGACCAACTTGGTTTTGGGCCTCAAGCAAGGGAAGCAGCTGCTGTGGCTCTCATGAACAACTCTGTGGAGTCTGATCCTCATTGCTTCACCACTCAACCACAAAGGTCATTCTTGGGAAATGACAATGCTATTGTCTTCACGAACGAAGACATGGAAGTTCCATATCTGGATCATAGAAGGTCACTTTACTTGGAAGGACAGATCAACAATGTGTTTATAAGAAGAGCTTTGGTAGACGCTGGTTCCTTTGTCAACATATTGCCTCTATCTGTGCTTACAGCAGCTGGTATTCCGTTATCCAAAATCATGCAATCTCAAACAAGCATCAGCGGTTTAGGAAATAAGAGTGAGGTCACAGTCGGGCACATGCAAGTAAACTTGAAGGTGGGGCCAATCAGGTCACTTCCCAAGTTCTATGTGGTGGATGTAGATGTGGCTTACCATGCTTTACTTGGAAGACCATGGCTCAACAAGCACAAACTCGTGGTCTCTACTTACCATCAATGTGTGAAGGGAAGGATTGGGCTAAGATCGCTTCGTATATCTGGGAATCAAGCACCGTTCAACAAAAACAAAGCTCACTACTCCGAGGCAGAATTTTATACCGAGTGCACAGGTGCTGGAAGCAGCCCATCTATGGATTTCGGTACCTACCTACCATGGAATGAAATTCGTGATTTAAGCAACGAGGAACTCATCACCATCGTTGATCGAGAAAGAAAGAGACACTCATAAGTCAACAACCATGCCTACGATCATCCCCAATGCTCGAAAGTGACGCTGCCAGATGGACGCACTGTGTACTGCTTATGACAGGATTGGGGGCTTAACCGTATCCTACAGGAAAGCCCCGAGTATGGAGAAGAAGTGATGCAGACAAGCAGCCATAAGGACAAGGTACTCACACCTTGTGCTTTTCAGGAACCTATGATAGCACCTAGGCATATGCAAGATGGCTCGATTGTGATAGCCGAGCAGCTGGAAACAATTAATTTGAGTGATGATCCCTCTGTCCAGAGGCCCATCTCCATCAACGTTCGCTTGGCATGGGAAGAAAAAGAAGCTTTGGTGTCGTTATTAAAGGAATTCCGAGATGTGTTCGCTTGGACCTACGAGGAAATGCCCGGCCTAAATCCAAAATTAGTTAGCCATACTCTGAATATTGAGCTTGGCACAAAACCTGTCGTGCAGCCAAGAAGGAATTTTCACCCTGAAATTGAAATTCAAATTAAGGTGGAGATTGAAAAGCTATTGGCTGTTGGGCTCATCAAACCAATCAAGCATCCAACGTGGCTAGCAAATATTGTCCCCGTGAAGAAGAAGACTGGTGTAATTAGGATATGCACGGACTACCGAGATCTCAACCGAGCCTGCCCAAAGGATGAATTCCCACTGCCCAATATGGATATCTTGATTGACTCAACCTCAGGGCAAGTCTTGCTGTCATTCATGGACAGATTTAGTGGCTATAACCAAATAAAGATATCTCCTCGAGATGCCGAGAAGACAGCCTTTCGAACACCATATGGGAATTTCTACTACACGGTCATGCCGTTTGGTCTTAAAAATGTCGGGGCCACTTACCAAAGAGCTATGACAGCTGTGTTCCATGACATGACGGGGAAAGAGGTGGAAGATTATGTGGATGATCTCGTGGTGAAGTCAAAACACAGAGAGGGCCATTAGGAAGCTTTGAGGAGGGTGCTGGAAAGGTGTCGGCTCTATGGTTTGAAGATGAATCCAAAGAAGTGTGCATTTGGGGTTTCATCCCGGAAGTTCTTAGGGTTCCAGGTGTAGCAGAGCAGCATAGATGAAGATCTTGAAAAGACTTGAGCTTTAAACTCTCTTGCACCACCTAAAAACCCAAAGGAATTGAAAAGTTTCATGGGGAGACTGTCGTACATTCGACGCTTCATCCCGGGCCTCGCTGCCACAATGAATACTCTTACCCCTTTGCTCAAGAAGGGCAAGCGGTATGTATGGAGCAGGGAATGCCAAGAAGCCTATTCGCAAGTACAGCAAATAATCACCAAGCTGCCTACAATGAGAGCACCCATTCCGGGGCTTCCACTCAAACTTTATTTGGCTGCAACGAACTCAGCGGTTGGGGCTTTGCTTGCCCAAGATGGTCGTGATGGGGAGGAGAGTCCTATTTATTATGTGAGTAAACAATTAAGAGGGGCTGAGACAAGATACCCGAAGACAGAACTCTTGTGCCTTGCCTTGTCTATGCTGTACAACGCTTACGGCATTACTTTCTCGCTCACAAGCTACAACTCATGGTGAAGTCTGACCCTGTGAAGTACTTGCTCACAAGACCAGTACTATTTGGACACCTTGCACGCTGGTTGCTACAACTGTCCGAATTTGATATCACATGCGCAACGCCCAAAGCCATTAAGGGACAAGCTGTGATCGATATGCTAGCTCTATTTCCTGAAGTGGAAGACTCTACTCTCTCCGAAGAAGTTTTGGAGGAGCTGCCGGAAATAGTGGCCACTGTTACGGAGGAGGAACCATGGACTCTTTACTTTGACGGTTCTTCTACGACTAGTGGTGGAGGAGCAGGGGTAGTACTTATTAACTCCAAGGGACAAGCCACGACTCTCTCATTCAAACTAGATTTTCCATGCACAAATAATGTGGCGGAATATGAATCTTTCGTTATGGGGTTGTCTGCAGCAAAAGAATTAGGCGTAGAAAGGATAAGGATCATCGGCGATTCAAACCTAGTGTTGAGCCAATTACAAGGAAGTTTCGCTGTGAAGGAGGCAACGTTGGCACCATATCGTACAGTTGCTGAAAGGCTTGTCAATTCTTTTAAACAAGTTGTGATGAAGCATATTCCGGGGATTACTAATAGGTACGCTGATGCTTTGGCTACTTTGGGGTCAAAGCTCTCATTCATTGCAAAGCAACCCAACATTGCTGTTATAAAGAAGGACGTGCCAGCAATCGAAACAATGGCTCAGGAAGAACTACTGGAAGAGGATGATTGGAGGAAAGCTGTGAAGGAAAAGATGGGCAAGGGAAACGACATCAAAGAATTAAGAGAATACACGATCATCTTTGGGGAGCTTTACAGATGCCTTCCAGGAGGTATTCTGACCCGGTGTATAGGAGTAACAGAAGCGTAAAGAAGGTTGCAAGAGGTACATGACGCCACTTGCAGCTTGGAGCTAGTGATCAGTTTATATCGGCATCTGCAATGCAAAGGTTATTACTGGCCAGAGATCAAGAAACAAGCGGCTGAAGTCCAGTCCAATTGCCCCACGTGTCCTACGATGCCCTCAACCGAAGAATCTTTCACCATCTCATTTGCGGAGGATTGGAGAGCTCCTTACTTAGCATTTTTTATTGAAGGGACTCTACCAACCAATTCCAAACTTGCCTACAAGCTTAAGAAGATGGTAAACAAGTACTTCGTAGACGGGTCGACACTCTATCATAAAGGGTTTAATGGCGAACCATTGAGATGCTTGGGAGAACCAGAGGCATATCTGGTCATTCAAGAAATACATGCTGGAGAGTGTGGGGAGCACCAGGGAATGAAGAGGGTTCAGCGGCAGCTGCTGAGTTTTGGGTATTATTGGCTTACCATGAAGAAAGATGCGCACGACTTCGTCAAAAGATGCCACACGTGCCAAATTCATGCTAATCTGAGTCACAAGCCTCCCACATTGCTGCAAGACATGCGCACTCCTTGGCCTTTTCATACTTGGGGGCTTGACTTAATTGGAACAATCCATCCCCCTTCCGACGGTTACATATGGATTCTCACTGCCACGGAGTATGTCACAAAGTGGGTTGAGGCAATCCCTCTTGAAAAGGCCACGGGAGCTGCTATCTCGAATTTTATTCGAGAATACATTGTGTGCAGGTTTGGAATTCCATACAAAATGGTTACTGACAATGGCACGCCTTTTGTTAACAAACAAGTGAGCTTAACGCTTAGCGTCTCTGGTATCAAGCATCGTCGCTCCACACCCTATTACCCACAAGGAAACGGTAAAGCAGAGGCTACAAACAAAACCATATTGAGAATTTTGAGCAAAATGGTATATGAGTACGAAGGAGGTTGGAGTATTCATTTGCCGAATGCCTTGTGGACTTACCGCACCTCTCAGAGAAGTGCTACGGGTTTTTCGCCCTATTTGCTCGTGTATGGGTCTGATGCCATCTCACCTGTGGAAATCACAATTCCCACAGCCAGAGTATCAACTATCAATGATCTTGAATGGGAAGTGAAGTCATGCTCGGATTGGCGCTTATTAGACCTCAAAGCCGTGGACGAGAAAAGAGTGGAAGCTGAAAGAAGAATGGCACTTTATCACAAAACTGTTGCCTAAGCGTATAACGGGACTGTCAAGCCTCAAACCTTCAAACGAGGAGATCTCGTGCTAAAAGTTGTCGAGCATGTGAGAAGACAAGTATCGGGACCTTCCAAGTTTGCTCCACAATGGGAAGGCCCATTTCTAGTCAAAGAAGTACACATCAGCGGCTATTATCGCTTGATCTCCATCAAAGAAGGCATGCTAACCGATCCTATCAATGTTAAGTGGCTCAAGCCTTACTACTGCTAAGTAGGCATCGTATTTTACCCTTCGTGTTATTGCATTTCCTTTTTGTTTTTTTAAATATGGTCTCCTTCTATATTCCTGCCTTTCGCTCTGGGAAACTTTTGTAAGATGTACCGTCATGGTAACATGGGATTTGAAATGAAAATGAAGGAGTATTTTGAAAAAAAAAAAACTGTCTCTGGAAAATTTGTCTTTTTTTTTGGCAAACCCCTATGTATATATACGAAACAATATTTAAGTTTTTTTTTTTCTTTTTTTAAAAGACAATGCTACTTAGCAGAAAGCATGCCAAGCAAAGTCACTGGCAGGGATCCCGAATTATTAACAAGCTTCATACTTAAGCAAAAAAAAAAAAAAAAGGAATGTGCAAAGCCGATCATTTACAAGGAGATTAGCATGCTCACGACATCCAGGAGCCTTTGGGTAATTTTCTTTAAAAGAGGAAAGGAGAGGGTATCGAGAAGATTGAACAGAGATTCTACCAAAATTTTGGCAGCATCTACCTTGTTTTAAAATGATACCCAATCTGTAAGAAGATCTCAAGCAAAAGAATTTCACCAACCAGGCAGCATATATATATATATATATATCAAACAGAAGTTACAATGTGTGTCTAGCATCTAAAAGAAAAACGTGGGTTCCAGCAGCTTGAGCACAACAGCATTACAGCACAAGCGTTAGAACATCTAAAGGAAATATAGCCTAAGTGGAACAAAGTTATACAAGCTGGAGCTAATGTGTTCTTCAATGTGTTAGGCTAGTCAGGTTCACACCAAGCAAAAGAACAACCTGCAAGACAAAGCAAGGATGAATGTCGGAAGAAAATAGGCAAAAAAAAAAAGGAGCATAAGTAAGAAGGGATGAAGAGTCATGGACCTCAAAACCATAGGATACAGCTAAAAAATGATGGAAGAAGCCTTGTGAGAGGATCTAGTTACCGCCTCTGCCACGCAACCCGCACCATCAGCGGAAATACCTTGGGCAAGAAGGAGGGCTCGCAATTCCCCATGCTGATTTTCCAGCTCATGCTACTTAAAATTTAAGGCCTCCGCCACTATCCTTATTTCATCGGGGCCGGAAAACGACTTCATGCTATGAATGGCCCGTGCCTCAAATACGACATGCGCTAGATCTCTCATCAAGTTCTGGAGGAACTCCACTTGAAAGCCCAAGGTCATGGCTTCGAGACCACATCCCGCCAGCAAATGAGTCGATGATCTGTAATATCCAACAATTGCATGGTATCCATTCCATGAAGTACCAAGCCAAGGGTACGGAAAGCGGTGCACCGCGAGAAGAGGAGGTGATGCCCGTAAGGTCCATGAAGTCTCCATATTTGTCCATAAATTTCTCCAAAGCCGCAACTGTCTCGGGATAAACAAGAGCTCCTCGAAATGTTGCATAGCCATTAAATCGGTGACAAAGTGGCAAGAGCTCATCTGTAGATCGAAGGACCTGAACTCCACCATCAAAGAAGGCTTTAAATGCAATAAAGGAACTCTCCCACTCTAGCCAAGACGTGTTAGATGAGTGCCCTGCAGAAATGTTCTCGGTAGCAATGTCATTAACTAGGGCCACCTCATTAGTAGCTGTGTCACCAAATGAAATCAACGGAAGCGGTACTGGGGAGCTCGATTCTAGCATCCGGAGAAGTGGTTGAATGTGGGATAAGGTGGGCAATGTCCCATGAAAGGTAAAAGTCTTACTCCAGAGAGCTGCCGGAAGAGTTGGTGAAAGGATGGGCTCAAGGTCCCTGCGAAGGAAAAGCTGAATGATAGGCGATAGCGGACTTGTGGCCTGGGACACAGATGCTTTATCCTGAGAACTTGCTAATACCATGGTTGGAGATGACTTGGCAAGGGCCGCTTCAACCAGTGTGTCGAATGTGCTGGAGAAAGAAGGCACTACAGACACAATTTCCATATTATGAGTAACGTGCCCAACCTAATTAAAAAAAAAAAAGGTATGTACATATGCAAGGGTAAGTATGAGGTAATTAACAAGCTATGTTGCATGCATAAGCAAAAAGGTAAGAGAAAGGCGACTGCCCAACTAAGCAAAAGAAAAAATGGAAATAGGAAAAAGAATATGTAAGCGGAGCGAACAATGGGTACCTCCAGGGCACTCTGTGCAGGGTCAACAATGGCAGCGGCAAGGTTCAGGCTCTCAGTGATGTCGGTAATTTGCGAGGTAATGGTGAAGGGTAAATAGGCAGCTCACGGTACAAGAAAATAAAAGGAAAATAGGACATAAGATATGTCAAATACTGACTCAATGCTAATGTGGCGCGCACTGCTACCAGCAAATCTAGAGAGAGCGTCCTGTTTGTGCCTAATAAATCACGGCCATGAATTGGCCGAAGGGGCCCCTTTCCTCGGCCCTTGCACTTGCCGGTCAGACTGAAACACAGCGTTTTGCTAGGATGCTTGGCATTCCTAAGGCCAAGAGGAAATGCCAAGGCACGAACATCTCGGCCTCGATTGTAGGCCGAGGCCGAGGATGAGGCCGAACGAAATCTCGGCCAGAGGCATTAAAGTCAATCATCAGGTGGTGACAAGGTCCCATACTTCATTTAATGAGGTAGTGCCTTTGTTTATTGCAGTAAACCCACTGGCCATGAATAAGCATTTAATGCATGAGGGAAGGTGGGAAGTGACTGAAGTCAGGTTTTGGCGACAGGAATCAAAGTGATTAGACGTGGACATTCTCACAAGAATTCTTGCAACTTGAGAGATTGGGTGACTAGCTTTCAGAGCAATAAATGCGTCCCCACGGCCAATTGCGCGGGAACCACGATCAAGGGCGGCGACCGGGATTCACCAGGATTCAGGGGGCCACACCACCATGCTTCACGATCCCAAATGTCGATTAGACTACCCACTTGTGCTAATCAGGCTCCACCATGCAGATTTCCAGCCTCGATTACTCCTCCAGGAGCTCTTCCTATAAATACAAGACTCAGGACTACATTTGAAGGGTTCAAACACCAAACCAAAGCCTCCCACGGAGCAACTTATATTTTCCTGTAATGCACTTTCAATATTTTTACCTGCTTTCCTAGGAGTAGTGTTAGTTTGTAAGGAAAATCCATTCATCAATATATTATACGACCCTTGATTTTCAAGGCGCCAGAGCACCATCCTTGTTATTTCGCTCACTCACCCCATATATCATACGACCGTCGCTCACTGAGCAGCGCGCCGGAGCACCGCCCTAAAACCACCATCAACACCACCATCCTTGTAGCTCAGGCCGTAAACCTGACGGCCGAGATTAGTTCCTCTCTCAGCCACAATTGTTTGATTAAAGGTCAAGTCCAAACAGGCGCATCATTTCACCACTTCCATCCGAACCACAACTCGATGCACGGTAGACCGTGCTGGCACGCCCATGCACAACGGCACCGCATCCAGAAGCAGGAAGCCGCGTGTCCACGCACATCCCCTCGGCCCGGAACTCCAGGCCGTGAGATTTGCGCGGCAGACACTTTTGGCACGCCCGGTGGGACACTTATCAAAAACTTATGGTGGAAACCAGGGCACAGGCAAAGCTAAAAAACAAAGCAGTCGAAATGACTTCTGAGATTCCTGAGTCCACATTACCAATCACCGAGACCGAACATTCGGTCGGGATCTCGGCCAGCGCTCCAACAACGACGGATCGCTCGGCCGAGTCAATGCAGGAACAAGCAGTAGTAGAGGAGCTGATGTCCAAGCAGGCCTACCGGATAGAAACATCCTTCATGGCCACGATGGACAGATTCTCCTCGGAACTACAAACACTTTTCCAGGAGAGGATGCCGATAACTTCGCCCATGACGCCTGCCAGAACCGGACAAAGGGGTCAAGAGCGCGAGAGAATCGAGCCTTACGGCGAAAGCAGCAGCCTCGGCATCGTTGCCCCCACCCAAGCATCAGCCTACGGCCAGCATTCTTTGCCACCGACAAATAGCTGGGGGCAGTCCTAGCCCACACGGGCGAGTCCTAGACCAACCTACTCGGCAGAGACAGTGCGCGGACCACTCCATGCGTTGGCTGTATCGTTGGAGCACAGCAGCCTCACACATCCCGCGATGCATCCACTCGACCCGGTTCAAACTACGGCCGTCCACACACATCCTGGTCCAAGCAACGCGACCGCTGTATCATCACAACAGTACGGTCAGAGCAATCCAACCGTCTCGCCACCATTGCAGGCGTCGTTGTTTCCGCCAGGCTCTCATCTTCACTATGGGTCGGCCGTTCCAGCGTCAACGCATACGCACCTGGTCCAAACCCACAGCGCTCATCTGGCGTCAACCAGTTCGGTCATCCCGACCGAGCCTCTTGCTTCGATGGCCTCGCAGATAAGGCCACAGAACGACGTAGCGCAGGCCCCGCGATCGTATGCGGCCCAGCAGGAGGCACCACCTCAGGGGCTCCGACTCGAAGACGTCCGACGGATGATCGAAGACGGCTTAGCCCATAGGCGGCCGGACATGTCAAGATATACCAAGCCGTACCCGCCAGAAATTGATCGAATCCCTCTTCCCTGGAACTATCGATTACCTGAATTCATGCTATTTTCTGGGGATGGGCAGACCTCCTCCATTGAGCACATAGGCCGTTTCACGGCCCAGTGTGGAGAGTCCGATTCGGACGCCCAGAAGCTCCGTTTATTTGTCCATTCTCATGGTTCATAAACCTCATGCCGAACTCAGTAAGGGATTGGTCTGATATGGAAAGAATATTCCACGAACATTTCTATCAGACCAACCGAGAGATAACGGTCGCTGAGCTGGCAAGGATGAGCCAGACGTCGGACGAATCACCTCGTGACTACTTGCAGTGGTTCAAGACGTGCAGAAACTGGTGTCGCACGAACCTACCAGAAAGGGAGTTTGTCAAGATGGCTGAGGAAGGTTTGGAGTTTGAGTACCGGAAGAAATTCTAGGGAATCGAATTCCGGGACATGCATGACTTGACCAACAAGGTGGACAGATATGCGTCCTTGTTAAAGGAGGAGATGCAGAAGAAAACGGCTTCAAAGGGGACCTACTACAGGAATCCCATCGTCAGCTATGCCAAAGCAGACGACTCGACAGGGGCCGAGAGCGAGGAACTGGAGCTGAGTTCGGCCGAAGTCAACATAGACAAACCCTTCGTCTACAAAGGGCTTGTTAAAGCTGACAACAGTCGTACAAAAATTCTGGACACCAAGTTCGCGACGCGGGAAATGAAGGCCTACACCTTTGACTTGACGAGGGCCGAAGCTACCTTCGACCTACTTTTGGCCGAAAAAATGGTCAAGTTATCTTTCGGCCATAAAATCCCGAAACCCGATGAGCTCAAAGGGAAGACGTTTTGCAAATACCACAGTTCTTGGTCTCACAACACCAACAACTGCGTTGTTTTGCGGGACGTCATCCAGAAATTGATAGATGAAAAGAAGCTTCAGTTTCCGGAGAAGGCAGCCATGCAAGTTGATTCCAAGCCGTTGCCTCCACCTGTCGTCAACATGGTCGATACCCAACTCCCAGCCGGGTATAGGGAAACTCGTTGGACGGCGAGAAAGAAAGGGCCATTGGCCGAGTCAGAGCCACTGCTGTGCGAGCGTTGCAAACATGAGATCGGCCAGTCCAGGCCGCATGAGAATAAGAGGAAGGCCGCCAAGCCGTCACGACCAACCATGAAGAAGTTCAACGGCCAATACGACCGTCGACTTGCCAGCAGGGCGGTTTTTGACCGGTTGGGACCACAGACCCATGGCGACTCGATGGGCCCCAAGGACGAGGCCACCCCTAGGCCAGTTAAAACCTTCAAACCACCGGTCATAAAGGATGACCGCTGGTACCATGCACGGCTTGGGGGCAAAGCCGAACCACTGACGAAGACCTAGTTAAGGAGAATGCAGAGGCAGGTTCAGCAGGCCAGAAAACAAACGACCGAGGCCGAAGGCTCCAAGCTCCAAAAGAAAATGGCAGCTGCAGACGGGCCGCCCTCCACTCCAATCGTCCCCTCACCGGCAAAAGCGGCCAGTGCCAAGCCTATGAGGACGTGAAGCCCTAGGAAGGGTGAGAGCCCCCCTAGAACATCGGCCATTCTGGTTCAGCCGAAGGCCGCCGTTTTGGAAGGAACAGACGAGGTTGTCATCGACCTCTACCGTGGGAGGGACCCCCCTTTTTCGGCAACGGTCTGTCCTTTCTTAAGGAATTTCACAAGGACCATTCGGCCACGGACTTGTACGGCATGACCCCTGAGAGCCGTGAAATCGTGGAGTTGGCCCTTAAAAACACAAAGGCAGAGGCGCTCCTCATCACCAGCAATTCTGATTCGGCCATTAAGGCCGCATACCAGGCAAACAGGGAAGCAAGAGTGAAAGGTCTGCCAGGTTACCAGCCCGACCTCGGCGGATCAGAGGCCAAAATCCCTTTCAGCAAGAGCGATTTGGAATATCTTCGCCAGTATTTTTCTGTCACTCAAGCGGATACTGTTTTTGGTCTAACGACCGAGGAAAAGGCCCGGGTGAGCCGCCTGGACAATTACTTAACGGGCAAGGATACATTGGCGAAGGGTAGACAGGCCCTTAAGGAGAAGGCCCAGGCTTTGGACCCCCCTGAAATCAAAACGTCCGCAGCTGATGTCCCGGGGACCGCAGGGCCTGTGATCGACGGCTTCGGGCATGAGGCCGAGGACGACCCCACTTTAGGAATTTTCGATGAAGAATATGAGGGGATCCTCGGGATGGTCGAGGGAGAGGTCCTCGCCGAAGGCGGCTGTGAGGCCAACGAAGAAGTTGGCAGGGGAAACCCACGGGAGCCAGAAGAGTTCGACATCAACATGGTCTTGGTGCTACCATCCGAGTTTTCAGCCCCATGAGGGTAGACCAACGGCCTGGATGATGACGTGGCCGAGGAGTAGCTTGGTCGAAGGCCAAAGACGAAGGAAGAACTGTTAGCCATGGCGTTCAACGTGGTCATACCTAGAAACGAGCCGAGTAAATATCGACACCTCAAACCGTTATACATCTCGGCTCATATTGAGGGTGTGCCCGTGTCCAAAGTTTTCGTCGACTGTGGGGCAACGGTCAACATCCTTCCCTACTCCTTGATGAAGAAGCTGGACAAGTCAAAAGAGGACCTCATCCCCAGCGACGTCGTCATGAGCAGCTTCGTCGGCGACAAGTCTAAAACCATTGGCGTGTTGCCGTTAAAGATTACCGTGGCCGACCAAACAAGAGTCGCGGCTTTTTACGTGGTCGAATCCAGCGTCGACTACAACATATTGCTCGGCCGTGACTGGATCCACCAGTCTGGGTGTATACCGTCCTCACTCTTCCAACTATTATTCTTTTGGGACGGCCAGAAGGTATCTATACACCCGGCCGACGAAAAACCTTTCGAGGCCAACGCCGTACAAGCTCGGATTTACGACGATGACGTTGGATGGGTTGTCCTTACCGGCCACGATGCAAACGGCCGACCAACTAGAACAACGACCCAGAAGGTACTGGAATTGGGCGCCGAGAATATCCGTCAGGATTCAGCGCGCGAAGTATTGATCGACCTCACCAGCCTTTAGATGACAGACAATGCCACTAAAGAAGAAGGCGCAGCGGCCGTGAATGATTTGGTGGAAAGGTTGCTGGAACATTGGGGGGAGGAATCCTTACGGCCGAATTTGCCGATCAACTTGATCGAATTCCTCCACGAATCAGACGAGACGGACGTTCTGACTTTGGATGACCTGGAAACGGCACCCGCCGAGATGGAGGACGACTGCCCTGAAGTCCAGGACCCTTTGTTAGAAATAAATGTAGGGTCAGAGGCCAAACCACGGCCTCTTTTTGTAAGCCATCTTTTGGATCCTAAGTTAGCAGCCGAGGTTATCGGCTTGCTCCATGAATATAAGGATTGTTTTGCTTGGGATTATCATGAGATGCCTGGATTGCCAAGGCGTTTCTCGACCGAATTAAAAATTAAGGAGGGGCTCAAACCCTTCCAGCAACCGCCAAGGCGTTTCTCGACCGAGGTACAGCTTAAAGTCAAAGAGGAGATTGAATGGCTCCTCAAAGCCGGCTTCATCCGAACGGCTCGGTACGTTGAGTGGTTGGACAACATTGTACCAGTTTTAAAGAGGACCGGGGCTTTGAGGGTTTGCACCGATTACCGAAATTTGAACCTCGCAACCCCCAAGGACGAATACCCCATGCCTATGTCAGATCTCCTGGTGGACAGGGCCGCAAAGCACGAGCTTTTGTCTTTCATGGATGGCCATGCTGGTTACAACCAAATCTTCGTGGCCGAGGAGGATGTCCACAAAACGGCTTTCAGATGCCTAGGAGCAATCGGAACCTATGAGTGGGTGGTCATGCCGTTCGGCCTAAAGAACGCTGGCGCGACATACCAGCGAGCCATGAACCTTATTTTCCACGACCTTATAGGCCGGACCGTTGAAGTCTACATCGACGACGTGGTCGTAAAGTCTCCATCCAAAGTCGACCACGTGGAACATCTCCGACAAGCTTTTGACCGAATGCGAGCCCATGGCCTAAAAATGAACCCGAAGAAGTGTGCATTCGGCATCATCGCCGGGAATTTCCTTGGTTTCTTGGTTCACCAACGAGGAATCGAGGTAGATAGAAATAAAGCCACGGCCATTATGGCGGCCCCTCCGTCGAGGACCAAGAAGGAGCTCCAGTCCTTCCTCGGCAAGGTCAACTTTTGAAGACGATTCATATCAAATCTGGCGGGGAAAATCCGGCCGTTGTCTCCTCTGCTTAAGCTAAAAGACACTGAACGGTTCATATGGGGGGTAGAGCCTCAGGCGGCCCTTGACGACATTAAGAAATATTTGTCCCAACCGCCGATCCTCATGCCACCAAAAAGAGGGAAAACCTTGAGGCTTTACATTTCGGCTTCGGAGGGCTCTATCGGCTGTTTGCTCGCTCAGAACAACGAGTCTGGGCGAGAACAGGCGGTGCACTATCTAAGCCGCACCCTCAACGCAGCCGAACTAAAATATTCACCGATCGAGAAGTTGTGCCTAGCACTTTATTTCGCGGCCACCAAGTTGCAGCACTACATGCTCCCTTCGGTGGTCTAGATCATCTCCAAGACCGACCTTATCAAATACATGCTTACTCGGCCAATCATACGCGGCCGAATTGGGAAGTGTACGATGGCATTGTCCGAATTTACCTTCCAATACGTGGCTCAGAAGTCGGTCAAAGGACAGGCATTGGCCAATTTTCTGGCTCACCATTCGGCCCAAAGACAGGAGGAGGAGTTGGAGGTCGAGATTGGCATGGCCCACATGGAAAAGAACTACTGGACTATGTACTTCGATGGTTCCAGTACCGAGGCCAGGTCAGGAGCCGGGGTCGTGATTAAGTCCCCTCAAGAGCAGAGATGGCAGTTCGCATTTCAACTTGACTTCAAATGCACCAATAATCAGGTCGAATACGAAGCACTCATCATCGGTCTCGAGATTTTGAAAGAAATGAAGGCTACCCGTGTTTTGGTCTATGGTGATTCTCAGCTGGTAATTAACCAACTCACCGGGGAATACCAATGCACGAGCGAGAATTTAGCCATGTATTATGTGATGGCCCTCAACACGGCCGATGAGTTCTCCAGAATTTCCTTTGTTCATGTACCGCGCGCCGAAAACCATGAGGCCAATGAGATGGCCCAGGTAGCGTGGGGCGTAAACATCCCGGACACCGACCACGACCGTGTGATAAGGATCGAGAGGCGTACCCTGCCAGCTTTGGCCGAACGTGGAATGGCAACGCAAGTGTCTTTGGCCGAGATCACCGATGAAGTCAACACGGCCGAAACCGATTGGCGCTACCCCATAGTAAAATATTTGCGTGACCCATCTGGCAGTCGTGAGAGGACTACACGTTTTCGGGCTCGGTGTTATTTAATTTACCAAAATGAGCTGTATCGGAAGGGATCAGACGGCCTATTGCTTTTATATCCCAGCGCCGAAGACATCAAGGTTAATATGGCCGAGTCCCATGAGGGGATTTGCGGTGCTCATCAATCTGGCGTCAAAATGAGATGGCTGGTTCGGAGGCACGGTTATTACTGGCCGACCATTTTAAAAGACTGCATAGAGTATGCGAGGGGGTGCGTTAAGTGTCAAATCTACGGCCCCATACAAAGGGTACCGACCGAAGCTCTTCACCCGGTTACCAAACCATGGCCGTTCAGAGGATGGGCCGTAGATATCATCGGCAAAATCCATCCAGCCGCGTCCAACCAACATGCGTGGATTTTGGTGGCGACCGACTATTTCACTAAATGGGTCGAGGCCGAGTCCTATCGGTCAATTTCTAGCGCACAAGTGGTCAAATTCTTTGAAAACCACATCGTCCACAGATTCGGTATACCTGAAACTATCACGGCCGATAACGGCCCAATTTTCGCGTCAGTCGAGACTCGGGAATACACCGAAAGGATGGGGATCAAACTGGTTCACTCGACGCCTTATTATCCCTAGTCTAACGGGCAAGCCGAGGCGAGTAACAAGGTAATCAAGGGCATCCTTGAGAAAATGATCGAAGAAAAGCCTAGGGGATGGCACGACTTGCTTCCCGAAGCCCTGTGGGCTTACAGGATCTCAAAATGCTCGGCCACAGGCACTTCTCCATATGCTTTAAGCTACAGTCATGACGCCATCGTCCCAATGGAGTTAAAGGTTCGGTCTCTTCGTGTGACCAAGCAACCGGAGCAAGAAGGGAAAGATTATGCGCAAGCCATGACTCAGGAGTCAAAGGATTTGGAGCAATCCAGACTCGATGCTTATAACTTAATGCAGGCGCAGAAGCAGATTGCGGCAAGGGCTTATAACAAAAGGGTTAAGCAAAAGACTTTCGCCGAAGGCGACTTAGTATGGCGAGCCGTGCTTCCTATCGGGATGAAGGACCCTCGGTTCGGCAAGTTCTCGCCCAATTGGGAAGGGCTGTTCGTTATTGAACGAATCCTTGGCCGTGGTGGGTTTCAGTTAAAAGACAGGGATGGAGAATGGCACAATTTACCGATCAACGGCTAGTATTTAAAAAGATACACCCCGGCCGTATGGGAGACGGCCGTGAAAGAAATATAAAAACTTACGAATGACAAGGACGGGGTATGCAATACGACAAAGACGGACCAAAAATTCATACTTCATTTCAGTCATTTAGTTTAAAAGGGGGAGCACGTTTACAAGGAAACGCCCAGGTCATGGCCGAATACAAGCACACATAAGAAAAATCACATCCTAAACCTACGCGCAATGGATTCATGGTCTTCTCACTGGTCAATCGAACATTCTTCCCCGAAGCCGTACCTCCGCCAGCTGTTGCATCGCCAACCTGAAGCCGAGGCTTCATTGAGGCCACGGCCGAGGGAGGGAAGGGCCGCTAGTCTGGCCATGGTGAGCGGCCGTCACCCAGGACATGGAAAACACAAGGGCCGTCGCTCCGGCCGCAAGGAAGGGCCGCCATTCCGGACACGGGAATGGACTGCCACTCCGGTCGTGGTAAGCAGTCGCCATTCTGGCAGTGGCAGCGACCGTCGTTCAGACCGCGGTAGCGGTCATCACTTCGGCCATGGTAAGCGGTCGCCATTCTGGTTATGGTAAGGGCCATCACCACGGTCATGGTAGAGGCCATCATTCTGGCCATAGGTGTGACCTGGGTACTTAGCCGCATAAACTCGGTCACATTGGGGTCATCATACCGGGTCCCCTCGTCTTCATCAAGCTACCAAGTCGTGAGACTCAACAGATCTGGCTCATTGGTTTGGGGGAAGCTTGCAGTGAGAACCATCAGGGTAGGCTGAAATGAGGAAGACTGGAGCCCAGGGATCAGAGGAAGGCTCCAGAGTGTTTTGAAGCAAGGAGTGAGGCCACTAAGTCATGGAAGGGTCTCAAATTTTGGGCAATATGAGTTTTCAAAAAGCGCGAGCTCGTGGATTTTGGGAGTGAAGAAAATACGAAGGGGTTTGGTTTTTATACTCATGCTGGGATTCAAAACGAAGATGGGTGTTTCTTGTGAAACGAAACGGCTTGACAGCGCACTCAGAGCACGTGAGATTATGGCAGAGACCTGGCGGCCGACGTTCCGATTAGCGAGGTAAATTGATGGCTTGTGCGAATTAAGAGCGTGATGACGTGTCATTAACCCAGAGGTCGTCGCTTCACTTCACAAAGCGAAGCGACGCCTCGTGTATGCCTGGGCAATGATGACCTGCACGACGTGCTTGAAGCATTAAATGCGCCGATTGGCCTGCGCATTTAATGCCCCAGTTGTCAATCACTTCAGATGGAATGCTAAGAGTCCATCCCTTGGAATCCATTCGGCCCTTGCCCATGCTGAGGCCGAAGAATCCAGGGATGTGGGGGCAATGTTTGTGCCTAATAAATCACGGCCATGAATTGGCCGAAGGGGCCCCTTTCCTCGGCCCTTGCACTTGCCGGTTAGACTGAAACACAGCGTTTTGCCAGGATGCTTGGCCTTGCTAAGGCCAAGAGGAAATGCCAAGGCACGAACATCTCAGCCTCGATTATAGGACGAGGCCGAACGAAATCTCGACTAGAGGCATTAAAGTCAATCATCACGTGGTGACAAGGTCCCATACTTCATTTAATGAGGTAGTACCTCTGTTTATCGCAGTAAACCCACTGGCCATTAACAAGAATTTAATGCATGAGGGAAGGTGGGAAGTGACTGAAGTCAGGTTTTGGCGACAGGAATCAGAGTGATTAGACGTGGACATTCTCACAAGAATTCTTGCAACTTGAGAGATTGGGTGACTAGCTTTCAAAGCAATAAATGCGTCCCCACGGCCACTTGCGCGGGAACCACGATCAAGGGCGGCGACCGGGATTCACCAGGATTCAGGGGGCCACACCACCATGCTTCACGATCCCAAATGTCGATTAGATTACCCACTTGTGCTAATCAGGCTCCACCATGCAGATTTCCAGCCTCGATTACTCCTCCAGGAGCTCTTCCTATAAATACAAGACTCAGGACTACATTTGAAGGGTTCAAACACCAAACCAAAGCCTCCCACGGACCAACTTATATTTTCCTGTAATGCACTTTCAATAGAGTAGTGTTAGTTTGTAAGAAAAACTCATTCATCAATATATCATACGACCCTTGATTTTCAAGGCGCCGGAGCACCATCCTTGTTATTTCGCTCAATCACCCCATATATCATACGACCGTTGCTCACAGAGTAGCGCGCCGGAGCACCGCCCTAAAACCACCATCAACACCACCATTAAATGGCCTTGTAGCTCAGGCCGTGAACCTGACGGCCGAGATTAGTTCCTCTCTCGGCTACAATCGTTTGATTAAAGGTCAAGTCCAAACAGGCACATCATTTCACCACTTCCATTCGAACCACAACTCGACGCACGGTAGACCGTGCTGGCACGCCCGCGCACAACCGCACCGCATCCAGAAGCAGGAAGCCGCGTGTCCACGCACATCCCCTCGGGCCGAAACTCCAGGCCGTGAGATTTGCGCGGCAGACACGTCCGAGCCACCCTGTTCCTCTGGATACTTGCTGGAGTGCACAAATGCATCCTCAGCATAATCGTAGTGATCATCCTCATCAAAATCCTCATGTGTGCCATCAATGTCACAAACATCCTCTTGCTCTGGAGCACTGGCCTCAGTCTCAGTGGCGTCATCACCATCACTATCGTCATCAATGGTCACCATAGTTCCAGCTTCGGTAGCTCCGTTGTTACTTGCGTGAGCACCGGTAAATTTCGCCTGCCGAATGTGCATACTACGGCGTTTCGGAGATGCATGTGGGGTCACAGGAGTTGTGTCGCTCCTCTTTCTCTTTAGGGTGGTCCCCATTTTCCCTTGAGAAAAGAAAAGAAACAGAGCAAAAATAAAATAAAATATATACATATATATATATATATATACACACGTGTAACAAATAAACAAAAGAGGGGAAGAAAACAAATCAGGAGTCTAAAAGTAGTTGATACTTACTACAAAGGGGGGTGTTTTCCAGCACGGCTCTGGCTCTTGGAAGCAACAGGCTTTGAAGGCTGTGGACGTGCTGGGGTAGTTGCTTCTTTAGTTCGAGGAGGGCCACTCGACGCCACCTTTGGAATGAACCTTCTAGGTTTACCAGCGCTTTGCTCCTTCCTTGCTCTTTGCTCCTCCTCCCGTTTCCGTTTGCCCGACGTTGGCGTTGTGCCTTTTTCGGAACTGCAAGGACTCTGCGTTCCTGATCTCTTTCTCATCTTGGGAAACTCCCCGATAATGTCACCATTTTTAGAGATAAAGGGCAAGTTGCGTTTCACGCTTAAGGGAATTGCTTTCTCTTCTGATACTAGACCAACATGGTGAGCGGTAGACGGAGGCAATCTGTCACAATGAGAGGACTGAAATTCTCGCAGGGAAGCAAGGCAACGGTTCCAGTAGGCTTGATAACCCGGTGAGAAACCACCAACTCTTTTCTTGCCGGCTGGGACATGGGGCATAATGCCGTCCAGCACGTTACGATTGCTCCAAAAGACCCTGTGAAGTAGGAAGGGGTCACCTTGGTTGGAACTGGCTGGCATGCCTTGGTCAAGTCTGAATTGTCGTCTGACCCGGTGGGGTGAATAGACTATGGAGATTTCTGAGCGACTATTGCCCAAAGTGGGCAACGGGAGACGAGCAGCGTTCAAAAGGGAGTACCTTCTGAAACGGCAACCTTGAGACATCACTACTGGAACCTCAATAGTGTCATCAACATCAGCATAAAATGGCACAAAAGTAAAGGTCTCTGCCAAGGTGCCATAAGGGCGGAAGATGAAGTATTTTATATTATCCAGTAACCCTAAAAAGTTCTGGCCTTTTCTCTGCATTCGCTTAAACCACCTGCAGACTAAGGGGAGACTATCTGGCATGAAGGAACCATTGCCTAGGTCAGCAGACTGCATGGCATGCGAATAAGGGAGTGGGCATACATCCAGTCCCTTGAGATGTTCCCACAAAAACACCTGCAAGAAGCTGGAATTCAAGAGAGTCTCTACACCCATGGTTCCCTCTGCATTTTTCTCCAAAATTTGACACTGATCAAGTAACCTGTATAAGTGCCCTAGGAACATGGGGGCTAAAAGAATCGAGTCACCGCGAGCAATAGCCAAAGCCAAGGGAAATACTCGCTCATGTAGGCAGTCCTGAGAAAAGTCACAGAGCATGAACCGCCCAAGCCACAGTGATATAAATGCGACTGTGAAGGCCCTTGCCTACTCGCATCACCAAAATATTGTATCCAGTTGCTGAATCAAAGAGAATTGCTAGGAGAGGTAGGAGCACCCTTTCGCAGGACTGCGAGATTGTTCATCTCTTCCGGGATAAGAGCAATATTGAAAGGGCTCCGGTCCCCGCAAACAAGGAGGCGAGATATGTTTGCCACGTCCTCGAGAGTAGGAGTAAATTTACCCCATGAGCATACAAGGTGTGAGTGGTGGTGCTCCACCTCCGAACCACATGACGAAGCATCTTTGCTTCAATATGAATGTCCCACAGCTTGGAGAGGAAAATGGCGTCAAGAACTTGTGCTCGGCGTACGATGTCGCAAGTAGATGGGTCCAGCAGCTCGCGATCCACCCACTTCGACCAACCTTTACTGATGCTGCAAGGATACTGAAAGAACAGGGGGACGGCTGGAAACAGGCCTTTCTCAATACAACACCAGGATATGAAAGCAGGGTCAATCACGGGGACGGTTTCAGGCAATGGCTCATCACCGATGACAAGATTCTCACAAGCTTCTTCAAGCAGCAAAAGGGGCCCTCCCGCTTTAGGATTGTCATCCATGAAGTAGAGATGGTCCATCATGATTGGTGGAAGATCGATAGATGCCAAGATAGAGCTCACCGAGTCACAGATATCTGCAAAAAAAAAAAAAAAAGGGGGGGCGGGAAGGAACAAAATGCATAAGTTCCCGCACCTTCACGAATAGCCTAAGAACTCAGAATCTCAATATAGCAAAAAACGAGGGCAGAATAAACACACGCACACATATGCCCATCTCCATCATTCTTACAATTTCAGGCCAATGTCATTCTTGCAGAAGGATCAAGCCAACGCATTTGTACAATTCCACCCGAAAAAAAAAGAGAAGCTATTGGATGTAAGTACGAAAAAAAAACTATAGGAGTTAATCATTTAAAGGGGCCATGGATCGACTATTCGACATAGTGCATGCTTATGCTTTTTCTACCTTGCTTTGACATCATCTAGAGATTTTGTGTTCGACTAGGACAAATTGACAGTTGGGGGGTGCTTAAAATTGCTAATCAGTGGTGCATATTCAAAATTCAAGCTTGGGTATAAAAAAAAAAAGAAAAAAAAAGAAGAAGAATCAAACGAGCAGGCAGCAAAAGGGGATTGAAAAAAAAAGGGGGAAACAGTCTTTTCATAAAGGATTCTCAGAGTCTATATGCGTGAATGCCCTCATGTGTATATCCATATATGTGTGTATGCATATGCATAAACGCATATGTATGCAGTAACAGGATAGAGAAATAATTGGAAAGAAGCAAAGGAAAAGAGGGAATGGAGGATCAACGAAATTAGGTTTCCAAATGCCTATAAAAGAGAGCTTCCTCTATCCAGAAAAACACACCATTCCAGAGCACGACCAAGCTTTGTCAAGCAAACTAGAATTTACTCTAGACCCCTCTCCCTCCATTGCCCAAGCCTATGCGTCAAGCTACTGGAACAAAAAGACCCCTACACTCTTATGAGTCTAGCTATTCCTATCATAATTGTTCCTATATGAATTTTTTTATAGTGTAATTTTTTGAGCTACTCTATTGCAGTGTTACTAAGTAAGTTAAGAGTTACTTCTTTATTTATACAACTTACTTCATGTTGACTAATGCTACTTACAGTAGTACTATGTTTATTTTCAAATCTTCCTAATTGATATAAACCATATTTATTTTTCTGGGATTTCTCAAAACCTTTTCTAAGAAATTCTTGTGTTTCTTGTGCACTAGAGTTTATATCTTCTATTATAAAGAGTTCCATTTACTATTATCAAATGAAGTTATTCTACTTTTTCTTATATGAGTATTATTTTCTAAGGTTAAATTTTCTAATTTATCAATTAATCCTTTGGGTAGTGTGGAAGTAGTATTGTGCACTATTTGATTGATTTTTGCTAAATTTTCTAATTTATCAATTAATCCTTTGGGTAGTGCAGAAGTAGTATTGTGCACTATTTGATTGATTTATGCTATTTGTTCTTCTAATTGATCTACTTTTTTTGCTATATTTAAAATTAATTAGATAATTAAATTATTTTGTCTTATAGAGGGATTACTACTTACTACAGATGTTGTAAATTTTGTAAGGCCTGCTGGGTTCATTATCTAGTTTACTAACCTCTTCTAATGGTTTGATATATTTATTATTAATTTTAGAATTTGTCATTAAACTAAAAGTTTATCTATTTTATGATTTAATTTTTGTACTTGGTTAGTTAATTTTTTTTGGTACTAATGGTATTTTTTGCACTTCTATTTTTAATTGCTCAACAATTTATAATGATTGAAGTTCTACTTAATTTAGCTTGCTATTTTTAAGATCCATGAGATCTTTGATTTCTTTCTTGCTAGGAAATCTTTTGAATATTTTTATTGTTATCTTCAAATTGAGATGTTATATAATCTAAGTTTTGCCTAATTGGTATTAGGTAATTTTTCTGAAAATATTTTAATAACTGTTGAATTATTCTATTATGTTTATTAGGTCCAAATTTTACACTTTCTATCTAACTAATTAAAACATCAACAAAACTTTTTTTTTCTAAGGGATTGTTATTGCTATGTTATAGATGTGTGTGTTCTTTTTTGTGGAAAATAACAAACTAATGTATTATTATCTAGAGTTCATTTTTTCTTATGTTTGTTCACTAATTTCTGAATTGAGGTACTCTATCATATAATTAAGGTCTATCCAAGTATACCTTTTTCTTTTAAGATACCTAAATGCTCTTTCAAATACTTCTATGGATTCTTTACAAAATTGTAAATGATACTGGTTTCTTATTATGTTGTTTTGTACTTCAGATTTTCTTCTTGGATAATTACTTACTTATGGTGATTAATAATTCTTTTAGGTTCCTAATTTCTGCTTGGTATTCAACTTTTTGTCTTCTTAGTTCTTGTAATATTTCTTTTATTCTAATAAGTGTCCACCAAGGTCTAAACATGCAAATGGTTCACTATTCTTAACTGGTAATTATCTGGTAATTAACAAAAATTTTAACATGTTATAACACGTTGGTTTTTATCAGTTGTATTGGGTGACTTATATCCGTGAGGTACTTTACTGTTATAATGATATTATTAAGGAGCTAAACTAAAGCTTTGATGTGAAATTTTCAGCGGGGTCTAGGTCAAGGTCTCAAAAGGCCAAAATAACAACCAAATACCATGCTTAAAATATGGAACTGCAAAGACGCCAACATAAAGGGCTATGGAGCATAACTCGGAGGCTCCCTGACAGACATCAAGTTGTCGTTATGACAAATATCAAATATGACCAAGTGCTCAAACAAAGTATGATCGTTAGTTTAGCAAGATAATAACATAATTATAAAAGTGTTTCCCTGTTTTGGACAAGAAGTCTGCTAAGAAAACCAAAAAATAAAAGAACAAAAGACTTACTTCAGTATTGATATTGCTGGAAATTGCTAGCCTTAAGTATTAACAGTATATTTGCAGTCTACGAATTAACAGTCGTCGGGGGATTAACGGCGTATTTAACAATGATCAGTGTATGAAGAGAGAATTAGCAATAACGGAAAGTATATGAACAAAGGGAGTTTTATTGATTGAAAGTTGAAGGAGAGTACTGAGACTTTTTCTTCTCTAGTATTGCACTTCTCGCTTCGGAGCTTCCTAATACACAACAACCTCCCATCGCTTCAACGCCTCTGATGCCTTATGGATTTACATTGTAGAAAACTACAAACCTTTAGCGTACATTTAAGATTACTTCACGTGCACACACCCCATACAAACAAACAAATTAACATGAATACTAAGACAAAAGGCACTCAAACAATAAATTATTTTAACATGGGTTGCTGCACTACTGACACTGTTACTGCACTGCTGCTGCATAAATTCAAAATCTTCGGATGTTGCTTTGAGCCTAAGTGCCCGTTTGGTATTGCTTATTTGGGGTCATAATTTTTTTAAAAATTTTGGGAAGCCCAACCCATTTGGTAAATTATGAGAAAATCACTTATTGTTAAAAATTGCTATGAGAGAAAGCTATTTGGGAAAGCAGCTAATAAGGTGCTTTCATTTTCTGATTATATAGGAATCAGTTTCAAAGAGACGCTGTGTTTAATGATTATGTAGCAATTATTTTTTGATTATACGGGAATTCATACCAACAACACTTTTAACAAAAATTTTACCAAATACCAAACTGTGTTCTCTTACAGCTGATTTCTCTCACAGCAAATCTGACAGCGATTATTTTTACAGCACAACAATGCCAAACTGGCCCTTAGACTTGCATGTCTTTGGTGTTGAAGATAAGGAGTTTTTCCATCTTTTTGAAAAACATTTGGGTTTGTTTAGAGTAGGCTACTTATTTTGGGGTTTTCACTATATTCTAATAGTTTAAAGTACTCTAAATTAATCTAACTATGTAAAGGGGATTTGAATTTGAGTGCAAAAGGGTGGCTCACTATCCTGATCAATAGGCCTAATCCATGTATGCAATAAGTTGGAGGGAATTATGAAGTCTCCTTTAAGAGTCTGAATTGGGGACTAAACCTGGAATTGATTCCAATAGTGTTTTCTTTTCTTTTTAAAAAACATAATAAATTATGAAACGTTTATAAAAAAATTAAAAAATTTTTTTTGAAAGCAAGTTCCAATAGTTAATCTCCAGTATACAAACCAAAATAAAGTACATCACTTGCCAAATTTAAACTAATCGATCGAGGTTTTTCTTTTTTATTTAATTCCTATTTATAGAGAATTTTTGCTAGACATGAACTCTTATTCCTTTTTTTTTTGGTTCTTTACACTAGGTATTTGTCTCTTTTAAATAAAGTGCCTATGTTTTAAATTTCTTTCTTAAATAGTGGAAATATTTGGATTATTTGAAAATTTAACCATTAGGACTTTTTGGCAAGTGGATTTTTTTTCAAATTTCAAAATTGAGTTTTTTCACTTATCCAAAAAGTTTATAATGTTTTTTTTTCCTTTTTTATTTATTTAATTAATTTAAACATATTGTAAATTTATTAATTTAACCTTATTTAATAAATATTTTCTGTTTTAACATTTTCATTAACCAAGATTATATATATAGTCCCCTTCCATTGAGGGATCCCTCTGTCTGCTGCGCAAATCTCACGGCCTGGAGTTCCGGGCCGAGGGGATGTGCGTGGACACGCGTCTTCCTGCTTTTGGATGCGGTGCGGTTGTGCGCGGGCGTGCCAGCACGGTCTACCGTGCGTCGAGTTGTGGTTCGGATGGAAGTGGTGAAATGATGCGCCTGTTTGGACTTGACCTTTAATCAAACGATTGTGGCCAAGAGAGGAACTAATCTCGGCCGTCAGGTTCACGGCCTGAGCTATAAGGCCGTTTAATGGTGGTGTTGATGGTGGTTTTAGGGCGGTGCTCCGGCGCGCTGCTCAGTGAGCGACGGTCGTATGATATATGGGGTGAGTGAGCAAAATAACAAGGATGGTGCTCCGGCGCCTGGAAAATCAAGGGTCGTATGATATATTGATGAATGGATTTTCCTTACAAACTAACACTACTCCTAGGAAAGCAGGTAAAAATATTGAAAGTGCATTACAGGAAAATATAAGTTGCTCCGTGGGAGGCTTTGGTTTGGTGTTTGAACCCTTCAAATGTAGTCCTGAGTCTTGTATTTATAGGAAGAGCTCCTAGAGGAGTAATCGAGGCTGGAAATCTGCATGGTGGAGCCTGATTAGCACAAGTGAGTAGTCTAATCGACATTTGGGATCGTGAAGCATGGTGGTGTGGCCGTGGGGACGCATTTATTGCTCTGAAAGCTAGTCACCCAATCTCTCAAGTTGCAAGAATTCTTGTGAGAATGTCCACGTCTAATCACTCTGATTCCTGTCGGCAAAACCTGACTTCAGTCACTTCCCACCTTCCCTCATGCATTAAATGCTTATTCATGGCCAGTGGGTTTACTGCAATAAATAGAGGCACTACCTCATTAAATGAAGTATGGGACCTTGTCACCACGTGATGATTGACTTTAATGCCTCTGGCCGAGATTTCGTTTGGCCTCAGCCTACAATCGAGGCTGAGATGTTCGTGCCTTGGCATTTCCTCTTGGCCTTAGGAAGGCCAAGCATCCTGGCGAAACGCTGTGTTTCAGTCTGACCGGCAAGTGCAAGGGCCGAGGAAAGGGGCCCCTTCGGCCAATTCATGGCCGTGATTTATTAGGCACAAACACCCTCAAATAATTTATTTGAGGGATACCCTTTAAGGTCCCCTACAAAAAACATTTCAATGATCCAAACCATCTATGTTTTAACTCTACATTCATATATCATTCTTGCAAAAAATTAGATAAATCGGAAACCGTTTTGACATGCAATTGTGTCCTATAAAATCATTGAATATGGTGCTTCAAGAAAGTTGTAATAACCCGGTCATAAATAAATTATTAATTATTAATTTATTCAAGTAAAAGATGATTTTACTCCAGGAATATTTTAATGGTTTAAAAAGTTAACTTTTTGTTCGAGAAGGTATTAGGGAATTTCAATTATATCGTTGCGTAGAGCACGTCAAGATGAGTCCATAGACACATAGTGGGCTCAAATCGAATTTGTAACGAGTAAGATAAGATCAAAATACCCTCAGTGTCATAACCGTAATATTTTTGAAAATTATTTTGTTTAAAAACCAGGAAATTCTTCTCTCTCTCTCTCTCTCTCTCTCTCTCTCCCCCTTCCAGTGGCGACACCCCCCCTCCTAAGTTTTTATGTCGATTTTCAAACAGCGAGAACGCCTCCGTCCGACCACCATTTCCAACGACGTCACTTGCAAAACCTTCCTGTCCCTCTCTCCTCTACCCAGCCCACCCCTTCTCTCCGCCCAGAAACCCAGCAATCGGCAGCGGCATCTAAGGAAAGAACCGGCAAAAACTGCCATCTTCGCCGGTGACGATTCCGACCACCTCAAGATGTGTCGTCGCTTAGAACATGTAGCCCTCCTCCTCTAGCTATTTCCTAGGTTGTGCGACAGCGTAGGTGGCTGTCGCCACCGTATCGAAGCCGTGAAATTCCGGGTTAAAACTACGCATTTTCAGCTCCAATTTTGGCCACTTTCGTCGACTTTTTGGGGTAAGTCCAAGAACAAAAATTGTTCCACTCTAGGTATTGATCATGTAGGTATAAGTCTTGATCGGCGATTTGGAGATTTTCCGATCACCTGAATCACTTTGGACACCCACGCACTGCCGGTGTGTGGGCCATGTTTTGACCGGTCCTTGAGTCCTAAAATAGTCCTCACGTCGTCCCGAGCACGACGGTATGCTCGGATTTCAATTTTGTTACCGTTTGATTGTCGATTGGATATCGCATATTAGGCGTTATCATGCTTCGATATGTTCGGGCCGTTGGATCAACTCCAATTTAATATATGTTGATCTAGGAATTCCTAGGATCGTGTAGGAATTCACAGATCGTGAAACAGAGCCCCGGATGTTCCTATTCAATAGTTTAAAATTCGCATGATCTTGAGCGATCCAACCGTTCGATTTGGACTGAACTTGCAGGGTATGTTTAGTAAAATGTGTTGAACTTGTAGGCACGTTCAAATTGGTAATTGGAGGTCGTGGACCACATGGGGTCTTAGGTTAACCATTATGGGAATTTATCGCTTATTGGATCTCGGGTCTTTTCAGACCATTCCACCTGTTAGAAATGTTGAAAATGTTAAATATCCTTGGTTGAGCAATGTTGGCACTAAAACTGAACAGATAGAGATGAGTGCAACTTACAAGTGAGATGGACGATCGAGAGATCGATTGAGTGTTCGAAGGTAGATTCTTCCTGTCTTCGGATGCTGATCCTGAATAGAAGGAAGCCAAGACTCGTAAGGTGTATGGAACCGGTGTGGAACCAGCCTAAGAACCTCCGATGCCAAAGTAAGTTTGTTTTCTAAGAGCTTTTGCTGTTGACAAGATATTAGTATAAAAGTCAAGCTGAAAAGTCTTACCCTTGTGTTGTAGTGAAGGGGCTTATTTATAGAGGGCACTTTGTATGCTCTTAGTGCTTAATTTCGATGTGGGACTCGTGGGAGGGCCCTGCAAGGTTGACACGAGTCTTTAGATATTTCGGGCGGGTGTTTCAAGGTTGATTCTGTATAATCGGTAAGGGATACTGATTGTAGACAAGGCTGGCCTGTAGCGACTGTTTGAGGTTTTGAGACAATGCCATCGGTAGCCGATGTCGATTGTTCGAGGCCTTGGGTACTTGGGTGAGCCTCTCTGATCCACGTGTCGTTGTATGAGTGGATGGTCAGATATGGTACAAACAGTAGTCCCCCAAGTTACCGATTGAGAAGCTTCTCGGTTGGGGACTTAAACCTGTCTTCGGCATTCTGATCCGGACTCGATGGTCTCATTGTTGCCGATGGTGGTATGTAGTCCTCCAAGTACCTGAGCGAGTAAGGTTGGAAAAGAGACGGCATTTGGTACCAAATGGTCCAAGAGGCTAGCGTCGGTTAGGGTTGAGGAACGCCTGCCGTTCGGCACGAGAGGTGAGTGGGAACTTCTCAATTGTGCGCCTGCCGTTCGGCACGAGAGGTGAGTGGGAACTCATCCAATGTGCGCCTGCCGTTCGGCACCAGAGGTGAGTGGGAACTCATCCAATGTGCGCCTGCCGTTAGCCAGTGGAGTTGTGTTCGAAAGTGGCTAGAGCTGCGACGTTCGGGAAATTGAAGCGTCTCTGAGGATTGGAAACGTTTCAACTGACAACGTTTGGGCTCCCCCGTGCATGCGTGACACATGTCGGCATGGCTGTGAGGAGTCGCGTCGTTTCGTGTCCCAATGCGGCGCTTCGCTTCCCGATGCTAGGTTCATCCTATAAATGTGAGGAAGGGACAAGAGTTCGAATACTTGGAATTTTTGAGAGCAATCAGAGCTTGTGAGAGGTGATTTTCGGCAACCGTGCGAAGGCTGAGCAGGCGATTTCTGGCTAGCTTGAACAAGGCGGAGGCGATTTCCGGCGAAGTTGAACCACCGTGGAAACAAGGTATGTTGCCGTGTTTTTGAATTTTTACGAATCAAAGTGTTGAATTCGATGAATTTTTGTTTGAATAAAGCAGGAACAAGTATGAACAAGCATGAACAAGCATGAGCAAGCATGAACATAGGTGTTTGGGTGGTAGAATAGGAATTTTGATTCTAGCATGGCCCTTAGTGTCCCTTTATTTTTGTTTGTAGATGTCAGATACCGAATTCGAGAGTAGGCGTAGTCCGAGGGCCTATGAGGATGAATCGTCCTTGGGGAGTTCGTCCGAGGGGAGTGAGAGTGTTGATTCTGGGAGCTCTTCAAGCTGTGAAATAGTGGAGGGGGCAGGAGTGCGTACCGAAGCTGGTGGCACTTCGCGTGGATTGCCCCGAGGTAGTGAGCCGTCGACTTCGGGTCGTGAGGCCGATGATGGTGGTGTGTCCGTTGCTACGTCAGGGGAGGGGGTGCTGAAGGTAGTCAGTGGGAGGCAACGGATCCCAATGGCGAAGCCGAAGGAGTTGGCGTTTGGGGTAGATCACTTAGAGCCGAACACGCTGACCGAATCTGAGTTGGCTAAGATTCGGGCGGAGTACAATATCGGTAGGGATGCGAATTCCAGCGCGGTTGGAGTCATTGAGTGACAATGACAAGGGCGTGGTCTTCTTCACCGATGTCTTCAAGCATGGGCTTCGGCTGCTGTTGAGGCATTCGGTGCAGAAGATTTTGGCGGCGATCGGGTATGCACCAAGGCAGTATAATCCAAACTTTTGGATTACGTTGCTTGGGACGATCACGGCGTTTAGCCTGGCTGGCGAGAGGGAGCCGAGCTACGAACAATGGGCTCAATTGTACAGTGTGACGAGGGCGAAGAGTGCCGATCAAGGGGGTGGGTTCAGTCCAACTGTCTATCGGCAGGGCAGCGTGGACACTTTGTGGTTGGGGTGCCGAGCTCCCAAAAGACCTGGCGCAAGCGTCAGGTGATTGTCTCTGGGGACTGGGAATCGGCACCAGGGGTAATCGTAGAGAGGGGGATCCCTACGACCTTCCAGACTGTCGGTAGGTTAGGGCCTGCCGTTCGGCAGTTGTGTTGTGTTGTGTTTTTTTTTTTTTTTTTTGACCGTTTACACCTTTGTTTCAGTGTCCTTGAAACGGCCTGTCGCACCGATCAGAGAAGTGGAAGCGATCGAGCGGGTGCGAGCTAAGATTGCTGAAGAAGATCGCTTTTGTAAGGAGTTGCTCTACAAGGGAGGCTTGATCGGCAAAGCAGAACACGACTGAAGGGTAAAGGAGGAAGAAGAAGAAGAGAAAAGGTAGAGTAAGTGATGCCGTTCGGCAGTCAGTTTCTTTTTCTTGAGGTACCGTTTCTTTCCTAACTCGTGTTTTTTATGCAGTGGCAGGTGGAAGGCCCATGAGCGAGGCGGCTGGAGGGGCATGGTGCGTCGAAGCAGAAGAAAAGGGAGTCCCCCAGACCAAAGAAGAGGAAGGCGGCAGGAGCTTCTGGAGGGGCTTCGACAGATGAGCAGACGGTGGCCGATCGGCGCCGGGAGAAGAAGGCGGCCGAAGCCGAGGCTGTTCGGGAGGTTCATCTCCAAGTGACAGGCAAAAGGATGATCGAGGGTGCTCTCGATGCAATGCCGTTGCCGAAACGGCCAAGGGGTCCGGATGAGGGGACGTCGGTGCTGATCCCTGATGATGAAGCAGAGGGGGAGGAGGGGCTGGTTAACATCGCTTGTCCTCAGAAGGCGGTGCCGTGTATCAATTGTATGATTGATGGCGCCCAGATGGAGCTTTCTGAGATAAAGCAACTGTCGACGAAGACGTTGCGTGAACAAACCGGTCTGGCCTTCCGTCTTCAGGCAGCGGTAAGTGTGTTGAGATTTTGCTTTCCTTTTTAACTTCCAAGTGTCCATTGTTTCGGTATTTGCTGAACTTGGCGTTCCTGCAGGCTGATATGGAGATGTGGCTTTGTGCAAAGCGGGCCGTCAATGCTGCCGAATGGTACCAGAAGAAATTTGAGGAGGGCCGTTCGAAGATTGCCGAGGAGAACGCTGCTAAGATCGCGGAGCTGGCGTCCAAGCTTGCGGTGACTGAATTGGAGGTGGTGGCTGCCCAAGAGGCCAAGGCAGCTGTGGAGGTAGCCATGGATGCAGCCGAACGGTCGCATGCCAAGGAAGTGGAAGAGGCGATGGCGAAAGCCGTTGCTGACTACCGATCCACAGAGGAGTTCACGCTGCTTGTGGACAAGGAAGTCATGGATGAATGTGATGACCTCGTCTACCGATTCAAGAGGTACAATGCTGATAAGCGGCTATACTTGAACTTCCTTCGGGTTCCACCTCCGTTGCCAGAGGGTGTAACCGAAGAGATGGTGGAGGCCTATAAGGGCGAGGATGCCGAACCCGAAGAGGCCGATGAGATTGACTCCAGTAGTGAGGAGGAAGAGAGTCACCCTGCGCCGAACGCGAGCAGCGCACCTGATGCCGAAGCTTCGATCATTGCCGAGCCCGCGTCTGCTAATGATGAAGCTGCCGATGCTCCTGCCCCTTAGATTGTAGATTTTTATTTTCAAATTTTGAAAATGTAATATTTTTTGGAATAGGCCGAGTGGCATTTTGGTGAAACAGTTTGCCCTCTTGTGGCTATTGTATCTAATGTTTATTTTGGTTTGGTTTGAAATGCTATTTTCCGTATTCTTGTATATGTGCATGCCGTAGGTAGCATATTTATAATATAGTACCGTTTGTGTATGGTAATGCCCTATGTATAGAATAGGGAGTTAAAATAAACGGAATACAAAGGTGATGACCGAAGGTACGAGCACTTGTACAAAAAGTGATGACCGAAGGTGTAGTCACTTGTAGTAGTATTTCAAATGTTCTACGTTCCAAGGGTGGCCGAGGGTTTGGCCATCGGTACCGCGCAATCGGTAAGTTCTCGGTAGGCAGACGGTGACGACCTCATAAGGACCTTCCCACGAAGGGACAAGGGTGCCTTCATTGGAGTCTTTGGTGGCGAGAGAGACTTTGCATAAAACCCAATCCCCCACTTTGAACGATCGGCGTCTGACGCGCGAGTTGTAGTAGCGAGAGGTCCTCTGTTTGTAGGCAGCGTTCCGAAGCTGAGCCTGGGAACGGTGTTCGTCGATGAGGTCAAGGTTGAGTGCAAGTAGCGTCTCGTTTTGCTCTGGTGTGTAAGATGCCGTTCGGCACGTGGGTGCGTTGATTTCTACTGGAACAACGGCTTCGGTACCGAAAGCAAGGGAAAACGGCGTTTCGCCAGTCAACCGTTGGTAGGAGGTGTTGATGGCCCATAATGCCTCTGGGAGTAAATCGGGCCAGGCTCCCTTAGCTGCCCCAAGCTTTTTCTTCAGTGTCTTCTTGATGATATTGTTAATGGCTTCTACCTGGCCGTTCGATTGAGGGTGCGCTGGAGATGCGAAGAACAAGTTGATGTTGAATCGGTGGCATAGGTGCCGGAACTGAGAGTAGTCGAATTGTTTACCGTTGTCGGTGATGATTGCGTTCGGGAGGCCGAATCGACAAATAATGTTCTTCCAAACGAAATGCTCAACTCTGGCTGCGGTGATAGTTGCTAAGGCTTCGGTTTCGGTCCATTTTGTGAAATAGTCGACGACAACGATGGCGAATTTAAGCTGTCCTTTCCCTTGGGGCATGGGGCCGATAAGATCTAAACCCCATTGAGCAAATGGCCACGGGCTGACAATCGGAGTGAGTGGTTCGGCAGGCAATTTTGGGACAGAGCAGAAACGCTGGCAATGATCACACCTCTGGACAAGGTTGGTGGCATCAGCATGGAGAGTCGGCCAGTAATACCTTTGTCGTATAGTCTTGAAAGCCAACGATCGGGCGCCAGAATGGTCCCCACAGGCTCCTTCGTGAATCTCTCGTAGGACGTAGTTTCCTTGTTGTGGGGTCATGCATCGAAGCAATGGTAAGGAATGACCACACCGATAGAGAGTCTGATTCAAAAGGAGGTAACGTGTCGATCGGCGGCGGAGAGTCTTAGCTTCGGACTTGCTGTCTGGCAACGTTCCGCTTGTGAGGTAGGCGTGGATGGGATCCATCCAACTTGGATCCTGCCGAACGGCATGTATCTCGGTGTCAGTGGTGCTACACCGAGCGAGGATCTCGATCGGCACATGGCGGCCCACGTTATCATCGATTGCTGATGCCAGGTGTGACAAGGCATCGGCATGGCTGTTCTCGGATCTGGGGATCCATTGTACCTGATACGCAGTAAAGTGGTGGAGCAATCGACGGGCGTGTGTCAAGTAGGCAGCCATCGAAGTGTCTTTGGCTTCGAATTCAGTAAGTATTTGATTGACGACAAGTTGCGAGTCGCTGCAGATCCTTAGTTCAGGGTACCGAATCTCGGCATCCTGCATAGCATGGCTTGTGTAGAAAATGGGAAGCTCTATGCCGTTCGGCTTGCGAATGAGCACAGAACTAAGTGTTGTTGCCGAAACTGAGAGGTATAGGATGAGTTCTTCGCCGGTAAGAGGGGTGGATAGCAGGGGCGCTCTGCTCATGTAGGCCTTGAGGTCCTGGAAGGCTCGATCGCATTCGACAGTCCAGACAATCTGCCGTTTGCTTTCTTTGAGGGCTTTAAAGAAAGGAACGCACCGATCGGTGGCCTTGGATATGAATCGGGCAAGGGCGGCAACACACCCCGTAAGGCTCTGGATATCCTTCTGTGTCTTCGGTATCTGCATGTTGAGCAATGCCTTGATTTTCTCAGGGTTGGCCTGAATGCCCCGTTGGCTGATCATGAAGCCAAGAAATTTTCCCGAAGAGACGCCGAAGGCGCACTTGCTTGGGTTGAGACGCATGTTGTACTTCTTTAAAACACTGAACATGAGGGAGAGGTTATGAAGATGAGAATCGGCCGTTTTGCTTTTGACCAGCATTTCGTCCACATAGACCTCCATCGAGGTGCCGATGAGTTCGAAGAAGATTTTGTTGACCAAGCGCTAGTAGGTTGCCCCAACGTTCTTCAGGCCGAACGGCATGACATTGTAACAGGAAAGTCCCTTGTCGGTGATGAATGCCGTATGTTCACGATGAAGCCGATTGTGACTTACTGGATGAAGCCGATTGTTCGTAGTTTCTCCACCTCGATTCTCATTGCGTTATACCGTTCGGCATCATAGGCTCGCTGTTTCTGCCTGATGGGTTTGAAAGTGGGACAAATGCTGAGATTGTGACTGATGACGTTTGGGGCAATGCCAGGCATGTCATCGTATGACCAGGCGAAGACTTCTGTATTGGCGCGCAAAAAGGCAATGAAATCGGCACGCAGGGCCGAAGTCAAGGTGGTGCCGATTCGGACCTGTCGGTCGTGCTATGCCTCGGAGAGAGTGACCGATTCCAAATCCTCAGTAGGTTGTGCTTGTGAGGTGACGGCCTCATCCCTGGGATCATCCGGTTTATCCGTGCCCCTACCGTTCGGCATAGTTATCTTGGCAGAAACTGAGTATGCTTCCCGTAGCGTAGCTTAGCTTTTGCCGATTCTTTTGTTGCCGAAACGTAACATGTTCGTGCACTCAACTGATCCTCTCGCACTTGGCCAACGCCAGCGTGTGTGGGGAACTTGAGGAGGAGCATGTGTGGTGACAGCACGGCTTTCATTCTTGTGAGCGTCATCCTACCGATGATGGCGTTATATGCCGTTGGGCAATCGACGACAAGGAAATGAGTGTAGATGATGGTTCGTCGGGGAATAGTGCCGATGGCAAACGGGAGTTGGACACTGCCGATCGGTTCGACCACGTCGCCCGAGAAGCTGAGGAGGGGGGTGATGTCTTTGTTCAGATGCTGCGGGTCTATACCGAGGGCATTGAAGGCGTCGACAAAGAGCACATTGACTGAACTGCCGGTGTCTATGAGGATCCGGCCTACATCAAAATCTGAAATATCGGCCCGTATGATCATGGTATCGGAGTGGGGGAAGATGATGCCTCGTTCTTCCTCTTCAGAGAAGGTAATGGGTTCCCAACCGATTCGCCAGGACTTGTCGTTGTGTCCTCCCGCTACACTGAGGATCTGAGGATGCCGAACGGCACGAACGTAGTTTTTAACGGATCGATTGCTGGTGTTAGCAATGGGTGCCCCTCCACTGATCATATTGGTCTGCCGATTCGATGATTTGTCCGATGCTGGTTTAGTGCTTAAATACTAATCCAACTTGCCCTCGTTGATGAGGCGTTCGACAATTTTGCGAAGGGCGATACAAGATTCTATGTCATGGCCGTTGTACTGGTGGTATCGGCAGAATACACCGGTGTCCTTCTCGCTCTGTCGAGGAAGTTTTCGGTTGTTCGGCTTCGGTATCATCTCACTTTCCGTTAGGAAGATATGCTCGTAGGTGGTGTTGAGTAAGGTGAAAATTTCTGTTGGCCGATTCATCTTTGGATCTCCGAAGTCCTTGCCCCTTTTGTTGCTGTCCTGCCGATCCCGGAAGTGATCCTTCTGTTTGTTTCGTGCCCCAGAAAAAGTAGAGGCAGGGGGTGCCGTTCGGTAGGGGGTCTGGTTTGTCGTCCGATTCGCCGGGAATCGGTCATAGCTTTGCGTCGAAGGACGATCGGTCGTTGCTGCTTTGCTTGACAGGGCCGAAGCCGATCCCTTGGAGTTGAAATGTTCGGCCTTGGCGTGGATAGCTGCCTGCTTCATCAGCTCAAAGTAGGTGGTCCAGTTGCTGCTGTAGACTAGATAGCGAAACTGAGACGATCGAAGGCCGCTTTTGAAGGCACCGAAGGCTGCCCTATCATCAGTTTCTGGACATCGGGAATATTCGTGACTAAACCTGGCCGCGTATTCCCTCAGGGGCTCATCGTCTTGCTGCCGAACGATATAGAGGTCGTCGGCAGAATACAGGCGATCGGTCTGAATCATAAAATGGTTGAGGAAGGTTTGCTTCAACTGATCGAATGAGTCAACCGTACCTGGCTCCATTCGGTAGAACCAATTCAAAGCTGCTTCAGTCAGGGTGGAGGGGAATAGTAAGCATTGTCCTTCGTCCGTTAGCCCTTTGCAACCCAAGGCCGATTGGAAGGTATGAATGTGAGTAACAGGGTCCTCCACCCTTGAATAGAATGATATCCGAAGTGCTTGGACCTCCTTTTCGTGTCTGAAAGTTCGGATGCGATTGGTGAACGGCCCTGGCTATACCGTTCCCCAAGTTGGTGTCCGAGCCTGATTCTGTTCTTCCTCAATTCGGTTCATCTTCTGGAGGAGGAGACGGATGGTAGGATCGGTTCATCTTCCCCTAATAGTAACTTTAAATTAATGATCTAGATTAAATCTAAGCTATTTTAACAGTAAAAAAAAAAGATCCAACGGCTGAAATTTAAATCCAACAATCAAAATAATATTTTAAATTAATCCAAATCAGATCCAACCCCAAAACTCACTCCAAACTCTATAAATACCCATCTATTTCTCAAATAATCTACCAAAAACATTTTATCTATTTCTCAATTTATTTTTTCTTTGTCAATCTCATCAATCTCCTTTTATTCTCCTACTTTTGATATCATTTCAAGCACATCATCTTCTTCATGCTCATACTTTCATATCATTTGAAGCTTTCAATGGATAACCATGGCAAGGCCATCTTTTCCTTTATGTTTGATGATGATTCAGATGATGAAGAACATCATTAGAGAGTGATAGAAGCCATTGTCCACCATAATTTACTGGAGAATGAAGCCACCAAACATGGTGGGTCGGTAGTCAGTTGTGAGTACAAGAACCGTGAGAGGGAAGATCGCCATTGCAATCTCATGTCCAACTACTTCATTGAAAGACCACAGAAAAAAGACGGGCTCAGCCGACAAGGGCTATCCCCTGAGCAAAAGTTAACCGTTGTCTTTCGTATTCTCGCATGAGGATGCTCAACTGACACGACCGATGACTACTGTAGATTGGGGGAAAGCACAACTCTTGAGTCGCTCTGTAAGTTTTGTTGCACTGTTGAAGCCGTGTATGGCCAATGGTACCTCAGGTCTCCAAATCTAGCTAACCTTTACAAGCTATTGCACAAGGCAAGCAGTCGAGGCTTCCTAGGAATGTTAGGAAGTCTTAACTGCATGCACTGGGAATGGAAGAACTGCCCATCTTCTTAGGCAGGCCAGTTTATCAATCACAAAAGAAAACCCACTGTTGTGCTAGAGGTCGTGGCCTCGTACAACACATGGATATGGCATGCCTTTTTTGGAGCCGCTGGTTCCAACAATGATATCAACATTTTAGCTTGTTCTCCATTGTTCAATGATGTGGTACATGGAGTGGCTCCTCATGTTCAATATATTGTTAATGGAAATCAATACCATTTGGGCTATTATTTGGCAGATGGGATCTACCCTCGTAGGGCTACTTTGGTGAAGACCATCTCTTCACCTGATAACCCAAAGAAGAGGCTTTTTGCACAAAAGCAAGAAGAGTACATGAAAGATGTTGAAAGAGCATTTGGAATACTACATGCTCAATGGGCTATTGTTCGGGGCCCTGCACGTATGTGGTGCAAGGATAACCTCCACTCAATCATGATGACGTGTATAATTTTGCACAGCATGATTTTGGAGGATGAGTATGAATATGTTGAAGAGGAATCTAACGATGAGGATATGTGTCCACAACGATCCAGGAGGGCCAGAGCAAGACAATATGAGTTGGAGCCAAGCCTTACATACGAGTACCACCAAGATAGGTAGACTCTCTCTGATTACATGATTCGTCATAATAGAGTTCGATCTCCACATGTGCATCAGAGTCTTCGACATGATTTGATCAATCACCTTTGGAGGAGCTTTGGAGATGGTGAATGAGATTGACAATTGTTTCAATCCTCCTTTTGTGTTTCAATTATCTTGTGTGTGTGTGTGTGTGTGTGTGTGTGTGTTTTTTTTTTATATATGTTGTGTGTTTACTTTTGGAATTAAATTAAATTATTGGAATTTCAATTTTTTTAAGTCAAATTGTTCAAAAAAATTAAATTATTACGTTATTTAAAAAGATTAATGAAGAAAAGTTTTCCATAAAAACTAAAAAATAAAATATTTAAACCATTATTAAACAATTCAATAAAGTTGCGGACTTAAATTTGAGTCCGGAGGGTTGGGAGAAAAAATAATTTGAGTCCGGGCAAAACCCAAATAGTCACTTCTTGGAGGGGGAAAATTTGGGTTTAGTCCCTCATGGGTTGGAGATGGTCTAATGATGTCCACGAACATTCTAGTTACCTTCGGTTGAGTCAGCTCACGTTTGACATTTGCCCCACGAGTCTTAAGGATATCCGGACCTTGAGGAGCGAGGATGCAGTTCAGGTTCACCAAGTGTCTCCTGAGTCTTGCAAGGAATGCGGCTCGGGTCGACTTTGTGTTAGCGAGGCCTGCGAGGATGTATCACACTACGTGACACAAGGAATTGAAGGTAATGTGGGAATTAAATAGAAAATTATGGAATTTTCGGATTTATTATGGGTACACCTAGGTGGAGTAAATTATTTCTTTATAATGCTTTCAAAATGTTTTGATGATTCGATTGAATGCATAATTAATAATATGTATATAAATATGCATGTTTTAAATTCTTGTATGAATATAGGAAAGGAATATAAGTGAATTTTCTAAATGGTTTTAACAATGGGGTAAGCATGTTCATATTCTATTTTCTAAAACTTTATTTTTGTCCACTCACACTTTTAAATGTTTTGCGCCCCTAGGCAGTAGTCGTGTACCCGAGCGCCACCATAGGGCAATCAACACTCTTCACTCATCCTTTCCACTACATAGGATTTCTTTTCTAATCGAACTATTCTTGTAAATTAAACTAAGTAGTATTGCTATGAAATTTCCCTAGAGTTACTGTAAGGCCTGAGGACATAAGTTCTATTGTTAGTTTGGTTGAATTTGAACTTGATGCATGCTGATCGTTGGGTTATAAATTGTTTTTCGTGCAGGTTTAAATTTTTCGAAAACAAGTATTTACAAGGGAGACTTTGCCAAATTTTTGGCAGAAGTCAAACCCTAATGAGAATTTTGTTTTTTGTTAGAATGGCGATTTTGTCAAGTGTGTTTGGCACATGCCAGGTGTCGGACACGCACAGGGTTCGGCGCATATTCCAAAGTGGAATTTGGGTCGGATCTTGTCAAAAGTACTAAAATTTCAATAACTCGATTGAGTGGTCAAATGATATTGGATTCAAGTGATTTGTTTTGCAGAGATGATCTTTGAATGATTATCTAAAAATTAGACCATTTGAATTAGTGAAATACAATGCTGAGTGAGCCCTACAAGGGTGTCCCTCAAATAAGGGATCCCTCAATGGAGGCTCTCTCTCTCTCTCTCTCTCTCTCTCTCTCTCTCTCTCTATATATATATATATATATATAGAGTCCCCTTCTATTGAGAGATTCCTCAAATATATTTGAGGGACACCCTTTAGGGTCCCCTGCGAAATTTTTTCAACAATCAAAACCATTATTTTTTAAGTATAGATTCATAGATCATCCTTGCAAAAAATTAGACAAATCGAAAACCGTTTCAACATCCAATTGTGTCCTACAAAATCAATGAACACGGTACTTCAAGAAAGTACTAAAATTTCAATAACATTATTGAGTGGTCAAACGATATCGGATTCCAGTGATTTTTTGTAGAGATGATCTTTGAATGATTATCTAAAACATAAACGATTTGGATTAATGAAATACAATGTGGAGCGGACCCTACAAGAGTGTCCCTCAAATAAGCTAATTTAAGGGATCCCTCAATAAAGCGCTCTCTCTCTCTCTCTCTCTCTCTCTCTCTCTCTCTCTATATATATATATAGATTAGTCTCTCGAGCAAAATGTTTGACAATTCAAATTCCGTTAAATTGATCAACCATCAAGGCTCAAATTGTGAGCCCCACAACCTTTATGCATACAGGCAACAAGACTCATTAAATTTGATTTTAATTAGTATGAAATAAATCCCAAATCAAGTCCAAAAGTGGTGTATTTAATTGAGATTTTAAAAGATTTTAAAGAAGTTTAAAAGTTTAGGTGTATCAATCACGATTTTATAGAAGTCTATATTTGCAAGTTTAAACATTTTTATTTTATGCATATAGAAGATTTTATTTGCAAGGGATTTGTAGCTCAAGATATTAAGAGCATCTACTCATGCACCCGAGGTCTAGGGCCTTGGGTGCAAGGGTAAATGATGTTAGCCCCCCTGGCACTACCTTTTTTTATAGATAAAATCGGTGCATTGAACCAAAGAAATTGATTACAAAAGATCTTGAAGAAGTGCGTCTTGGATGATATGAGGAGGATCCTCATACCATGAAGAAAAACCCAAGGGCGGAACCACATAGTGGGCAACAGTGGGCTGTAGACCAATGACGTTTTCTTAGGGGGAAAAAAATTATACCTACATAGCCCAATGTGTTAGCCTTAAAATGCATAAAGCTACACAATTTCATACATTGCCAACACCAATATGTAGAGTAAGAGGTCTTCTTTCTAGTGGACCTCTCAGTAGGATTCGAACCAGATGAAGTTTTGACCATTTCTTAGAGAAAAAAGAACAAACGGATCTTGTAGGATTCCCAAGAAATTCTTCGATTTCTTCAGGAAGCAGGTGCTTATTCATTTGCTTATCACGTTCCTTGAATAGCTAGGACATTGAGGAATATCCAGAAAGGCATTTAGGGAATTGGTCCGATTTTATCTATGTTCGTTCTGTTTGAAGAAAAGAAGGATCCCAAAGAATCGATCTTTCTTTTAGTTGTTGAATCTCTTGTTGATTGATCAATGTGTGATATTATGAATCCTCATTAGTAATGGAATCAAAATGATCTCTGGATTGATCAAAGGATCCTTTCAATTGGCTAGATTCTGTTACTTGAACGAAACTAGATCTTGTGGAATTATATTGAACATTTGACGATACATACCGTATCTTGCTAAAAAAACCGATCCTTGTTTAACAACCACATATTGTCTAACCAATTCTCTCTCGATATGTTCCTCAAAAAATCCGATTCGTGTGGATTCTTCCCCCATCTAAAGAAGAGAACCTTTGTAGCTATTAAAGATTGTCCCAACACCAATGCGCATCGTAAGGGAAAAGTCTTTAGCCCTAACTCTTCAATTATTATTTTTCATTGATTTGTCTCCAAAAGAGAAGTTTTTATTTTTATTTTTATTTTATAATGAAATTCACCCTTTTGCAAATAGTATGGCTCTAATTCCATTGTTCTTGTGTTAACTACTAATATATGCATGTCAAAGTTAATTATTTATGTTTTTACAGTTTGTATTTGGGAAGCTTATATGGCTGATGCCAATAAATTTGAACGGACTCAAAGTAAAGGTCATAATTAATTCTTATTATGCTAGTGGTTAAATTTTTTAATATTTTCATTTTGAATAATGAAAAATACTAAAAATACCACATTGTGTACCACCTCTCTAATACGGGTGAACCATCTTAATGGCTCCAATGAGCGGGTTTTGCCATCTCCCTTGCCACTACCTTTTGTTTTATGCATATAGAAGATTATCTTTGTAAGGAAGGGACCAATGAGGACGAATGCGTAGTTGTGTACCACATCTCTATCCTTCGGTTGTTTAGCACTGGTGCCCAATTATATATCAGTTACTACTTCATGAACGTACATGTTCCCCAACACAGATATAAATTGAGCATATAATTTAGGGCTATGCTCCAAGCAGCAGTTTGTACCCATCCCTACTTTGTCGTTTACATTTTTTTGTTGTTGGAACGTTTACATTAATTTATATCTTTATCAAACGGCTTGCTTTCCGATTGGAGTTAGAGATCAGAGAAACAAATGCAGTTGGAGTTCTTGTCGGACAATTAACTCGACATCCCTTTCTTCTTCTTTTTTGCTTTCCGATTGATGGCACTTGTTTTTTCCTCTGTTTGGATCTCCTCCTCCCATCTCTCTTTCTGTTGGAATCTGCAAATTCAAAATTGTAGCCCAAGCCGATCCAAATTGCGGGGCTTCTTCAACTGTCTTTTAGCCAAAGCAATTTCACTACTGGAAAACTTAATATATAGAGAGCATATTCGAGATATTTCCCCAAGGTTGCAGAATCTATTCTTATAATATTCCATATGAAAAATCTTGAAACCCATTATATTTAATTTAAGGAAAATGCTAGGCTTACCACATTTTTATACCACATTGTGTACCACCTCTCTAATAGAGATGTGCTCCATTATATTGGTGGGCTCCACCTCTATTAGAGATGTGGTATAAAAATGTGGTAAGCCTAGCATTACCCTTAATTTAATTCTCCAATCATTTTTCGTTCTGTTTCTTGGTTTACATTATTAGGTGTTAATTTGTAGTCATTGGATCAATACAAGAGTGATGTGGATTAAAATCTAAGCAGATCATCAAAGCACGGATCCTAATGCGTAAATGATGCAGGGTACTACTTAATTAATGACAAAAGGACAAAATTTGAAATTCTTAGCCCTTGCATTTTATTAATTATCATGGGCCCATTTGATAGGGACATTTAAGCTCGGCCCATTGGCCCGTTCATGAGCTCGAAAATTCTTGGCGCCCTTGAGTAGGGCATGGGCTTAGCCTGTTTAAGATAAGATGGGCCTGGCCCGGCCCATACAACCCTTAAGGCCGAAAAACCCTAATGATTGGGTAATGCCTAAACGAACTCGTCTCACAACTTAACTGACCCGGTCCGACCCATTTTAGATGCCTAATCTAGATAATGAAATATTCATCCTCTATTGCCATACACAATACATAAGAGCATCCACAATGGGAGAAGAATGAAATTGACAAGAAAAATAAACCCTTAAACCACCTCGTTAGACAAATTTTTCTTGTCAATTTCATTCTTCTCAATTAGGATTAGAGAAGCTTCTCATTGATTTGGGTTTATCATACAACTCAAACTGATCCTAAACTATGAAATTGATTTTAAAAGCTTCAATTCCGTTTTGCTTTCTAAATTGTTAACAAGTTCCAACCTTTCGATTTAGTTCACGAAGTGGCTGTTTTTGATGTACAAAACATTGTAGAACCAAAACAATAACAAACAAATAAGAGGAAAATAGCAAGATGCAGAGATGAAAACATATTTAATAATATATATGTGTGTGTGTGTGAAAGTGAAAATGCTTTTCCTTTTACCAAAAACACTTGAACACAAAAGTCATTTCAATATAATGTCATTTTTAGTCATTATTAGGGGTGAGCATTGGAATTGCAAAACCGCAAAACCGAACCAAACCAATCCAAAAAAAATCATGTTGACCGAAAAAGTCAAAAATAGAGACAAATCCGAACCAAACTGGTTCAGACCGGTTCTGGTTCTTGTTTTCTTTCTTCGTTTTCCTCTCCTCACATTTTCTTGAATTTGGGTTGTAATTTATATGTTGCTGAAGTTGGATTGAATTTATATTGTAATTTATATTTTGCTGAAGTTTGATTCATTTTGATGTGTTAAAAGGTTGTTGGAAGTTCAAATTTGCAGTAGGTTAGTAATATAATAACATTTGGGCAGGTTTGTAAAAAAATTATATAATAAAATTTTGGGCTCATGCCCAAACAGAAAACTGCAAGAACCGAACTAGAATTGAATAGGTCCGAGTTCGTTCGGATTTACCTATGGATTTTTAGCAAAATCGGTCCAAATTGAACCGGTCTTCATTTTCGATTCAAGTTCCTTTTTTTTTTTTTTTTGAGAAAATCGGTTCAAACCGGATTGTGCCCACCCCTAGTCATTATACACAGCACACAATAGTTTTACAAGAAAATTTACGAAACACTTAGAAACTGATTATTGTACCAACATCACGTTTAACAAAATATTTACCAAACGGCAAATAGCTTTCTCTCACAGCTAATTTCTCTCACAGCAAATCTGACAGCGATTATTTTCACAACATATCAATGTTGAACTGACCCTAAGATTGGAATCGGAAAAGCCAAGAAATTCAATGCTAGAGTTTTGTAGTACATCCAACGGGCCAAACATTATTCAAATGCATTCATTTAATGCATTAAATACCGGTGACAGCCCTTATCATCTAAATACAGTGACTACATTTAAAGTTAATATACCACGTGATAATTGTTATTATCCTGAATTTATCCGATAGTTTTTTTTTCTTTCCATAGAATTTATCCAAAAGTTGAAAAGTCTTAAAGGTCCTCATTTCCTAACATAAACAACCCCACAAAAGTACAAATAGAATTCCCAGTTCAAAAAGTTAAAATAGTACAAATAGAATCCGAGTGATAAATATAGCTGAAATAATATAAAGAATCACTTTTTTTTTTATAACACAAGCAATGTTATGGGAGAAGAAATCGAACATGGAACTTCAGATGTAAGAGTAAATGCTTCCAAAGAAAATCACTTTCTAATTGATCAGCGCTCACTGCAAAAGCAACGCCTTCTTTAGCAGCCATAACCTCGATAATTTGCTTAGCCAAGCTAAAAGTAGGTTTTAAATTAAAACTCTATTCCAAAGTGGTAACTTTAGCATGCATACAGAGTCCATTGCCCAAATGAACAATAGGGCAAGACATTGCATCCTTGTCCTGCCAAGCCCTAATTTCAAACGCATGCCAATTTAGGGGTCAAGTCTTAAAATATCTCACCAGATTTTTGACTGGTCCAAACTGAAAAGTCATGAAATCTCTGTGCAATTCGGCAACGAAATTAATAATAGCCATTCATGGAGGGGCTCCACGTACAACAACTGCACATCTTAATTTACTGCAATTTACTGCGTTTTGGAATGTAATGCCTGTCACCCACGGTACATCCGTACGGGTACCTTGTGATATTGGTTTCAGGCTTTTGTCCTATCACTGAGGAGGAGATAAGGTTGAACAAATAAGATATGTACTACCGCAAAGAGAAAGATAAAATTGGTGCGAATTTGGGTTAAGTTAGTTGGCTAATATAATGTATCTATTTTCTTGGATTGGAGTTCAAACCCTTTTTCTGTATATTAGAATAATTTAGAATATCACTTTGTTAAAAAACAAAACAAAAGAAAAATGATAAACTAATTGGTAAACTTAAAATACAAATAAAAAACTATCAATATTTCCAATGAAATCGAAGTTATTGAAAAAACCCAACATTTCCTATTTTGGTTTTGGTAAGCTCCATCGTCGATTTTTTGATTGAAAGGCAGCCCTAGACCTAACAATCAACATGTTATCTTTTCGACGAAAAGTGCAAGTGCGGTTAAAAAGAGAACGTGTACACACGTGTTTATCATTTATGATGTTAAAATAGGGGAGGTCTTATTCGCATTCCCAAAAAGTCATCATATACCGTTGTTTTAAAAATTATTGTAATCACATTTTATAAATTCAATTGCCAAGAGACTCATTTTTAAATCGAGGGACAAGGCCAGTTTGGCATTGTTGTGCTATAAAAATAATCCCTGTCAGATTTGCTGTGAGAGAAAACAATTTGGTGTTTGGTAAACTCTTTGTTAAAAGTATTGTTGGTACTAATTCCCGCATAATGAAAAAATAATCCATGCATAGTCATTAAACCCAATGCCTCTTCGAAACTGATTCCTGCATAATCAAAAAATGAAAGCACCTCATTAACTGCTTTCCCTTATAGCTTTCTCTCATAGCAATTTTTAACAATAAGTGATTTTCTCATAGTTTACCAAACGGGCTCGGCTTTCCAAAAAATTTTAAAAATCACTTATCACCCCAAATAAGCAATGCCAAACGGGCACTAAGGGAAACTATATTATTCTAAATTTTCCTCCTAATTTTTCTAGTCTATGATGACTTAAGTTAGTACGAGTACGATCTTCATACAACATAAGATATTAACTTGAGAAGGAGCATTCATCCTTAACAATCTGACACTGCACCAACAAAGTCTTTCTTACTAATCTGTGTGCACAACTACAATGGAGATAACATTAATTGGTACAGTTACTAGTGAGGAGACCTTACTTATATAGTGTGTCAATTAGATTTTCCACCTATCAAGGAAAAGCTCTAATCTCAACACAAGTAGGATCCGTCCAAACCAAATAATAAGAACCCATTACAGAATAGATATTGGGTCCACCTAATATGAAATAAGCAACCCATATCATCACTGGAGGACCCATGAATTTTTTAGCGGATGTGCAATCTTGAAAGGTTAAAAGCTTTATATAAAAAAATTGACAATCAAATATCCTTATAATTTAAACATTTAAACAATGCCAATGTCATTCATAAGTCATTGAAAAAAGTAGCATTACAAATAACCGTCAATTGTTGTAGAAGAAAAAGAAAGCCTTGTTGTTAAAAGCCCTAGAGTTAAAAGCCCTTGTTTAAAGCCTTTTGTCCTTTTATATGTAGGCCATATATAGAAATAGGTTAAAGCCCACGAAATTGCAGCCCAGGTTTCCTCTTTCTTTTTATTTCTTTTTATTTATTTATTAAATTCTGGTCCAAAACGGCGTCTTTTTGACCAGGAATTTTTTATAAAAAAAACAAGTGCGAAGTAGCAACACAGACTTTGTTTAGGCTTTTGATCGAATACCTAGAGTGCTTCTCCTAGGCTCAATAGAGGTGCAATATGCAACACCTACAATGACTTTTCCAATGAAAGAAGGTGCAATTGCACCTCCTTACACCTTAATAGGTTTCCATTAACATATCATTGCGTTTATCTATAATACTACTAGTGATGGAGCTCGAAAGCTCCAACATTGAGCCCTTCCAAAGAAAATCTAAAATATAACGGTTTTTCGTTTTTGTTTTGGAAAAGAAGTATTTTGTTGTTTAGAAGAGTTGAGGAATCAAGAGGAGAGGATGGGGATTTGGGAGCCCAACAAGATGAAGTTGATTGCCTCCATGCATGGTTAGAAACATAATTACTATAAGAAAAGACAAGTTTGACCGAAAAGTAGGCGTGGGTTATATTGAGTGGCCAGGCACGTGAAGGACAGAATGAAATCACTCCTTCCACGCGAGAGAGAGAGAGAGAGACCCACTCACTCCCCTCCCGACATCATAAATAAATAATCCGCCCATTCACCAATTTCTCCTCACAAACCCACCACCAACCAACAAAACCAAAACCTCACCACTTCTTCTGCCTTCATCTCTCTCTCTCTCTCTCTCTCTCTCTCTGTGAAACATAAAGAGAACCAATAATTTGCCAATGTCACGTGACTCTCGTCACCGCCGGCAGCCCTCGCAGGTCCTCCCTCCGGAATTCATAGCCGGCGACGACCTCCATGACTTGGCTCAAGGCACCATACTAGCTACTGGCACTGCAACTACTACTACAACTGAGAGCTCAAAAAACACACCACCAAAAGCCCATGGCCAAGATTCTTCCACTCACTCTCCTGCGCCCAACAAGAAGCCCCCCACCCCCAGACCTTCTGGAACTTGAATGGCTCTTTTATTTCTGTTCTTGTTTTTTTTTTCTCGTCTTTCTTGTTGTTAATTTCTTTTCTGTGCTTAGTTTAGTGATGCTGTTTAACTAAGTGTATTTTGATGCTATGAAGCATGTTGTCTCTTTTTTTCTTTTAGGTTATTTATAATATAACTTCATGCCAATGTTGTGTACAAGGTTAATGTCGTTTTAATGTGTCCAACGTTTTCTGTATTCCCTTTCAGGGGCAATAATGGATTGGGATTTGGAATAATTCGCATGGTAGTCTAGTTTGTACTTGGAAGAGGATCAAGTATGAATCCCTATCGCTATCACCGTTGAAAAAATTATAAAAGAAAATTCTCATTTTATTTATAGTTAATAACTATCCAAGAATTTGAATACGCTTAACTGACCAGGAAATGGGTGGAAGAGATTTGTTTGTGTGAGTTTTGACTCTTTTGGTAGTCCGGGTTTTGTTCCGCATGATTTTCTCCAGAAAAGTTTTAACGAGGCAGTCGTTAACATACTAGTTCTTGTTCTTATACTGTTTCATGGTTTTAATGGAATATCATTTCTTGCCCTTAAAAAAACACTAACCAAGAATTGATATTGGATTATAAAGGAAAAAGGGGCAAATAATAATTCTTGTATCAGTTCGTTCCTTGTACATCTGGAAAATTTTAAAAAACTGAAAAGTTGCTCAGAACACAGATGCTAAATGATGAGTTTTTTGAAAACAAATTTACATTTTGGTCTTTCTCATGTTTGTTGGGGCAGGTTAAGCTAAATTATGAACAAAATAATACATGGAGACTAACTCTTTATTATGGTGTGAGTAGAAACATGTACGACCATTAGCCTGTAATCGAAACTAGTCTTTTGAATCTTCTTAAGAACTCTTTTCAACGCTATTTCAAATTCTACATTACATCAAATACCTTCACAATTAGTGTCCTCTCCACATAGTAGGATATACACGATAGCTTCGATTCCCCCTTATCTCAATATCGCTTATATTAATTTGAAAAAATATATAGATACATGAATCATGAACCACTAAATTAATTTATTCACATTTCTCTCATACATGAATCTGACCAAATGAGCTACTATAAGTTTATAAATTTCGAACAATATTCTTAGTTAAATACCGTGTGGCAAATCAAATGGATGAGAAAAATGAGATTGATAAAAAAAAGAGAAAAATACATATGATCTTAGCTGGAGCTCATTTCACCACAACTTTTGGAGAAGGTGATCTTCTGCTGACTCCATATCCATATTCTTACAGATTAGACCCTACTTTGAAAGACATGTTTCTGTTTTAAATGGTCTTGTGGGGTCAGCTCCCTGGCTCTCCATTTTTCCCATCACATCATGAATACCTAATCAAAAGTCTTTTTGATAATTCTGTCAAGCCGTTCACCTATTTTTACCATAAGTTTATTTTATTTATTTAGGGTTTCACTTGATAAAAAATTAAAAAATTAATTAACCGGAACTCAAATTTATGAATTTGAATGCAAAAAAATTGAGGTAGTGTTGTGAAACTAGGGAATTTGTAGGGAGAAATAAGAGGAAGAAAGAGACAGTATAATTTGCTCAAATTAATTTGTGTTTCATTCATATTTGGTTTCACTATTTATAGGGATAGGGAAACCTAAATCACTTACCACCCATAATGGGTAGGTTACAAATATATAATAATGTATATTATGATAGGTTAATAGTGGCTATTATTGTGGGCATCCATAACCTATAAACCCATAACGTATGGATTTATAACACTCCCCCTTGGATGTCCAACATACAATGACATCATGTTGGACATGCTAAATGTTGCCTCGTTAGAAACCTTGTCAGGAAAAATCACATGGGATAAAAACCTGATTGAAGGAAAAAATAGTACATTGCACATACATCCAATGTAGTAAAATTGAGGAGTTTCCGCGATTGATGTCTCCCCCTGATCTTCAACAATCTGATTGCTTGTAAAGTCGTCGCATTCTTATACCATATACCAACTGCTGAAATATAGACTTCGGAACAGCTTTGGTGAATAGGTCTGCCAGGTTATCTTGGGAACAAATTTGTTCGACTTCAATCTCTTGATTCTTCTGAAGCTCATGTGGGTAGAAGAACTTTGGTGGTATATGTTTGGTTCTGTCACCCTTGATAACCCTTCTTTAATTTGAGCTATACAAGCAGCATTGTCTTCATTCATGATTGTCGGAGTTTTTGTTGTTGAAGAAAGATCACATGTTTTCCGAATATGATGAACTAGGGATCTTAACCAAACACATTCTCTACTAGCCTCATGGAGCGCAAGAATTTTTGCATGATTAGAAGAGGTAGCAACCAAAGTTTGTTTTGTAGATCGCCATGAGATTGCTGTATTTCCACAAGTAAACACATCACCAGTTTGGGAGCGACCCTTATGTGGATCGGAGAGATACCCAGAATTCGCGTATCCAACAAGATTTGGACCGTTGGAAGGTTCGTACGAATAAAACAAGCCCATATCAGTTGTTCCATGAAGGTAGCGCAAGATATGCTTTATACTATTCCAATGTCTACATGTTGGAGCCGAGCTATACCTGGCTAATAAATTTACTGGAAATTCAATATCTGGCCTAGTATATTGGGCAAAATATAATAAAGCACCTATTGCACTAAGATATGGAACTTCTGCACCAAGTATCATTTCATCATCCTCTTTATGACGGAATGGATCTTTATTTGTATCTAATGGACGAACTACCATTGGAGTGCTCAACAGGTGGGCATTATCCATATAAAATTGCTTCAAAATTTTTTCAATGTAAGCTGATTGATGGACAAGAATACCATTGGGATAATGCTCGATCTGCAAGCCCAGACAATATTTAGTTTTTCCAAGGTCTTTCATCTCAAATTTACCCTTTAAATAATCAGAAGTTTTAATGAACTCTTGAGGAGTTCCAATTAAGTTCACATCGTCGACATACACTGCTATGATTGCAAATCCAAAATTTGATTTCTTTATAAAAACACAAGGGCATATGGGATCATTGATGTAGCCTTCCTTAATCAAATATTCACTAAGACGGTTACACGACATTCGTCCGGATTATTTCAACCCATATAATGAATGTCTCAACTTAATGGAATACAGGTTCTGTGATTTAGTGTTTGATTTTTCCAACTTGAGTCCTTCTGGGACTTTCATATAAATATTAGCATCTAACTCCCTATATAAGTATGCAGTAACAACGTCCATAAGACGCATGTCAAGTTTTTATGAAACTGCAAGACTTATTAAATAACGGAACGTAATTGCATCCATAACAGGAGAATATGTTTCTTCATAATCAATCCCAGGCCTTTAAGAAAAACCTTGCTCAACGAGTCATGCCTTATACCTTGCAATCGCATTTTTCTCATTACGCTTTCTTGTAAACACCCATTTATATCCCATAGGTTTTACACCTAGTGGTGTTTGAACCACAAGTCCAAATACAACACGTTTTTCCAAGGAATTTAACTCAACTTGGATTACGTCTTTCCACTTTGGCCAATCAGGCCTTCCTTTACATTCATCAACAGATTGTGGTTCAATATCTTCATGACCTTTTATAATTTCAGCAGCTACTGCGAAAGAAAAAATATCATCGATAACCATTTCACTACGGTCCCATAATTCATAATTGCATGTGAAATTTACAGAAATTTCTGTATTAGGTATCTTTTCCTCTTTAGTGGCTTGTGTCTTTTCAATGACACTATCATTCTATGGATGAATTGTAGATTCAAGGTGAATCTCTTTCCCAATAATATCTTCATTAGCATTTTCATTGGGATTGGGATATGCTTTCGATTTTCGCTTTCTAGGAGTTGAGTCCTTGGAACCAATGAGTCTAGCTTGCTTCAGGCGTGCAGTAGATGATTCATTTGCTGCAACATTGGTTAATCCGATTGGGATGTCAATCCTTGCTAGTGTATTTGCTACAGGTATATGTGATTTTGTCACTTTTCCTGTATCAATGAATGCATCTGGCATTTGATTAGCAATTTGCTGAAGGTGGACAATTTTTCGTACTTCATTTTCACTTTGAGTTGTACAAGGGTCAAGATGAGACATAATGGATATGTTCCAACCCAATTCTCGCCATTCTTCAGGAACGGTCTTTTGTCCCCTTAATGGCGGGAAGATTGTCTCATCATAGTGACAGTTTGGAAAACGTGCTGTAAAAGTATCTCTTGTCATAGGTTCGAGATAGCGAATGATAGTTGGTGAATCAAAACCAATGTAAATTCCCAATCGACGTTGAGGACCCATTTTAGTGCGTTGTGGGGGTGCAATTGGCACATAAACTGCACAACCAAAAACCCTTAAATGTGATATATTGGGTTGTCTCCCAAAGGCAAGTTGTAAAGGGGAGAATTGGTGGTGGGTAACTGGCCTCAAGCATAAATTGGCAACTTTTTCTTCAATAGCAAAGTGCGAGCAATAAGCTGGAGACGCTTAATAAAAGCTTCAGCTAATCCATTTTGAGTATGGACATGGGGAACTAGGTGCTCAACATCAATCCCAAGTGACATGCAATAGGCATCAAAAGTTTGGGAGGTAAACTCACCAGCGTTATCAAGTCAAATTGACTTTATTAGATAATCAGGGAATTGTGCTTGTAATTTAATTATTTGAGCAAGGAGCCTAGAAAAAGCAACATTACGAGTTGACAATAGGCAAACGTGTGAACATCTTGTAGATGCATCGATTAAAACCATAAAATAACGAAATGGTCCACAAGATGGGTGAATTGGCCCACAAATATCCCCTTGAATTCTCTGTAAGAAAGATGGTCATTCAAAGTCAAGTTTTGACGGAGAAGGTCTAATAATCAATTTCCCTTGGGAGTAAGCTTTGCAAGACTAGTCAATGGACAAAGTACTATGGTAAGGTTTTAAAGGATGTCCATTTGAATTTGAAATAATCCTACGCATCATTATGGATCTAGGATGCCCAAGACAATCATGCCAAAGCATGAAGGTCGTTGGGTCAATGAAATTCTGATTCATGATAGCATGGACTTCAACTGCTTTGATGGTTATATAATACAACCCAGAAGAGAAAGTAGGAAGTGTTTCCAATATACGTCTTTGGTTGTTGATATTAGTGGTAATGCAAAGATACTCCACATTATGATCATTTCTAGTTTCAATATGGTACCCATTCATTCGAATGTCTTTAAAGCTGAGTAAATTTCTTTTCGATCTCAAAGAGTACAAAGCATTATCAGTGGAGAATTGAGTCCCATTGGGTAACAAAATTTGACCTCTTCCAGAGCCGTCAATTAGGTTTGCAGAACCTAGTATGGTAGTTAACTTGAAAATATTTTTTGTCTCGAAGAATTGTGTGTGTAGTTGCACTATCCACAAGACAAATATCTTCGTCATTTCTCCTAAGACGAGAGGATCCATGATTGTTTTCCATGCCTTCAAATTTATAAGAAAATATATATGTATTAAAATGTTATTCGAAGAAAAAATAAAAAAATAAAAAAATAAGTAAATAAAAAAATTCAAATGAAGTCTTTTATTCGATTTTATTCAATGAAAAGATCCAAACTAACATGTGAAAGGGAAAAAGAAAAAAAAACATGAATTAAACTCAGCTCAAACAACATAAAGCGAAGAAAAAAATTTCAACAAAATTAATTGGGGAGCATCCCATCACTAATTATAGGATCAAAAGATTTGCCATCAGTATCAACAAAGAAGTCTAAAACATCAAGGTGAGTTGCATCCACTGGTTCTAACTCTGTTGGATCAGCATCCATCCAATATGTCTCAACCTTTTTTCCTTTGCCCTTGATTGAGGGTTGGTAAAGATCAACCAAATATTTTGGTGTACAGCATACACGTGTCCCATGCCCATTTGTACCACACCTATGACATGCTTCCTTAATCACCCTATCAGCTGAAGGTTGGGAGCCATTTGCCTTGTCTTGTTTGTTCCACTTCTGGTGGTTATGAGATGCTTGGGTATTTCTTGGACCCAAGTGGTGGCTATTACTATTTTGGACTTGACCATTACGGGTACCCCTACCATGACCACATCCTCGACGATGGTCGCCATGTGATGAGGTAGCATATGCCTCATGAGATGGTGCCAAGGCAACATTCACTTCATGGAATGGTGTAGATCCAGTTGGACGGGACTGATGGTTCTGCATCAGAAGCTCATTATTCTGTTCAGCTAGAAGTAGACAAGATATGAGGTCTAAATACTTCTGGAAACCTCACTCTCGATATTGTTGTTGCAAAACCACATTGGAGGCATGAAATGTGGTGAAAGTTTTCTCCAATAGGTCTGCATCAGTTATATTCTCTCAACAAAGTCGTAACTTGGAGCTAATTCTGAACATAGCAAAATTATAGTCAACCACTGATTTGAAATCTTGTAGACCCAAGTGCATCCAATCATGGCGAGCGTTAGGAAGAATAACTGTTCTCTGATGGTCATATTTTTCCTTGAGATTTCCCCAAAGGGCCAACAGATCCTTAACAGTAAGGTATTCACACTTCAATCCTTCATAGATGTGGCGTCTGAGAAAAATCATGGCTTTCGCTCATGTCTCATTGCCTTACTTAATGGTTTCCCCTAGGTTCATAGCCTCAAGATGAACCTCAGCATCATTGATCCATGAAAGAAAATGGAATGTGTTAGAGCTCGAGAAAAAATTGTTGATATAGTAAACATAAATATAATCACCAAAACTTCTGGTTTGGGATGTTTAGAAAATTAGATTGAGGAACTTCATGCCTTCAATTATTTTGAATCACAAAAACTTAGGTTCTGATTTGATGAAGGAACTTCAGGTCCTTATCTATTATGAGGATCGAAGAACTTCAGGCCCGATCTTGTGTTAATAAAAAAACTCATCATAACATATTGTGTTTAAATAAGATAAAAATAAAAACTTAAAAGGAGAAAAGAAAGAAAGAAAAAAATAATAATAATCATAATTGCATACTACTTGTGTTATTAGCTACAACATGCATGCAAACAAGTTTTCAATGAATAGTGGTCAGATAACAATAACAACAACAACAAAAACTACATGTTCATGGATTCATTGGGGGATACTCTCGGCAATTTAAATAATGTCAAAAACATGATTTCACAAAAAAAGAAAATATATATATATGGATGAACTAAGCTATAGAGAAGAACATTACCAAGAGCTTTCATGCTAATAACATGTTGTGAAACTAGGGAATTTGTAGGGAGAAATAAGAGGAAGAAAGAGACAGTATAATTTGCTCAAATCAACTTATGTTTCATTCATATTTGTTGCTACTATTTATAGGGTAGAGAGACCTAAATCACCTACCACCCATAATGGGTAGGTTACAAATATATAATGATGGATATTATGATAGGTTAATAGTGACTATTATTGTGGGTATCCATAACCTATAAACCCATAACATATGAATTTATAACAGGTAGTTAGTTATATACCAATTCTTAACATTAGTTGTTTGAGCAAAATTTCGTACGGGGGAATATTCGCGGGTTGATTCCTCAATCTTCGACCTTTGATCTTCTTTTGCTCTCTTCCTTGATCCATGATAAATAAATAGGAGTAAATGGACAACACTCAGGGGGTGTTGGCCAAAGACCCTCCGATGCCTAAGTTAGTTGAATTAGATCTTGATAAAGACACAACAATAGCTAAAGTGGATGAAATTTCACAAGGAGAGTCGGGTGGCCTTAGTCGTGAGTGGTAGCCGTGAGAGAGAGAGAGAGAGAGAGAGAGAGAGAGAGAGAGAGAGAGAGAGAGAGAGAGAGAGAGTGTGTGTGTGTGTGTGAGGAATTTTTGTAGGGTTTTAGAATTTAAAGAGGAATTTAGAATTGCATTGAATGTCTTGTGTAGCTATATATTTATAGTCTCCTTGTGTGCTAGAGTTTTGGAAGAATAATACTTATTTGGTTAGGATTATTCTTTCCCCAAAAAGATGATAGGAATTACTCCAAGAGATTTGGTGGAAATTGAATCATTGATTTAGGGAGATATTCCTATCTTATTTCAAAGATAATTTTCTCTAATTCAATAGAATTTAATTATGGTAATTAGTTTACCTAAGGAATATTCATTTTCCATGTGTCATCTTCTTATTGGCTGGCGAAATATATGTTCCCACAAATGCCCCCCAATTTTTGCATGGTGCTTGTAAGGCATAGAGGAGATGAGAAATATTTATCAGGCTCTCCAACTGCATCAGGGCTTTCTTCTTGGAGTTGGGCTCCTTTTGCAAGTTGGGCTTCTAATTGAATTAGGCTTTTGACTTCTTCTTGGAGTTGGGCTCCCAATGGGAATAGGCTTGTGATTCCTCCTTGATCTAGGATGCCCAACCTTGATAAATACAAATCTTTTCTTCACTCCTCTTCAAATTGCAAACTTATCATCCTCTGCTTTCTAACTTGTGAGAGAGATCTTGAAGGAGTGTATTGCTTGTCGAGGAGAGGAGTCGTAGTGCATACCAAGGTAGGCCAAGTTCATATATTATTTTTTTCTTGGTTTTTCTTCGCGGTGAGGATCGGCTGGTCACAACTGGCTGGTTGTTGTATTGACTGGAAGCTAAAGCGACGAGATCGGTCGGATGGTGGCAATGGCTGCTACGATCGCTTCTTCTTTATGTGCATCGCGAGCCTCGCTGTTAGATCCAAGTTTTTGATGCGGTTCGCCAATTGGGCAATGTTGTGAGCCCAGCAGTGACCGCTGGTGGCAATCATTGAGTGGTGGCTGCTGCCAAGGTGGTTGTCGGTTGAAGCCACGATTATCTTTTTATTTATTTATTTATTTTATATTTTATTTTTTTACAAGAGCTGTGCTGCGTTGTGATCTGCTGGACAAGTTGCAGCTCGACTTGGGTTGTGTGGATTTGAACGATCCGGATGCCAGAATTTTCACATTTCGTCCCTTCTACTTCTCCTTGGGCTTCACGTTCCTGTTATCGAAGTTCTTCATGAAGTTGTTCTGCGCCATGGATTGTGCCTCAAGCCAATGTACTCCAAACATCTACCGGTCGATCATGTGTTTTGAGAATCTGAGCCATTTCTTCAAGCTAGATCTGACAGTGCAGGAGTTCTTTTACTTTTTTTGAAGTGATGAGCTATGAGAAGTATGCCCAAGTTTGTGTATGCAATGCCAAGATGTTTAACTGTCTTAGCCAAAGAGATCAAGTATGGCACGTCGATGTATTGGAGGTCAGGGGACGGCGGGAAGGCAAGGTCGACGATGGTCCATTTGTTCCCCTCACTTATTGCGATGGTAAGTCATACTTTATCGATCTACTTCAATTTTGTCCAAATTTTTTGATGTGTGACTAACTGACTTTTGTCTTATGCTTATAGAGAATGATATTAGCAAGAAGCTGGATCTGGGGCCGCACATGACTAAGGTTCGCCAAGCCCTGAACATCTTTGTGAGGTTTTGCGTAGCGCTGGCTATTGAGTGGTGGTTAGCCCCCTACCAAGGATGTAGAGAGATAGAAGTAGTATGGGCCAAACTCGGATGATCTATTTGCTGAACAGGAAGGCCGATTCTAGGTCCTCCAAAGATGAAGCTGCAACTTTGCAAGCAAGGGACGTGTCTCTGCTAAGAAAGAAGCCAAGACTTCCTTATGCTATGATCAAGTCTTCTTTGAAAGAGGTCTCGTCTGCTGAGAGGACTCAAGTGGGAGCTGCTCCTTTGTCTTCTGCCAAGGTCAAGCATCTTCTTGGCACGGATAACATGAAGATTGACAACATACAGAATGTTCAGGACATTCAACTCAAGTCTCCAACTGGTTCGCCTGCCTAAAAAAAAAGAGTTGTTGACATTCCTCCTCGAAGTTCGAGTTGTTGGCACCAATCAAAGGATGAGGATCAAACTGGGATGACTACTCCTTAACCTAACCATCGCGATCCATCTGTCGAGCCACGAACAGTCAAACGTGGAGTTGATTCGACATCATTGACTCCTTTCGAGGCGAGGATGATGGCGACTAAGAAGGTCAAAGAGTTTTGGAAACGCAAACAGCTAGTCCAAAGGTTGACAAGTCTAACTCCACAGGGGATGCATGTGTGTCTGATTTGCTCAAGACAAACTTTTTGTCAAGCTCGTCTGCTTGCACCAAGCTTGTTGATCATATACATCAGGCTAGTGATCTTGGCACATTCTCAAGTCTTTCCTTGAAGAAGCAAAAGGAAGCGACTATCACTGTGCTTCAAAAAGGAGTAGTTTTTGCTATTGATGTCATCCATAACTCGTATGCTGTTACCCCATTTTCTGCTCAACTCAATGAGTTGGAGAAAAAGGATGTTGATCTGACTGACAAACTCTAGATCGAGCAAATCTACCATGAAACAAGGATGTCTGAAATGAAGGAAAGCATGTATGTGTTGAAGAGTTCTCTTGCTCAAAAGGATAATGAACTCAACTCCTCTACTGCTGCCTTGAATTTTTGCAAAGAGGCCTACTTCCATCTTGAGCTCAAGAATGTTGACATATCACATAGTTATGATAAGCTTTTGGCCAAGTTTGACACCTACCTCTAGGCTACCGAATGATCCAAATTTGAGGGTGTTGTCGATGCATACAAGCTAGGCTACTTGGACTGCAAAAGTGATGTCACTCCTTGTCATTCCATTGAAGAGTAAGATGTTGAGATGTTCTGTCTTGACATGCCCCCTACTTAAGGCGAGTAGATCAATGTTGTGGATATAAAGGTAGTCGAAGAGAAGGTGGCTGATGAGACTGCAGCTGAAAAGGATGATGCCAAGGAGAGTGCAGTTGATGATGTGGCGGCTAACAGGACCCGACCCAAATTCCACTTGGAATCTGCGCCGAACCTTGTGCGTGTCCGACACCTGGCAGGTGCCGCAATAGAGTCTCCCCTGTAAATTGCTCGTTTCCCAAAACTTTCACCTATATAAAACACAATTCAATAATCCCAACGTTCAGCATACAAGAATTTTATCCATACCCAAATCAACAGTGGTTCACAACATAAACAAAACACTGGGATTCACCTTGCTATAAACGGGAATTAGCGGTAATCCATATTTTGCTCAATTACAATAGATTTCAACTAAACCAATTCAAAGCACAAATCAACAATTTATTTTGTGGCTGCACCTAGGTTAACCTAGGTTGCTTACGTACCCTTACCAATAGCCACACGTAGTTCTTTCTTACTTCACTCACCAAAAGCTTCAACTCTACTTAATGCTCTAAAATCATGCCAAAGATTTTGATTTAGGAATAATCCTCCACCCAATCATATATGCACATAAAATACACCGATATGTATGAAAATTTAAGTTACTAAAATAACTTCTTATCACAAGAAATCTTAATATCACTGTCAACGGTTTGAATAAAACATGCTTCTATCTTCCACATATAATAACAGACTCATCACTTAAGAGAATAAGTATAAACTGTAGAAAATCCTTAAAACTTGGAAACCTTCAATCCTTGCCTCAAAATCATAAAATAGGTATTAAACTTTTACTCCAAAAATACCAAGATAAAATCATCAATATTGGTTAAACATCTTAAAACCCAAATACTCTCCACCTAGGCATACCCCCATTCATAATTTGTCAATTCCTTTAATATTCCGTCAATTCCAATAGTATACTGTCAATTCCAAGTACTATGGCTGTTACATCCTCACAGGCTTCAGAAACACAAAGTCAACCCGAGTCGCAATCCTCGCAAGACTCAAGGGACACCTAGTCAACCTGAGATGCATTTCTCGCAGAACTCGAGGGACATGCAATCAGCCTGAGAATGCACATCCTCGCACCACACGGTTTAGGCGTCCCCAAAACTCGTGGGGCATTGTCATAAATGACAAGACTGTTTTCAAAGGCAGCTGGGGGTACAGCTGATGTGGGGTTTGAAAACAATATTCCAAATCTTTTCCCAACTTTCCAAAAATCAGTTCTCAACTACCTTTGAATTTACACCACATACTGTTGAGAACTAGAGTTCATAATTCATCATTTTCAACTACTGAGTATATATACTAAATATAGACATGCACTTAGATATTTAATTAATTTATTATTCACGTCGAAATCCAATTAACAAACCATTACGATACTATAATAATAATCTTAATAGTAATAAATAACTAAATAAATAAATGAATAAATAAATAAATAAATAACCACTAACGCTAGAGATTCCATCACTTCCAATGATGCATAATCTTCAAATATCGGAAATAACATTTAGGAATACTATAAAATACTATAATATAATCTCAAAGTCCAACCATAATCAAAATAATAAACAAAATAGTCAAGCCTCGTTTATAGGGTCGTTCTTGCACTTCTCGAAGGACGAAACTACTTTGGAAGACTCTCGGTCAACTGAGTGGTTAAACTACCCAAATTTGGTGAACCGGACCCGTGGGGCCCACGCCCTCCCATTTTCGATTCGAGAGTTCCTACAGGTTCAATAAGGTTTACTATACCTGTTCTACAAGTTTGGTCCAAATTGAACGGTCGGATCGCTCACGATCGCACGATCAGAATATCGGACGATTATCGTTTATCTAAACTTTGAATTATTGAATCGGAGTATCTGGGACTCCGATTCTCAATCCGCGAATTCCTATACGATCATAGAAGTTCCTAGATTAACATATTTGAAAATGAAGTCGATCTAACAGTTCGAACATATCAAACCTGGATAACACCTAATATGCGATAACCGATCGACAATCAAACTGTAACCAAATTGAAATCCGAGCATACTGTCATGCTCAGGACGACATGGGGATCATTCTAGGACAAAAACCCAACCTTGACACCCCACTGACGCTTCGCCGCCATTGGCGGGTGTGTAGAGCAATTTTCTGGCAATCGAAAAACTCCAAATTGTCAGCTAATAATCATACCTACAGATCAAGCATATCAAGGGGAGTAAGTTTTGTTGAGGCCCAAAAAAGTCACGGGAAGCCCAAAGACATTTAAAGCCCAATATAACATATAATGCTGGTCATGTGTTAATCCAAGCTGTATTTTAGGAATTAATTCATTAAATAAATATAGAAATAGTGTGCATGCCATGCCAAGCCAATAATACATTTTTCATATGTCAATCACCTACCAAGCTCACATGAACCTAAGTCATGTAGTTTACGGGGCTTGCATGAGGGATTGTGGTGTGGAAGGTTGCGGAGGTCCACAAGGCCCACGGAAGCTCTTGGATAATGGAGACTTTGGGCTAGCTACTTGGGAGCACCAAAGTCCAAGCCCATTACTTAGAGTTCTCCAATATGGGTAAGCAAATGAGATATTTTTCAAGCATTTTCTTTTATCCATAGGAAATAGTCATTTTCCAAATGCCTAGCTTTACCAGTTGGAAATAAGCATTTTCCAGCACTCTTTATTACCCATTGGAAACAAGCCAATTCCGACACTTCCCTTTACCCGTTGGAAATAGTTATTTTCCAATGCTTAACTTTACTCATTGGAAATAAGAATGTCTCAATGCTCCCTTTTACCCATAGGAAATAAACTAGCTCCAACACTTCCTTTTACCTATTGGAAACAAAAGAGAGCCTTCCCCCTCTATAAATTGGGAGGCATTTGCCCAGCCATTCCTCAACCATTACAACCAAGATTTTTCTTCCTCCTCATACCCTTCCAAGCTATAAATACCATAGCCTTCAAGCCTCAAGCTTTTCCTCCCATCTTCCTCTTGAAACTCTTAAATCCTCATAGCCGTAGCCGTAGCCATAGCCACAAATAACAAATTATCAACACCCCAAACTCAAGCATATCCAACACCAAGCCAAGCACATGCACTCTCATTTGCTAAACTTGTGAATCTTTAGCTCCCACACTCCAAGCTCTCATGCCAAGCTAATATAATCTCAGATCTACATCAGCAAGTCATCTTCAACTTTTCGTCAAGCTGCTGGAAACGTTGTTGAGGCCCAAAAATCTAGGGGTTAGGCCCAAGCTTATTGTCGGCCCGGTGCAAATAATTAATCACAAAAGAAACCCGATCGAGGCCTAATAAGGAATTGCGGGACACCTACACGAGCCATGGGTCACGCATCACGCCAAGCAAGCATGCCAAAAACGCAACGGCTATATAAGTTCACGCTCATGAACCTATCCGGTGCTATTTAATTCAAGCTCGGCTTATTGTAGCACAATTAGACTCAAGCACAAGCACAACGAATAAACATGCGATGCCATCGTGCCATGCTACAAGCTCAAGTGGGCCCAAGCCACGTAATCAACCGGGGCTTGCTGAGAAGGGTGTGGCATGGATGGGTACGAGCACTCACAGGGCCCATTGAGGGACCGAGGAATGGAAGTTTTATGCCACTTAGGGGCACTGAAACTCAGGCCCATTCCCCGGGCTCAAGTACATGGGTTAGCATGAGAGAGAAGAATAGGGTCCAATGCCTTAGGAAGATACCCCATAAGCTACTGTAGTATTTAGGAAAATCCACGATAGTTAGAAAGCCCAAAAAACGAATAACACACTTCCAGCAGTTGGACGAAAGCGTGCAGGCCGCTGGAAGGGAAAACACCAGCAGCCTCAAAATTACGCACGAAGCCCAGCCTAGCGTCTCCTAGAAGAATCCAACGTCGAGTTCCACCCATACCAGAGCTCCCATGTGGTCAACCAAGGGTCATAGCAAGGACCATAGGAAATCCATGAGCATAGCAAAAATACCCACCGGGTAAAAGACTTCGCCCATTCTTCCCTTTCCTCTGTGAGCTCCAATTCAAAAATAAAAGGCAAAAGCAAGTGGCGCCTCACCTCCATGGGAAGGCTCAGCCGCACAAAACCTTGGAACCATAAGAGGCCATTGATTCAGGCACCCTTGTCAAGGATTTTTCACAAGAAAGGAGGCAATTGGAAAAAGGGAAGGGAAAAGTGGGAATGGAGGATCGACGAAATTGGACTTCTAAGCGCCTATAAAACAGAGCTTCCTCTACCTAGCAACACACACCATTCCAGAGCAAGACCAAGCTTTGTCAAGCTAACTGGAATTTACCCCATCTTCTACTCCCCTCGTTTCTCTCTGTTCTATGATAGAAGCCATCCCAATTCTCCCCTCTCCCACCTCAAACCTTCTTTTCTGCAAAAAATTCATGCTTTGGTCTCTCTCTCTCTCTCTCTCTCAAATTGCTAAACCTATGAAGGTTCAGCTCCCATGCCACAAGCTCCTCACGCTAAGTCATTAACGAATTTCATGTGTTCTTCTAGGTGTTAGTGAGAAAAACCCAAACGTATTTTTCTAAGGCTTCAGCAAGTCTTTTAAAAATTCTTTTGGGAGTTTGGTTCTTGAACTCAGGCTTCAGGAGGATATTTTTGTTCGCTTTCTTCTCACAGCAGCCCAAGCCCATTCGTTAGGCTGCTGGAACAAAAAGACCCCCACATAAATTGGCGACTCTGCTGGGGACCAGACTGCCATTTCCACTGATGCCTCCAAAGAAGAAGACCAGAAGCAATACCATGGCTTCCCAAGATGGACTCGACCATGGTGACTCTGAATCAAGGCAAAATGCCTCTTCTAGTTTGCAAGAACGTGCAAGTGAGGGAGCTTTCACCCTCACAGATCTCATTACAACCATCCATGCTATGGGGGAAACCCAGAGGGAGATGATGGACACCATCAAAGAATTGAAAGGTTCTGTCTCTAAGCCAACCGAAGAAAATAATGGACACCCACAGGAGGAGTCTGCTGCCGCTGCTGGAAAGGGATCTAAACAGAAGGGACCATCTTTTGTTACTCAGGAGGATGTCATTGCCATGTTGGAAAGAGAGCTTAATCGAAGTCAGGAAGATTGGAAGTACATCCCTCAGCCACCATATCCCTCGAGCTTACTCCAGCAGCCATACCCTAAAGGCTACGAGGCATCAAGCTTTGTTCTTTTTGACGGAAGAAAAGGAAGTCCCAAGGAGCATGTCAACCGCTTCATTGATGCTCTGGGACCACATGCTGGAGATTATAATCTCCGACTCCGAGAATTTGCAAAAAGCCTTACTGACTGTGCTTATACCTAGTACACCACTTTGGCACCAGGCTCTGTTCGTTCTTGGGAGGATTTGGCAAGCAAGTTCTGTAAAAAATATTTCCAACATGAAGAAAGAGTCACTACCACTCAACTCAACAATACTCGCCAGAAACATGGGGAAGATCCCGTTGACTTTGTACGCAGGTTCCGAGACCTGGCTTTGGATTGCTATGACAAAAATGATGAGGAGTCACTTGTCGAGATTTGCATCAGCAATATTGTGGCAGATTACAGAGTCTATTTCGAGAACACTGGCATCAGTCAATTTTCTCAACTACTAGAAGCAGTAAGGAAGACTAGTATGTCCTTCAAACCTGTGGGGCAAAGGACTTGGAGAAGTGAGAAGAATGAGACGCATCAGACATTGGTTGTGGATGATAAATCATCGGGTGACTACAACTCATGCAAGCGAAAGGATAGGGAGACGTACCTGCCATTACATTGCAAAGACGAAGAATTCCATGCCATCCTCAATGATTGCTGATGGTGCAATCAAGCCTCTCAGACCTTACAAAATTCCTACCCGAGAGGAGAAAAATGATCCTAGGTACTGCCGTTACCACCAATTTGTGAGGCACCCAACCACTGCTTGCCAAACTCTAAGAAGAATCTTGCATGCTAAAATACATGAGGGAGTCCTTGAGCTTCCCTCTAGGAAGCAAGCCATTGACGAAGACCCTTTGCCAAAGCAAAGGGGAAAAGAGATAGCTACTATTATCACATGTTCCGGCGACTTGCTCGACGACGATGAGGTGTACCCCCCATGGAGAAGTGACCCGAAGCCACCCGAGGCTGTTTGGGAGCCTTGCGGGAATATGGAGAAAGCTTATTGGTGCAAGTATTCGAAGCCTTTAAGCTATAATACCCCATGGCCCCTTGCTGATGGATGGGATGATAGCGCAGGTGGTGAAGTATTTTCGATGGACATGCCGGAAGAATGCTACTTGGGGCCTTCGACTGTACAGCAGGAAACAGCTGCTGTAACCTTTCACAATCTAGGTCTAAAGCTGGGACCCATAGCCTCACAAGTCCTCCAAAGGAATCCAAAGTGCAAGTCACTCTTTGACCAGCTTGGCTTTGGACCACAAGCAAGGGAGGCAGCTGCTGTAGCTCTCATGAACATCTCTGCAGAGTCTAATCCTCATTGCTTCACCACTCAACCACAAAGGTCATTCTTGGAAAATGACAATGTTATTGTCTTCACGGACGAAGACATGGAAGTTCCATATCCGGATCATAGAGGGCCACTTTACTTAGAAGGACAGATCAACGATGTGTTTATAAGAAGAGCTTTGGCAGACACGGGTTCCTCTGTCAACATATTGCCTCTGTCTGTGCTTACGGCAGCTGGTATTCCATTATCCAAAATTGTGCAATCTCAAACAAGCATCAGCGGTTTCGGGAATAAAAGTGAGGTCACAGTCGGGCACATGCAAGTAAACTTGAAGGTAGGGCCTATCCGGTCACTCACTAAGTTCTATGTGGTAGATGTGGAGGTGGCTTACCATGCTTTACTCGGAAGGCCATGGCTCAACAAGCATAAACTTGTGGTCTCTACTTACCATCAGTGCGTGAAGGGAAGGATTGGGCTGAGACCACTTCACATACCTGGAAATCAAGCACCATTCAACAAAAATGAAGCTCACTACTCCGAGGCAGAATTTTACACGAAGAGCACAGGTGCTGGAAGCGGCCCATCTAAGGATTTCGGAGCCTACCTACCATCATGGACTGAAATTCGTAATTTGAGCAACGAGGAACTCATCACCATCGTTGATCGAGAAAGAAAGAGATACTCAGAAGTCAACAACCATGCCTACGATCGTCCTCAATGCTCGAAAGTGACGCTACCAAACGGGCGTATTGTGTACTGCTTATGACGGGATTGGGGCCTTAACCATGTCTTATGGGAAAGCCCCGAGTATGGAGAAGAAGTGATGTAGACAAGCAACCATAAGGACAAGGTACCCACGCCTTGTGCCTTTCAGGAACCTATGATAGCGCCTAGGCATATGCAAGATGGCTCGACTGCCGTAGCCGAGCAGCTGGAAACAATTAATTTAAGTAATGATCCCTCTGTCCAAAAGCCCATCTCTATCAACGCGCACCTAGCAAGCCAAGAGAAGGAAGCCTTGATTTCACTGTTAAAAGAATTCCAAGATGTATTTGCTTGGAGTTACGAGGAAATGCCCGGTTTGGATCCAAACATAGTAAAGTTTGACCTCGTAAGGTACTTGCTCACAAGACCGGTGCTATCTGGACGTCTTGCACGTTGTATATTGTAGCTGTCCAAATTTGACATCGCATGCACAACTTCTAGGGCCATTAAAGGACAAGCCGTGACTGACATGCTGGCTCTATTTCCCGAGATAGAAGAATCGACCCTTTCTGAGGAGGTTCTGGGGGAGCTGCCGGAAGTAGTTGCTGTGGTTACGAAGGAGGAACCATGGACCCTTTACTATGACGGGTCTTCTACGTCGAAAGGTGGAGGAGCAGGTGTGGTGCTCATTAATCCCGAGGGACAAGCTACAGCCCTCTCATTTAAGCTAAATTTTCCATGCACAAACAACACAGAGGAATATGAAGCTTTTATTATGGGGATGTCTACAGCAAGAGAGATGGGTGTAGAGAAAATCAAGATCATTCGGGACTCAAACCTGGTGCTGAGTCAGTTAAAAGGAAATTTTGCTGTGAAGGAGGCGACATTGGCACCATATCGTACAACTGTCGAAAAGATCATTAATTCTTTCAAGCAAGTCGTGATGGAGCACATTCCCGGAGTCACCAATAGATATGCTAATGTCCTGGCTACATTGGGGTCGAAGCTCTCATTTGTCCAAGAGCAGCCCAATATTACTGTGATAAAGAAGGATATGCCCATAGTCGAAGCGATGTGCCAAGAAGAGTTGCTAGAAGTAGAAGATGATTGGAGGAAAGTTGTGAAAGAGAAGATGAGCAAGGGAAGAGACGTCAAAGAATTAAAAGATTACGCGATCATCTTTGGAGAGCTCTACAGACGCCTTCCAGGAGGAATTCTGACCCGCTGCATAAGAACGACAGAAGCACGAATGAAGCTCCAAGAGGTACATGATGCCACTTGCAATTTGGAACCGATAATCAGTTTGTATCGGCGTCCGCAACGCAAGGGTTATTACTTGCCAGAAATGAAGAAACAAGCAGCCGAAGTTCAGGCCAATTGTCCCCGGTGTTCAACAATGCCATTCATTGAAGAATCGTTCACCGTCTCATTCGCGGAGGATTGGAGGGCTCCATACTTGGCATTCTTCATTGACGGAACTCTGCCAACCAATTCCAAGCATGCTCGCAAGCTCGAAAAGACAATAAAAAGATACTTCATAGATGGGTCGACTCTCTATCGTAAAGGGTTCAATGGTGAACCATTAAAATGCTTGGGGGAGTCAGAAGCACAACAAATTATGCAGGAAATTCATGATGAAGAATGTGGCGAACACCAAGGAATGAAGAGGCTTCATCGGCAGCTGCTGAATATTGGTTATTATTGGTCTACCATGAAGAATGACGCTTACAACTTCGTAAAGAAGTGCCACGCATGCCAGGCCCATGCCGATTTAAGCCATAAGCCTCCCACGTTGTTAGTGGATATGCGCACTCCTTGGCCTTTCCACACTTGGGGGCTTGACTTGATCAGAACTATCCACCCACCTTCTGACGGCTATATGTGGATCCTCATAGCCACCGAGTATTTCACAAGGTGAGTTGAGGCGGTTCCTCTTCGAAAGGCCATGGGGGCTACCATTGCAAATTTCATCCTCGAATACATCGTATGCAGATTCGAAATCCCATACAAGATCGTTACCGACAATGGTATCCCGTTTGTTAACAAGCAAGTAAGCTCGACACTTAGTGGCTATGGTGTCAAGCATCGTCGTTCCCTGCCATATTACTCGCAAGGAAATGACCAAGCAAGGAGACCCCGTGCTAAAAGTTGTTGAGCATGTGAGAAGGAAAATATCGGGACCTTTCAAGTTTGCCCCGCAATGGGAAGGACCGTTTGCAGTCAAAGAAGTCTACATCAGCGGCTATTATCGCTTGGTCTCTAAAGGCACGCTAACGGATCTCATCCACGGGAAGTGGCTCAAGCCTTACTACTGCTAAGTTAATTTTATGCCCAGCACTTTTATTATTATATTTCCTTTTGTTTTAGAAATGAACTCCTTCTGTCTTACCTTCCTATTTTGAAGAAAAAAAAAAAAACGCTTTTGTGTGATGCACCATCATGGTAAAAGAGGCTTTGCAACGAGAACGAAGGATGATTTTAAATATATATATATATATATATATATATATATATATATATATATATGTCTCTGAAATTTTTACTTTTATGTATCTTAAACCTCCTTTACATTAGAACAAAAACAAAACACGCTACTTAGCAGTAAAACATGCCAAGCAAAGCCACTTGGATGGGGTTCCAAACTATCGACAAGCATCAGGCCCAAGCAAAATAACATGGAGTAGGCAAAGCCAAGGCATTACGAAAAGGCATGCGTTCCTGAGATACCGGAATAGTGAAATTGCTATTCTCTTTTGATAAACAACCAGAATATGCAAACCGACTGGGAAGTTTGCAAAAGTTAGCAAAAGCCATGCATATACTAGGTCTGACCCTTTTCACGCATGACAAGAAGGTGTTTTTCAGGCCCAATGGTTAGGCAAATTTTTGGCAACATGTACCTTGTTTTAAGGACATCCAACCTGTCAAAAAATCTCACGCAATTCACAAAAACAAACTCTGCTAGCCAAGCAATATATGTATATATATATATATATATATATATATAGGACATGCAAATTACAACATGCCTCAAGCATTCAGAAATTAATACAAGCTCCGGTGGTTCAATATTACATTACAAAGTCATAACGACATAGTCGTTAGAGTGTTAAAAAAAAAAGAGAAAAAAAGAAAAAAAAACTACAGTCAAGATAAAGCTACACATGCTAAAGACCCACGCATCCTATAGTCTCAAAGGAAACAGAACCATGCGCCAAGATGATCGATCACCAAGCCAAGGAAGGACAACCTGCAAAAAGAAAGAAGGCGTGTGTCAAGACTAGGTGATGCTGGAAGGCCTAGCCCGATAAATAAATAAAATAAATAAAAGGGGAAGAAGAATTATATACCTTAAAGCTATGAAGAATGCCCAAACAGAGGACGCCCTAGGAGATGATCTAACTGTTGCCTCTGTCACACGCTCAGCATTATCGGCGGAAATACCCTTAGCAAGGAGGAGGGCATGCACCTCCCAGCGTTGGTTCTCCAATTCCCGCTGCTGGAAGCTGTATAGAGGTGCCAGCAGTTGTGTCAGGCGTGCCCAAGCAAGGAGAAGTAGGAGGCAGCGCTGCTGAAGCCGCAAAGAGGTGCCGGCAGCCGCATCCGGTGTCCCAAGAGGAGCAAGAGGCGGCACTGCTGGAAGGTGAAGGGCAGTGTCGGCGGCCGCATATGATGTTCCAAGAAATGGGATAGGAAGTGTATCCTCTGCCCCTCGTGGAGTGCTCTTGACCTAAAAAAAAGGGGGAAGGGGCAGGAAGGAAAACAAGTCAAAATGACAAATGGCATGCAAGGAAGCAAAAATCAGAGCATAGAAGATGAACAACAAAGCAATGGGTACCTTGTCGACAACTCGCAGGGTGTCAGTAATAGCAGCCGGAAAGCTAAGGTTAGCCTCTGGTGGGCAGTCCACCGTGTCTTTGACAAAGAACATGACTTGCAGAAAAGAGGTGGGTTACGAGTCGTGAGCTACAGCAGCTAGCATACAACACCCACATATCAAGCAAAACAAGCAAAGTAATTATATCGGTATAGTGTTAACTTGCTGCTCACGGTCGCTAGCAAACCTAGGATGTATGTCTGAGTCAGCTGGTTCCTCCAAGTGAGTGTAAGGATCTGGATAGGTGCCTTAATCAGGGCTGTAATATTGGTCCTCGTCAAGGTCCTCATTCGTGCCACTTGTGCTGCGAATGCTCCCTTGCTCACGGGCACTAATCCCAGATTCTATGGCATCATCTTCGTCACTTCTGTCGTCATCATCCTCAACTGTCACTACTACCTTAGGTCCTGAGTCTTCACCCTCGCCTTGGCAAGTGCCAGCGAACCATGTTTGAAGTATACGCATGCTTCGGTGCTTTGGGACCGCGGGGGGCTTCCTCGCCTTTGCCTTTGATTTGGGGAGTACATGTAAAACAAAAAGGAGGCGAGAGATATTTGCCACGTCCTCAAGGGTGGGAGTAAATTCCCCCTATGGACATACAAAAGTGTGGGTAGCGGTGCTCCACCTCCTAACCTCATGACGGAGCATTTTTGCTTCGACGTGAATGTCCCACAATTTGGAAAGAAAAATGGCGTCAAGAACTTGTGCCTTGTGTAAAATATCACAAGTAGATGGGTCTAGCAGCTCGCGATCAACCCATTCCGACCAACTTTTACTGATACTGCAAGGATACTGAAAAAACAAGGGGACGGCCGAAAATAGACCTTTCTCAATACAGCACCTAGATATGGAAGCAGGGTCAATTACGGGGATAGTCTCAAGCAGTGGCTCATTGCCAACAACAGGGTTCTCACAAGCTTCTTCGAGCGGCAAGAGGGGCCCTCCTACTTTGAGGTTGTCATCCATGGAGTAGAGGTGGTCCATCACGATTGGCGGAAGATGGGTAGATGCCATGATGAAGGTCACTGAGTCATAGATATCTGCAAAAAAGGAGGGGGAACGAAACGCATAAGTTCCGGCACCTTCACGAATAGCCTAGAGACTCAGATTCTCACTATATCAAAAACAGGGGGGCAGAAAAAAGAAAACACGCACACGCATATGCATGTCTCCTACATTCCTACAGCTTCATGCCAATACTTGCAGAAGGGGGAAGCCAATGCATTTGTACAGTTGCATCCGCAGAAAAAAAAGAAGTTAATTGATGCAAGCACCGAAGAGAACCCAAATCACAGAGGTCGATTATTTAGAGGGGCCATGAACTCGTTATTCCTAAATAAAAGCAAGGGCATTCGATACATTGCACGCTTATGCTTTTTCTACCTTGCTTTCACATCATCTAGAGATTTTGTGTTCGATCAAGACAAATTGGCGCTTAAAATCCCTAATCAGTGGTGCATATCCAAAATTCAAGCTTGGGTATAAAAATCAAACGAACGGGCAGCAAAAGGGAAAGAAAAAAAAGGGGGAAACATTCTTCTTGTGAAGGATTCTCAGGATTTATGATAGAGAAGCGGGAGAAGAAATAGAGGAGTAAGGCTTACCACTTCCCTCGATGGTGCTTGTTCCAGCGGCTTGTCGGAGACGAAGAAAAAAGGGGACTGCCTTGCAATTTTCTCTCCAAAATCGCTTCTCACACTGGGAAATAACTGTGCTAAGCCTAGCCTTTGGCGGATTGGAGAGGAAACTCGAAAGATTAGGTTTTTTTAAAGGGGGACGGTGGCCCTCTCAGCAGTTGCGAACGGTTTCTCTGCACTTAACCAACTAGCGGTTATGGAGGACGCCCCTTAGCAATTTCCTATCTCAGAAGGTCTCCAAGCCTGGGTGTGAGGAAGAACTAGTAAAATCAGAAAAGAAGGTGAGAGGTTGGGGTGCACACGCACGGAGAAGAGAAACCGAAGACGAAAAGAGAAAAAGAAGAAGAATAAATAAAAGGAAACAGACTTAAGCGAAGCATACCTGGGAAACGTAAAAGGCAGCTGGAAGACCATTATGGCAGCAGCACACACGCGGAAAACGAGAAGGTCATATCGTCTGACATCGATTTGACTTTTGGGCTGGGTTTGATTATTAGGCCCATCTCAAGATCTGCTCATGGTCCCAATAATCAAGGGGGCTAATGTTGAGGCCCAAAAATCCAGGGGTTAGGCCCAAGCTTATTGTCGGCCCGGTGCAAATAATTAATCACAAAAGAAATCTGATCGAGGCCTAATAGGGAATTGCGGGACACCTACACTAGCCATGGGTCATGCATCACGCCAAGCAAGCATGCCAAAAACGCAACGGCTATATAAGTTCACGCTCATGAACCTATCCGGTGCTATTTAATTCAAGCTCGGCTTATTGTAGCACAATTAGACTCAAGCACAAGCACAACGAATAAACATGCGATGCCATCGTGCCATGCTACAAGCTCAAGTGGGCCCAAGCCACGTAATCACCCGGGGCTTGCTGAGAAGGGTGTGGCATGGATGGGTACGAGCACTCACAGGGCCCATTGAGGGACCGAGGAATGGAAGTTTTATGCCACTTGGGGGCACTGAAACTCAGGCCCATTCCCCGGGCCCAAGTACATGGGTTAGCATGAGAGAGAAGAATAGGGTCCAATGCCTTAGGAAGATACCCCATAAGCTACTGTAGTATTTAGGAAAATCCACGATAGTTAGAAAGCCCAAAAAATGAATAACACACTTCCAGCAGTTGGACGAAAGCGTGCAAGCCGCTGGAAGGGAAAACACCAGCATCCTCAAAATTACGCACGAAGCCCAGCCCAGCGTCTCCTAGAAGAATCCAACGTTGAGCTCCACCCATACCAGAGCTCCCATGTGGTCAACCAAGGGTCATAGCAAGGACCATAGGAAATCCATGAGCATAGCAGAAATACCCACCGGGTAAAAGACTTCGCCCATTCTTCCCTTTCCTCTGTGAGCTCCAATTCAAAAATAAAAGGCAAAAGCAAGTGGCGCCTCACCTCCATGGGAAGGCTCAACCGCACAAAACCTTGGAACCATAAGAGGCCATTGATTCAGGCACCCTTGTCAAGGATTTTTCACAAGAAAGGAGGCAATTGGAAAAAGGGAAGGGAAAAGTGGGAATGGAGGATCGACGAAATTGGACTTCTAAGCGCCTATAAAACAGAGCTTCCTCTACCCAGCAACACACACCATTCCAGAGCAAGACCAAGCTTTGTCAAGCTAACTGGAATTTACCCCATCTTCTACTCCCCTCGTTTCTCTCTGTTCTAAGATAGAAGCCATCCTAATTCTCCCCTCTCCCACCTCAAACCTTCTTTTCTTCAAGAAATTCATGCTTTGGTCTCTCTCTCTCTCTCTCTCTCTCAAATTGCTAAACCTATGAAGGTTCAGCTCCCATGCCACAAGCTCCTCACGCTAAGTCATTAACGAATTTCATGTGTTCTTCTAGGTGTTAGTGAGAAAAACCCAAACGTATTTTTCTAAGGCTTCAGCAAGTCTTTTAAAAATTCTTTTGGGAGTTTGGTTCTTGAACTCAAGCTTTAGGAGGATATTTTTGTTCGCTTTCTTCTCACAGCAGCCCAAGCCCATTCGTTAGGCTGCTGGAACAAAAAGACCCCCACAAACGTCAACATCAAACACGCAGCCGCTGGAAGAAGAACAGAGTACTCCCCTGGGACATGCTTTTCCCTCGGGATGCTTTGGGCCTAGTCCTTACTAACTCAGAAAAAGGGGCAACGAAGGCTTGATCCACCGCTCTATGGCGGTCCGAGAATCAACAAGCCCGAATGAGCCTTCCAACGGAAAAAGACCCCAACAACTTTATACCTTTGCTTGAAGATGAATTCCACCGTTAAGGCCCTCAAATGAACATTTTTGTCTTTTAAAAACCTACAAATTTCTAGGTTTGAAATCAATGATTTTGGAATGAATTCACGTTGGGTCTTCGAGGGATAACACCAAGGGAAGGTAGGAGAGTATTTTGGGTGTAATTGCACGGGTGATGGTGGTTGGATTTGGTTAGAAAAGCCACGAACCGACACAACCTGATTTTGGGCTCGATTTTGGCTCAAAATTGAGCTCAACCTTGGGGGTTTTGATCTGAAAAAAATAGGAGGTTATGAAGAGGGAAGATAGCTGAAATTTTTGGAGGTTTTGGCATGAAAAACGATGGCCGGAGCAAGAAGTTTGCTAGCCAACACTGGTCGGCTATTCTATCACAGGGGAAGAAGAAAAATTGAAGGGTAGGAGTGAGAGTGTCCTGAGGTAGGACAGAGAGAGAGCTCCCAGTTTTATTTATTTATTTATTATTATTATTATTTTTTATTTGTAAAAAAAAGACTTCGCAAAAATTACGATTGTGCCACTATCCTTCTTTTGATCGTAACTTCATCGTTACAACTCCAATTTGAGCCCACTATATGTCTACAGACTCATCTCGATGTGCTCTACGCAATGGTACAACTAAAACCCCCAGATTCTTTCCCGAACAAAAAGTCAACTTTTAAACCTAATAAAATATTCCCGTGGTAAAATTGTCTTTTACTTGAATAAATTAATAATTAAATATTAATTTAGGATTGGGTTATTACACATTTCAATCGGGCCTAAACTTTAATTAAAGCCTATCTTTCACATTCAATACAATCCAACAAACCAAACAACATATACATGATACGTGCATATGCATTTTAACTTCCAAACACAAAACATGAACATTGCCATGTGCCATCCAATCCAAACATACAACCAAAACATACAATCTTAAGAATTACAACCCAATATAAAAATTGATAATTAAATTACAAATAAAATTAGAAATTCTAAACATAAGCCAAAAATTAAAACAAAACAACACCAATGGAAGCTTCACATATTATGTGATCACTAGAAAGCAGTAGGAGTTGAGTTGGGTACGTGCGGGTAAACTCATAAGATCTACAAATTGAAACATAAACACATTAAAACATTGGGCAAGCATTCAAAAATTATATATAGTATATATAATTAAATCACATAAAACTAGAAACAAATATCTGACTCAATGGATTCATAAAACTCTATCTCTTGAATGGTTGGCTCATATTGTATAGAGGAGATGTCATCGGCCCTTAACCAATTTGAAGAACAAATTATGGCCTTCACAATCTTTGGAGTTAAAGAAGCACAAAATGAATTAACCACCCAACCATCCGTGCTAAAGCATGATTTCGAAGCCACTGTTGACATGGGAATAGCAAGCACATCCTTTGCAATAAGTGACAAACCCGAATATTTAATCCTATTCAATTTCCACCACTTCAAAATATCGAAGTTGGGAATCACTTTTTCAATTGGGTCAGTTAAGTACCTATCAATTTCATGCTCCAATATCACGGTGTTACTTACTTGATATTCTTTTATCTGACTTTCCTCCATTTTCCAAAGATGCTTTCCTCTTTTTTGGTTAGAACTTATCATAGTGGTACTAATAGTAGAACTAGTATCACCATTAGCACTAGTAGCTTCAGTAGTAGGAGGTGGTGGGATAGCATACTCCTCATAAAGTTTTATTAAAAGCTCTTTTAGTTCATTCTTCTTCTTAGTACCATCTTGTAAGTTTTCAAACCTCCTCTTTAATACAAACTCCAACTTGCCCAACTTGTACCGAGGATCAAAAACAAGTGCTACCATCAAAAGCTGGTTCACTTTATCAAGGTTATCACAATAGTTCTCAAATTTCATCTTCATGCTACATGCCATATCTTTCAAAACCGTCGAGGTGTGAATGTTGGGGTTGTTAGAGTTGTAGTTGAAAGTGTAAAAAGTTTATTCAGTTAATAATTCCTATTATTTAGGATATGTAGGTAGAGTCTGACTTTTTCTTTAATTAGTTACCACGGTATTAGGATCAGTAAAACGTGGGTTGTTTGTTTTCAATCTTATCTCTTTGTAAGGCTTATATAAGCCAGCAGCTTGCTTTGAGTTATAGGTGATTTTATCCAGATATTTCTTCTGAGTTGCTTTGTGCTTAGAGTTTATAACAATCTGGTATTAGAGCTCCATCACGGGGCCTGATTGTGAGAGAAAAGAAACCGCAATTTCTTAAGAAGAGAAAGAGTGAGAAAAGAGAGAATCGAGGTATGGCAGCTGAAAGTAATTTCGTTCAACCTACAATTCCTAAGTTTGATGGCCATTACGATCATTGGTCCATGCTTATGGAAAATTTCCTTCGTTCAAAAGAGTATTGCAGTTTGATGGAGACTGAAATCCCTACTGCAGCAGAAGGAGTGGAGCTTACTGAGGCACAACAAAAATCAGTTGGAGACCAGAAGCTGAAAGACTTGAAGGTCAAGAATTATCTGTTCCAAGCCATTGATCGAACCATTATGGAGACGATACTCAATAGAGACACTGCCAAGCACATATGGGATTCTATGAAGCAGAAGTATTAGGGTTGCACAAGAGTCAAAAGAGCACAGCTCCAAGCTCTTCGGAAGGAGTTTGAGGTTCTCCAGATGAAAGAGGGTGAGAGTGTTGATGCGTACTTCTCTCGAACACTCATCATAGCAAACAAGATGAAGATTCATGGTGAAAACATGCAGCAAGTGGTGATTATTGAAAAAATCTTGAGATTAATGACCTCAAGGTTCGACTATGTTGTGTGTTCGGTTGAAGAGTCTAATAACTTAAACACCTTAACCATTGATGAATTGTAGAGCAGCTTACTGGTACATGAGCAGAGGATGAATGGGTGTTTGTGCCTAATAAATCACAGCCATGAACTGGCTGAGGGCGCCCCTTTCCTCGGCCCTCACACTTGCTCGTGAAACTGGAATGCAGCGTTTTCGCCAAGGCGGTTGGCCCCCCTAGAAATAATAGAGGAAATGCCAAGGCACGATCATCTCGGCCTCGATTGCGAGCCGAGGCCGAGGCAGAGCAAAGTCACGGCCAAGAGTATTAAAGTCAAATCATCACGTGGTGACAAGGTCCCATGCTTCATTTAATGAGGTAGTGCCTCTGTTTATTGCAGTAAACCCACTGGCCATGAATAAGCATTTAATGCATGAGGGAAGGTGGGAAGTGACTGAAGTCAGGTTTTGGCGACAGAAAATAGAGTGATTAGACGTGGACATTCTCACAAGAATTCTTGCAACTTGAGAGATTGGGTGACTAGCTTTCAGAGCAATAAATGCGTCCCCACGGCCAATTGCGCGGGAACTACGATCAAGGGCGGCGGCCGGGATTCACCAGGATTTAGGGGGTCACACCACCATGCTTCACGATCCCAAATGTCGATTGGACTACCCACTTGCGCTAATCAGGCTCCACCATGCGGATTTTCAGCCTCGATCATTCCTCCAGGAGCTCTTCCTATAAATACAAAGCTCAGGACTACATTTGAAAGGTTCAACACCAAACCCAAGCCTCCCACGGAGCAACTTATATTTTCCTGTCATGCACTTTCATTATCTTTACTTGCTTTCCTAGGAGTAGTGTTAATCTGTAAGGAAAATCCATTCATCAATATATCATACGACCCTTGAGTTTGAAGGCGCCGGAGCACCATCCTTGTTACTTCGCTCACTCACCCCATATATCATACGACCGCCGCTCATCGAGCAGCGCACCGGAGCACCGCCCTAAACCCACCATCGACACCACCACTAAACGGCCTTGTAGCTCAGGCCGTGAACCTGACAGCCAAGATTAGTTCCTCTCTCGGCTACAATCGTT
>BJCG01000105.1:587500-655607 GCA_005406145.1 Prunus yedoensis
TACATAGAGACTCAATATGTTTCCTCAAACTTGATGTCCCATTCAAATTGGGGTCTGTAGCATAAGTAATAGAGCAATACTTGCACCTATCTCTCTTTTTACATATCGAAGATTTGCTCTCATTATTCTTCACACTCTCAACCACATCATCATATTTTTCAAAGTGATCTCATACCTCCGATTTTTCTCTTTGATGATTTTCTAGTCTCGGAATGAGGTAATGGTGGAAGACCACTTAGTTGAGGAGGTGTTTGGGCTTGAGGTTGGGTTACTGGTAGGCTAGGTGATGGTGATGATGTAGATGCGGAAGAAGAGCATACTTCATTACTATTACTAGGCAATTGTTCAAATTAGTCCATCCCTCCTTTAATAAGAAGTAAGAATCTAAAATCAAAACAAAACATAGCAACAACATACCCTAATTAATAATTATGAAAGGGTTATAGAACCTAAAAACATACCTAAAAAGCAATTAAACAAAAATCATAACCTAATTTAACAATCCAAAAAACCAAAAATTAGATTTAGAACACAAAAATATACTAATTTACACAACCTACTTTCGAAAAAACAAATTTCATAAAAACAAAAACCAAACTAACAAAAACAAATTTCAATTCCAATTCAGCAAAAACAAAAACAGAATTCAATATCAAACAAATTCAAATCATCATCAATTAATCAACATCATTATATAAAGAAATATGTTAAAACAAATTTCATTATCAAACGAATTCAAATCATCAACGTTATCATCAATTTATTTGTCAATTCTTAATATATCAATTCATCATCATCATTTCTTGCCATCTTATTTCATCATGATAAAACAAATTTGATTATAGACTCAATTCAAATCATCATGAATTCTCAATTCAAATCATCACATGAAGATATCAATCCTTCAAACCATCATCGGATGAAGATATCAACAGCAACAAGCAACACAAACATGCCAATCAATTGCAAAAAAAATATATATATATATATATATATATATATATATATATATAAATTCAAATGAAATGAAGGGATAAGAATATATAAAACCTTTGGGAACAGCAACATGCAAAATTCTGCAAGTCTAATTCCAAGCAACAACTGTAACAACCCGGTCCTAAATTAATAGTTAAATATTAAATTATTCAGGAAAAGGACAATTTTACCCTAGGATTGATTAAATAATTAAAATAAGAGGAAATAAGTTTAAGTGAGAAAATAAATTTGAAAAGTAAAATATTATTTAATATTAAGATGGGGTAAAAAGGCCATTTTAAGTTTGGGAAGGAATTTGGGAAAACTACTTGTACCGTTGCGTAGAGCACGACGAAACGAGTCCGTAGACACGTAGTGGACTCGAATCGGACGTGTAACGAAGGAATTACGATCAAAATACTGAGAAGGGCAAAATGGTAAAATTGAGAAATCAGATTTTTAAAACTGATTTTCCCTTCTCTCTCCTCATTCTCTTCTTCTTCGCGCAAACCCCCCTCCCCGTTACTGTTCATTCAAACCAGCCCAGCCACCACCCGCCTCCACCAAACCACTTCGGACCGGCCAAGACCTGACCGGCGTCGCACCCACAGCCGCTCCGACCTTCCTCCTGCCTCCGTCGACGCCACAGCCACCGGAAACAGCCCGGAATTGGCTGGTTTTTCTACGAATTTCAAGGGCGTCGTTCTCTCTCCTCCGGCCACCGATCGTGACAAGTAAGGTATGGTTTTTCGACTGATTTTCACGTTCTAGCTGATGGTTGGGTAGGATTGGAGAGATTTTGAGGTTTAAGAGGTTAATTTTCGAGTTAAGTTTCTGCCGAGCTTAGGATGCCAGAATCAGTCACTTCCGGTCACTTTTTGGCCTTGGTCCAAGAACAAAAGTGGTTCCAAATTAGGTATTTTACCTAGGTTAGGAGTTTGGGCCGGCGGTTTGGAGATTTTCCGGCCGCCGGAATTTACTATGCACACCCACGCGCTGCCGGCGAGTGGGCGGCGCGTGGGCCAGGTAACAGGAGCCACTCTTAGTCCCAGAATGATCCTCGTGTCCTCACGAGCGCGTAGGTTTTCGCGGATCTCGATTCGGACAATGTTTGAACCCCGAACGGATCTCGCATATTGTGCGATTTCCGGGTTTGATACGTTTGAACCGTTGGATCGTAGTCATGTTCTGGTATGTTAATCTAGGTAATTCCAGGATCGCATAGTATTTGACGGATCATAAAAGGGAGTCCTGGTTACTCCAGGAATGTCAGCCCTAGAGCGAGTTTTACAGTAAACAAACCAGTGGCAGTTCAGGCCCAGAGGAAAGAACTACGTGTGGCTTGATCCCTCAGTAAGGGTACGTAGGCAGCCTACAGTTACCAGGTGCAGCCACGAGTTAGGGCCTTAGGGTTTGTGCTTTTGTTTTTCAGGACACTTTGGTCATTTTTTGACCCTTGGCCACCAGGTGTCAGTTTAAATAAGATTTGACCCGGATTCCAAAGTGGAATTTGGGTCAGGTCGTCTCAACAACAACAACAATTCGAAGCACTATCACAAATGGAACAAATATTAAAATCAACATACCCAAATTGAAATCCCTAAATTGATACCTAACCCAAAACCCAAAACTGAAAGGCCAAACTAAAACCTGTCATTCAATTCAAACCTCTAATTGTAATCCCTAATGGAAACCCCTAATCTGAAATCAAAATAAGAGAGCTATTCCAATTCAAAAAAAGGTGAAGAAGGAGTGGAAAAAGTTCTTACCTGAGTTGTGTCGTCATCGTCGTCGACAAAGGAGCATCAAGGGAGCGAGGAGCTGTGTCGTTGGCATCAAAGACGAAGCGAAAGTGAAGAGAGGAGATAGAGAGAGCAATGAAGAAAAGAACAAAAAAAAAAAAGCTAAGTCGAATTAGCTTAGCCGTTGCGCTTAGGGGGAAAAACTTACATGCGGCCAGTTCTATTGTCTGAAATAATATATTAATATTTATTATATATTATATATATAATAAAATGAAATATATATAGTAACTGGTTCAGTTTGGTGCTATGAGTTGTGAAACCGAGATTGGGATCGGTTAAAATTGGTATGGTTGGGTTTGATTGCAGTTTGTTGACTTTTTAGTCAACTCAATTTTTGACGATTTTTTCCATTTGGTTTGGCTCGATTTTCTAGTTTTACAGTCTCGATGCCTACCCTTAATTGGGATCCTTATCGATCTGCATCATGTCCGCTCGCTCTGTTTCTTCGATGCTTGGCTGAGCAAGGTGCTTGACCGGATTGAAAGTCTGAATTGGGTATCCAGTGCTAATTCCAAAATTGCCAGTGCATCTGCATGTGTGTTTTCTGCACAAGGAACTTGTTGGATGGTGCATGTATGGAACGTCTTCAAGAGCTATTGGACTTTGTCTATGTATTGGATCATCCTTGGGTGCTTCGCCATGTACTCCCCTAACGCTTGATTGGTGATCAGTTGGGAATTGGAGTAGATGGCTAGCCTCTAGATCGATAGCTCCTTTGTTGTGCGCAAGCCAGCGAGCAGTGCCTCGAACTCTACTTCGTTGTTTGAGGCTGGAACGCCCAGTGTGATGGCTTGGCCCAACAAGGTTCCATCTAGGGTGATTATAACGACGCCTGCTCCAGCTCCCTTGTGATTTGACGCTCCATCTATGCGCAACTTCCACATGTTTTTAGGCATGTTAGGATCAGCGGAGGAGGTCTCATCTACTCTAGAACTTTCCTTGAATCTATTAACCATCTTCTCTTTTTCGACTAATGGAGTGAACTCTGTAATGAAATCTCCTAAGCCTGGCATTTTATGGTAGTCTTTGGTCGATAGAGGAGGTCGTACTGACTTAATTCAATAGCCTACTTCATGAGTCATTAAGAAGCGTCGGGACTATGAAGGATCGATCTCAAAGGAAATTATGTCATGGCGATGATTCGCTAAGCTTGGTAATAAGGTCTTAACTTTCTTGCAAAAACTATAAGGGAAAAAATGAGCCTCTCCATTTTCAGATAGCGAGTCTCTACATCGATGAGGGCTTTTGACGTGTATAATACCGGATGTTGTGTCCCTAGCTCTTCTCGAATGAGAGCTGAGCTGACTGTTGAGTTGGACATTGCCAGGTAGATAAACAGGTGGTGATGTCATCCCGATCGTGGGGCCATGTGGTGGAACGGTGATCACGGCCACGGAACCGTGAGGTGGAGCCTTGGTCTTGACGGCGGGGCCTCGGGAAGCATGGCTTGGGCCCGTTGCAGATTGAGTCGTCCAGCAGCCCTACTTCTTGTTCGTGTGCTTCCAACCATGGTTGTTTGGAAGGGTTCGGTTGAGTGATGAATAGGAGGACGAATTCCTTTTATTCAAGAATACGCATTGAGTATAACTCGTGCTCTCAATGAAAGCAGCAAAATGTTTGAGCAAAATTTCGCACTAGGGAATATTTGCAGGTTAATTCCTCGATATCAATATTTCTTCTCTCTCTTCCTTGATCTTTGCGAAATAAATTGGAGTAAATAGACCACACCCGACTTTCGATGCCTAAGTTGAGTCAATTAGATCTTTATAAAGATAGGACAATATCTAAAGTGGATGGAGTTTTCTCTCACGAGGAGAGTCGGGTGGCCTTAGTAGTGTGTGGTGGGTCTTAGCCATATGAAAGAGAGAGTGAGTGGGGCAACGAGAGAGACAGAATGTGTGTGAGGAATTTTTGAATTGTTTTGGAATTTAGAGAGGAATTTAGAATTACCTTGAATGTCTTCTTTAGCCCTGTATTTATAGTCTCCTTGTGTGCTAGGGTTTTGGGAGAATAATCCTTATTTTATTAGGATTATTCTTTCCCCAAAAAGATGATAGGAATTACTCCAAGAGATTTGGTGGAAATTGGATCCTTGATTTAGGGAGATATTCCGATTTTAAATCAAAGATAATTTTTCTAATTAAATTTATTTAATTAGGGTAAATAGTTATCCTAAGGAATATTCGTTTTCCAAGTGCCATCTTCTTATTGGCTGGCGAAATATATGTTCCCACACTAGTGATATAGATAAACTCTACACCTTGCCCAAAAAAAAAGGATAAACTATACACCATTTAATTTCTATAAACAAACCCAAAAAAGGACAACTAACTCTGTTGAATTTAATTTTTATTATTAAATTACTTTGATGTGATGTTGAGTGTTTTGGATTTTTTATGAGGTTTGGGGTTGGGCTTGTTTTGAAGAAATTGATGGCAGTTTTGTAATTTATAGGAAGTTCGAAATCTCTTTATTATTTTGTAAATGAGCTTGGGGTGTGTTTTTAAAGTCCATTTCATGTAGGATTTTTTTTTTTTTATAATTTGGGTCCTTATATTGGGCATAATAGTGAAACTCCCCAAAAAAAATTTAACAGTGTCTGTGCACTTGATATTTCTGTGGCTGCTACTAAGTTGGACATACTAAACTATGCAGGTATTATTATTGCACCGTTTAGATTTTTCTTCACACAAAATCAAATTAGTCCATGTGAAATTTGTAAACAAATGCATTAAAGTATTATGCGAAGATCGGCTTTAAACATACAAAATCTGTTGGTAAAAATTGTATTTCTGTTGTCAAAAGAATTAAATTTGTTGATGTAAATTTGTCACCCATAAGCCTTGTGGAAGCAAAATATCTACTAATTCTAGGTCAAAAAATTAAGCCAATCAATTTGGGAATTATTTGGCCTAATTGGGAGTTATTTGATTTAATTGGCAATTATTCGATTCTTACCCTAATTACGTCAATCTCTCCAAATTGGGGACGAATAACTCCTTTCTATCTGTGGAATTATTCTTCCAAAACCTTAGCCTCTGAGGCTCCTATAAGTGAGTAATGCTATTTAGACACACAACATTAACCACTTTAGCTGACCACCTTATGTGGCAATTGACCAAGTCAATTAATGAATGTCACCATGTCAATTAAAAAATCCTAGCGCTCCTAGTAAGTGGCCTCATGCCAACATTCATTAATTGACATGGTATAACACATCAGTTACCACATAAGGTGGTCAATGTTGTGTGTCTAAATAGCATTACTCTCTATAAATACGTGGCTACATTAAGGGTTGAGGTATGTCTGAACTTTTATCTGAAACTCTGCAGAAATTCTCTCTCACAAACCCTATTTGCCATACTCTTTCTCCCTCACACACACACACAATGCTCCAGCCACCACACACTACTCCGGCCACCTGGTTCTCACCCTAGAGAAATTTCCATCCTATTGTTAGCTATTGTTTTCCTACAAACACTCAACCTAACTTAGGCATCGGAGGGCCTTTGGCCAACACCCCCCCGGGTGTGATCTTTTACTCCATATTGTTTTGCGGGGAGAAAGAGAAGTGAAGAGGAAGACGGAATCTTCAAACGAATATTCTTTGGGGATGAAAATCGCTCCCACAAGACTAATGTAGCGTTTAAAAGTTGCTAAAAAGCACTATATCTGAAGACAATTGTTGTATAAATCCTACTAAGGGTTTGATAAGGATCATGAACCTTTCCATTTAGGAATAGTACATTTACACGCATTTAGTTTAATGTGAACCATCACAATAATCCAATGGTAAAAAGCAAACCACATCAGCTAACTTAGTTTTAGTATTATTTTTACGCCGTCAATGTTTTCTTCTTGCCATCTTCTTCTCCAACTTTGCCGGTCCTTTGAAAACATCACCATCGATGAAAAAAGAAAGAGATGAAATACTAAGGCAAAGAAGCCAATAGAGTTGGGGAACTCAGACTTGATAATTTTTTCACACAAAATCTGAAGAAAAAAGATCTATTAAGTTGAAGTTAAAGAAACCTTAGATGAACACAAACCCCAATGTCTAGTAAACAAAGCAAATGGTACCAAATTAAAGACAAAGAAAAAAGGAGATTAGGGTCGATGATGAATGAAAGAATAAGTTGTTGATTGAGAAGTGATGGACTTGAATTGTGGATCCACCCAATGTCTACACAGAAACATATGATGCTCCATAAAGACTCACAAATGAATTGAAATCAATTTTTTGGAAGGTTAAAAAAAAATTGCATCGAGAGCCAAAGTATTGGTAAAAAGGCTAACGGACGGAGTTAGCTATTAATTCAAAAAAGAATAGTCATTTAAAATTAAGGTAGCTTATGTGGCTTGAGCTTAAAATATTGGATTCTTGTGATGGTTCAGATTAAACCAAATGCGTGTAAATGCACAATGCGTAAATGCAAAGGCTCGAGATCCATTTGGTAATATCACATAATTAAAGTCAAGATAGGTAGCAATATTTCTTATAGAGTATATTGGTAAATATTGTGGAAGCAAGATTTCACACGCTAAAAACTTAGGTATATGCAAGGAGGTTAATTATGCTAATAAGTCTAGACAATGTGCGATATTGGTAGTCCTACTACCGATACCCGATCATGTCTCCACAAAGGCCCCCATCTCCTATTATTTGCAAGCGCAACCCTTTTAGCATGAAGTATTTGTGCAAGGAATGTTCTACAAACAAACTCCTTACAGATTGGGAGGAAAGTAACTTTGGCCAAAGTTGGTCAACTGATGAGTCAGATGATGATAACTAAAATGTTGTTTAGTTTAAGGTGTTTTTTGTTTAAGCTGTGTGGTATTCATTTTTACTTTCAATGTTGTAATGTTAGGCATGTTTGTTGTTTATTAGGAAATAAAATTTTGTTCTATGAATGTTGTCCAAATTTATGGTTTTTTTTGTTGTTGTCAAAATGTTCATAAAAAAACCATAAGACAAACGTACGTTAACACAAAATAAGTTAACAAAACAACAACAAAAAAAGCCCATAAGTCAAATTAATTACATCATTTAAATTTTAAAACCTTGGGTATAAAGCCCCCCATTGTGGGAAAGATACCTTTAGAGTTGGGAATATTCCTTTGGAGCTTTAAATGGGGCTTTATACACAATTTTTAGAGCCATGAATAAAGCCCCTCAATGAGGATGCCCTTAGGAGAGGACGTCAACGTTTCAAGCAGATAACAAAGAAAGCAATCTCATCTACCAAAAAATAGAGACAATAAAAGGGAAGACACAATTGGGTCCTGCATGGATTAAAGATATCCAACTAATCAGGGTCAGTCACCATATATTATTATTGTTACATGTCACATGTCCCAAATTGAGGTGTCAAAACGGGCCGACCATTTAAGTCCAATGCGGGCTCTAACCACCTTGGGGCTGCAAGTTATAACAACTCATGCCAAAAACCCAACCCCAATGGAGCAAAAATGGGTCTCCAAATGGTTAAGCCCACCGGAGCATTGCAACCACATCCATAAAATATATGGAGTTGGTTGAAGCCCCTGAAACCGAGTGGGGCCCATGCGGAACAAAAGCAACTACATCCTTGCATATTTGAATGTCATCTAATATTTTAAATGATTCTTTTGTCTTTTTGGTTTTAGACCTCCAACCAATCATTGGGCTTGCTCTTAAAATCAGCCCACATAATCCCACGCCAAGCTCGACTTCTGTATTGCAGTTTTTGTAATCTTTTTTTTATATAATTTCATTTCAATCTTTTTAATAATTATGTATATATTAACAAGATTTATTATTTGTTGAAAAAAAAAGCCAATAACTTTTTTTTTTAGAAAAGAAATCATTGATTTTTAAAATATATTATTATAGAAAAGAAATAGACTTCAATTTAAGGTATAAATATAATATTTTTCTAAAAATAAATATAATTTAATAAATGGGCTTTAAATAGCTAGCCCATTGTCTGTTTGACACCTCATTATAAATAAAACAAAAGTTGATTCTCAAGGTGCCCAATACTTTGGGCTCGTTTGGAAATGATTCTGGGAGGGCCAAAATTATTTATGGGTAGATGCACCTCTCATGTGCTTCTCCATATATCACACTTTAAGTGATTTTTAAGTGATTTTAGGGAGAAGCACATCCATAAAATCACTTGAAACCACCTAAAGTGATTATATGGAGAATTAATTCTCCATAGAAGAGATTATTAGCCTATCCAGAATGACTCCCAAACAATTATAAATAAAACAATAATCTTATAGGGAAAAAAAATCGACAAAATTCAATGCATAGAGACAAAAATTAAAATATTGCCAAACTACAAGTATCAAAGCTGAAATTGATCCAACTGAAACCGAAATCGCTGGTTTCAATGGTTCGGTGACAATTCCATTTTAGGCCATATCGAGGGAGGCATGTCGGTTGGTTCCTTGGTTCCTTCATTTTGGGTCGGTTATCGAACCGCTTCCACCCGTAGTATTACCGGACATTATTTCTTCTCCTTACCCTTAATACAAAATTGTTTGTAATTGATTCAAAATTTGTTTATTAACTTGTAGTTTCATTGAGTAGCACATGGGATCACGAGCCTCTGCATTTAGCATCACTGCATTTGTGGGCATTTACTAAAATATTTACCATTTGATTAATCTAATGAGGTTAATTAATGCACATCAACATTGTTATATTATCTTAAAAAATCACATGTTGTACCATATCACCCCTTTCATAACCTCTCTCTCTCTCTCTCTCTCTCTCTCTCTCTCTCTCTCTCTCTCTCTCTCTCTCTCTCTCTCTCTCTCTTTCTCACGTCTCCTTTTTCCTAGAGTTCTAGATTCCCATGGCTGCCATCGCTCAACGGTCCAGCCCTAATGATAAAGTTGTATTTAGTTTTCTTTATCACTATTAATTTCGCATGCCATAGAATAATTAATACTTGGGTATAACCATACTTGTGTTTTGAACAAGTTAGTTCTGTGTTGATAAAAGGGAATTCCCACAACATATTCAGTTCCATGCACTTTTCAATTTCTCCTCAACTTCCACAGAGACCATGTTCAATATAAAGATTAGTAGAACAATACAAATAATTATTTATTAATTAATCTTGAATCTACATGTATGTATCAAGTTCAGTATTATGTATGTATAATCCATTATTGATGCTTACCAATTCTCTAGCTTTTTTTAATTTGATTTCTTTGAATTGTTGATTGGTTTTGCTTTTATTTGGCTTATAATTCATTAGGTACGTGGTTTTGTATCTTGTTTGCATCTGGGACTCAAATAAGGAGGGGTTGGGATTAGACCACTGGAGAGATAACAACCATGGAAATAAGAGTCTGGGAAGAGGGTTTCTCATAAGAGATGTGGGGTGGGTAGGGTGTGAAAGGGGAAGGGGAAGGTTGTGCTCATTAAAGATGGGGAAGGGTAATTGATACAGTACAACATGTGATTTCTAAGATAATATAACTGTGATGATGTGGATAAATTAACCTTGTTGGATTAATCAAATGGTCAAGATTTTAGTAAATGCATGCAAATACACCGATGCTAAATGCAAAGGCTCAAGATCCTAGCACATGACGTGCACCCTATGGATTAACTTTATAACAATCCTCCATGTAGTTTAACTCATTTTTCATTTTGGTCTATGTGATTTTGAGTTTGCTAATATTAGGAATGTAGTTATTTTTAGTCGCAAGTAAGTCCCAATCTATTTTTTTTAGGACCTTTCCTATTGAGAGGGGCAATAATATACTAAACTCACACACTACATGGATGCTAGGACTAGAACCCAATTCCTTGCCTGAGGGAGTAAATACTCCAAACCACTACACTAGTGGGTCCTTTGCAAGTAAGTCCCAATCTTAAATATGTTAACAACCACAAAATCTAGAATTGATCACAACCACCATCCTACAAATATGTTAACTGCTCATCACCTACCACCTGTCATCTACAAGACTACAACTGCCAGAAGTTAATATATTCCAGCCTCCATAAATACCTAGATATAAGTCATCAAATGATAATTCAAACTTGGTTCACACTGTTTGAATCATTTTGCACTCTCTCACTCTATATTTACATAAACACCATCTTACTTAAGCAACAAAGGTTCCTTGGCAGACACCACATTGGTGTTCTTCCTTAACATTTGTTGTTTTGCAGATCACTCGTAGTAGCAGACTACTCATGGAAAAATTTGCATCCACAACCTTGACTTCCATACCAGTGGTCTTACATTCTAACTCCCATGACTCTTTAGTAGTGTGTGTGGAAAACCATTTTCCACTTGTAAACTATCACTTGTATTCAATAGTGCATGGCTTCTACTCAAAGAGGATAGAGGGTGAATGACCTAACCAACCACGACCCCTCGACGCATTCCGCTTGAATCTTCACAATCATGTCTCGCCCCCTAGTATAGTGACTGATTCCATGTAGAGATACATACTACAGTATAAAACCCTCAATCATGCTCTTACCAATGACATATATATATATTTTTTATCAAATAGAAACTTCATTAGATAAACTTCAATAGTACAATAAAAAATATCAACAAGACATCTAAAATATCAATCCCAAGAGGGTAACAAGCTAACATGCTAAAGACAAAACTAACACGGACAAAAGTTGCACTAAAACTAATAGCCCACATCACCACAATTAACAATAAGCCTAAACAAAGCCCACAAACCCAACACAACCAAAACCCTAAAACAACCCATGAGCCTAGACGAACACTACCACCACCACCTAAAGAAGTGTTGTCGCAACCACACCCACCACCACATCGGTAACAGATATGGGGAAAATATGATTTCCAACGATCTACCTGTGCATAGAGCAACAAATAAACGAAAACAACAACTTCGCGTAAGAACAATTGGGTGATTTACAGCAACCTCCGTCAAAGACGATGTAGAATCAAATTTAGAGAACATGAGCGACGTTAGGAGCAGGATTTGAATGAGAACATAGACTAAAAAGGGTGATGAGGAACTTCAATCTAACCATAGCTCAAAAGAAACCACCACAAGGGGCTTTTGTTTTTTCAAATAGCCTCAGTGGACTTATTCACTAACCTAAAAGAAAAAGATGAGAAGACATGAGGAGGAGGAGGGGTAGTGACACTTCTTTCTCCTCCCCCCTCTATGGAGTTTTCCTTTATGACTTACAGTGGGAGAGAGGGGCTAGGGTTTCTTGAGAAAGCAGCTATGCTCAGTTAATCATCGATATTTAGGTTCCCAATACCAATGACATATATAGATTGCCTTTCCTTTGGCTACCTCCTTCTATCTCTACTTCTGCTAACAACTGCTAGAATTGGGATATCAAGAAAGAGGGTAGACTGTAAAGCGTTGAACAAAGACAAGCAAGAAAACATAATCCCAACCGATAAACAAAAAAATATATTTAAAATGAATGAGGACAAAAAAATTAATTTACCCTATATTTTATAGGGAAATAACGCTTAATACCACCTTTCTTCATAAATTTTGCAAATATCACCTATAAATATATACTTATTGCCCATTTATCGGCCAGATAACACTTTTGGTCAGTTTTTCGTTTCTCTCTCAGCTCTCTCTCTCTCTCTCTCTCTCTCTCTCTCTCTCTCTCTCTAGCTAACTAACTACGCCTCTTCTCATGAAGAGGAAGATCAAGAACAACCTACCAAACCCACAACTTTGCCCTCAAAACCCAGTTCTTCATCTTCCCCTCTGTTTTCTTCTCTAACCAAATCCAAACCCCAACTTCGTCTCTCTTTGAATCCCTTCTGCAACCTAAACAAACTCAAACAAAACCATCTTTTCTTAATATGACAGCATGTCTTGTCATTAGGTGGCCATTGTTTGAGCATTTTGGTCCAATTTTGGGGAGTTTTGAAGTCAAGGTTTACATGCCCTCTTCAAGAACAGCTTCTTCAGAAAATGAATTATTGGGAATATGTAAGTTTTGATGTTAAATTGAATTTGATTACTGAAATTGGAATTGTGATTGATTTCATCTGTATTTTATGTAGAAAGTGAAGCATTGGGATTGATTTGGTTGTCTGAAACAACAAATGTGTTTGTTCTTTGTCAATTGAATATTGCATTTGGTATTGGGATTTTCTATGAACTTGTTATGATTATATCATAGTGAGGTAGCATTGTTGATTTGCTATTGTAATTGTATTGTGGTTGTATTGCGGTTGTATTGTAGTAATATTGCTTTTGTATTGATATGGTATCGTTGTTATATTAATTTCTTTTGGTGTTTTATTGATATGTTAATGTAAATTAATAGGAATATATGTTGATACCATTTTTCTTTATCTGCTTGTGATTTTTGTAGGAGTTAAGATTATTTTTGGCTAAAATATTATTTACGATCTCTCTCTCTCTCTCTCTCTCTCTCTTTGCTCTTCATATTTTTCTCAACATTTATGTGTTAATTTAATGTCTGGAATTGCTTTGGAACCATAATCATTGTCAATCTCATTGTTTTTTTTTTTTAAAAGATTGATGTGAAATTGTTACTCCATTTTCTTCTTTCCTTTGTTTTAAGATATTTTTGTTTGGAGAAAAAGGACTCTGTTTTTGTAATCTAAAAGACTAGGTACTCTTGGTGAGTGTTTTCTGATCTACAAGATCTAGACTTTATTTATGTCAATTTACTACTTTTGCACTTGAACTTTGGCTGTCTAAAATTTGAAAAGTCTTGTATGCCAGCAATGTATCTATGTCACACATCTTGGGTAAGAGGTATTCTTCAATTGTGATAGTTTGCTCTGTTGTACGTATTCAAACTGCCTCAAAATGTTTTCATTGCTGTCTTGAGTTCAATACCAGCAAAAGTTTTTAAATGATAAGAATTATGAAAAGTTTATACATAATAGACTTATAGTTTAACATAGCTAAAGTGTATATCTAGAAAGATGTCATTGTGCTTCAAATTAGCAAATTTGTGGGGTGAAAGCACAATGGTTGACATGTCATTTTGCATTTGATGAAAATAATTGAAGACTTTGTGTGGAAGTATACTCATTAAATATCTTAGATTCTATCAATGAATGAAATATTTGCCTTCGAGAGCTTCATGTTTTTTGGTTTGTTTTATCAAGCATCTTATATTCTATAAATGAATGAAATATTTTGGTAGATTGGAGAGACTAGTCAGGTAGTGGATTTTGGATTATGACTTTTGAGGAGAACTAGCAAATAAGTTTGGCTTATGCTTGTTATTATTAGGCCCTAAGAATTAGTAATTTGTAAGGACATCGAAGACATTATGTATTCTTCTTGTGGAGCCTTATGACATGATGCTTTATTTCATTGGTTCTTGTGTATTCTTCTTATAGCAATTCTATGAGCTATAAGTGAACTCATTGCTTGCAGTTAGCTTGTACTTAGTAGCATGCACTAGTCATCTTCTTAAGTTGTCTGAGAAGTAGAAATTATTTGGGCCTTTGAAATTCAAATTTGTTTTTTATTGCTTGTTTATTTCCATTTTATTGCCTCTTTATTGTCATTCTTTTGCCATTTTATTCCTTTGTGGTAGATAGTTAACTTCACTCTTAATAATGGTGAACTCTCTTCCCTCTTAGTAATTTTTTTCATTATTAACTTCATTTTGATATGGAGATTATATTTGTGAACTAAAATAATTTACACTCGAGGTTTTATGTTCTATTTGTAAATTTAAGCATGGTTTAGTTTTGGTTACGTTTGCTGGTTGTGAATTTAACTTGGGGGCTTGCTTGGTTTCATTTCATATTATTGGGTTTGTTTTGGTTGGTTTGGCTTGAGTAGCTGCAAGAGTAAAAGGGATGATGCTTCATGAAAAAATTCAACAATTAAATATGAGATTTTTGTTTTCAATTTGTTAATTCTTGAGATACTTGGTCATTTTTTAAGATTACGTGAAATAAAAAACATGTATTGAATATTATTGTGTAGAACACCATGTAATTATTTTGATACCATTAAATGAAATTTAGTTCAATTTACTTGAAAACTTTGGGATCTTGAGCAAGGTCCGGCAATCACGTATACGACAGTTTTGAAACATACAAGACGACAATGTAAGAATGGTTAATTTGATATCCATAGTTGCTTCCACTCCATTATAATGTAATGTAGATTATAAAGTGGCAATAGACATTCAATATAAAACCAATATGAAAGCAATAAACAATCCATAAAGTGGCAATAGACAACCAATGCGAAAGCAATTAAAAAAAACAATAAAATGGCAATAAACAAGTACCTTATGGATGTCTTTGTACACTCTCTCCCATATTATATAATGTTCAAATTGTTGAACTATTACAATATTCAGTTGCTACAAATAATAAATAATACATAAAAAATAATAACCATGTACAAAAATTTCATGTCATTACAATAATGACCTCAAAAACAATATCAAGTACATTACACAAATATTAGAAACAAACAGCTCCACAAGAAGAATACATAATGTCTTAGATGTCCTTACTAATTCTTGGGGCCTAATAATAAATCAATGATGTGTATAGTTTGTTGCAAGTTTGCTTAGCATTTTCATAATAGAAGCTTTGCTTTTGTCTTCAGAAGGCATCTCAAAGAACTCCTTGTCTACACATTACATTATGCACAAAATAGTCTCCAACACCAGTGTATGACTTGCACATCAGTGCTTGCACAAACCAGCAAAAACACATTGTGTAACTGTTAACCTCAAATTTGTTCTTGACAGGGAAACGAGTTGGGTGCGGCTTTCCTTGTGCAATTTGAAAAGAAAAAGAGAAAGAAACATAAATTTTCAAGACAAAACTGCAGCAAATTATAATTTGGTCAAGTATTGTAATGCCCCGAAAAATTCAAAGTGGATTTTCATATTTCAGTGAAAAATAATAGTATGGTGAAGAATGATTATGGGTATTTTATCAAGTGATTTTGGATTGAGATTATTAAATTAAGTGTGTTTAATTTGAAGTTGGAATAAAATGACCAAAATACCCCTATGTGTGAAAAATGACCAAAATACCCTTTTAGGAAAAAAAAAATTCTAAAACGTGGAGGGCATCAAACCACCCTCCTCCCATTCTTCCCCCCTTGCCTTAAGTTTTCAAATCCACCATTTATGAAAGGATGAGTCACCCTATTCTAAATTGATAACTCACCTAGCCTAAGATTCTTCAATCATGAAATTATGACTCACCTAGCCTAATTTATGTATCTTGTGTTGTTTGATGCATGACACTTTGATTAACTGTGATAGTTAACCTTGAGAGGTTTGACGGTACTTTACTGGGCATTAGAATGCTCATACCCTAATAGATTGTACAGGATTAAAGAAGAAATTTGAGGAAGCGGGTTTCAACTAAGCTGCTGGGCTTTTATTGTTGATTTGTGTAATTAATAATTGTAAGTTGTCAACTGTTTGATAAAAATCTTAGTGTGTATTTAACTACGAGCTACTGTGACTCTGATTTTGTGTTGTTAAGTAAATTTGTATTATATGTGTCTCTATTTCTCATCATATTATGGTTGTAGGATTTTATTAGGGTTTTTTTTCTGGACAAAAATATTAGGGTTTTATTCTTACGACTATGGTATGACTCACACCATAATTCAGGAATATTCCTTATTTTCAAATTGGGTCGTGACAAGTACTCACTGTCCGATAACAATATGTTTTCAATGAATAAATAACATATTAATTTCAACCAACACTACTACACAACTCATCTTAAAAATATGATTGAGATTTGACAAACATACGAGTAGAAGATCCAATCCATGAAAACACACACAAGCAAAAGTGAACCTAAATTATAACACCAACTCAAGCTACAAAAACCCAACTTGTTAAGCACTGGTCAACAAATTTTATAGGTAAATTGAAATCAAGTAGAAATTACTTCAGCAGTAACACCTTCATTTTTTTACCAAAGATGCCAGCTCTCTTTCAATATCAAAAAGCACATTCAATTAGTCCCAAGATGTGGGACATAGATACCTAGTCTTTTAGATTCCCAAAACAAAGTTCTTTTTCTCCAAACAAAAATATCTTAAAACAAAGGAAAGAAGAAAATGGAGTAACAAGTTCATAGCAATCTTTTAAAGAAACAATGAGAATGACAATTATTATAGTTTCAAAACAACACCAAGCATTAAATTAACACATAAATGTTGAGAAAAATATGATGAGTAGAGAGAGAGAGAGAGAGAGAGAGAGAGAGAGAGAGAGATCGTAAATAATATTTCAGCCAAGAATAATCTCAACTCCTACACAAATCACAAGCAAATAAAGAAAAATGATATCAATATATATTCCTATTAAATTACAGTAACATATCAATAAAACACCAAAAAAAAAATCAATATAACAGCAATACCATAGCAATACAAAAGCAATATCACTACAATACAACTGCAATAAAACCACAATACAATTGCAATAGCAAATCAACAATGCTACCTTACTATGATATAATCATAACAAGTTCATAGAAAATCCCAATACCAAATGCAAGAATCAATCGACAAAGAACAAAAACATTTGTTGTTTCAAACAAACAAAATCAATCTCAATTAGGGATGGCAAAAATCCCCGTGGGGGCGGGTCCGAGTCGAGTCCTCGACCCTAATGGGGAGAGATTTTGGAGCCAAATGGGTATCGAGTACGGGGATCCTCGAACTTGAAAAATCCCCAACGGGTATGGAGAGGGGATGGTATTAGCGTCCCCATCCCCGAACCCGACCTAAAAATATATATGTTTATATTTAAATAAATATATATATAATTATAATATTTATGTTTAACCCTAAGTTAACCTCCCTTTCCTAATTCTTCCTAATCTTCTGTTGATTTTCATATTGAAATGATTTTGAATAGTTGAGTTGAACTTTATAGTTAATTTAAATGTGTTGAATGATAATTTAATATGAAATTTAATGTTAAAATGTATGATAAATATTTTTTATGCAAAACAAATTGGGGATTTGGTGCTGGTATGGGGGATAGTCCCCTGACAATGACAAGGAAGGGGATTCCCCAAAACCTATTAAACAAAGATTGGTTTGGGGATGGGGGCGGGGATGGAGAGCAGGGACAGGGATGGTATTGTCATACCCGGCCCTTACCTGACCCGTTGCCATCTCTAATCTCAATACTTTACTTTCTACACAAAATATAGACGAAATCAATCACAATTCCAATTTCAGTAATCAAATTCAATTTAACATCAAAACTTACATATTCCCAACAATTCATTTTCCGAAGAAGCTATTCTTGGAGAGGGCATGTAAACCCTGACTTCAAAACCCCACAAAATTGGACCAAAATGCTCAAACAATGGTCACCTAATGCCAAGACATGTTGTCATATTCAGAAAAAATGGTTTTGTTTGGGTTTGTTTAGGTTGCAAAAGGGATGCAAAGAGAGACGAAGTTGGGGTTTGGATTTGGGAAGAGAAGAAAACAGAGAGGAAGAGTTTTGAGGGCAAAGCTGTGGGTTTTGTATGTTGTTCTTGATCTTCTTCTTCATGAGAAGAGGCGTAGTTAGCTAGATGGAGAGAGAGAGAGAGAGAGAGAGAGAGAGAGAGAGAGAGAGAGAGAGAGAGAGAGAGAGAGAGAGAGAGAGAGAGAGAACTATGAGATAGAGTTGAAAGAGAGAGCTAAGAGAGAAACCAAAAACTGACCAAAAGTGTTATCTGGTTGATAAATGAGCAATAAGTATATATTTATAGGTGATATTTGCAAAATTTATGAGGAAATGTGACATTTCCAGTTAAAATTAAAAAAATCGTGGCATTAAGCGCTATTTCCCTATGTTATACAGTTGTTTGTTGAAGATATTGCTTTGGTGAGGGTTTCTTAAAAGGGAGTTTCACTAACATACCCAAAACATGAGCTGAAATTATAAAAAAAAAAAACCCAAATGAAATGCACTTTAGAAACACACCCAAAATTCATTTATTACATAAAAAATGAGTGTTGAAGTTCCTATAAATTACAAGATTGCCATTGAAAAACTTAAAACAAGCCCAACACAAAAAAACTAAAAAAAAAACCCAAAATAAGCCCAGCAAGCCTGAAGTACATTGTTAATACCATATCATAGAAGTACATATTAATACCATGTCATAGAAGCATACTGTTAATACCATGTCATAGAAGTATATTGTTCATACCATGTCATATAAGTACATTGTTAATACCATTTCATACAAAAATTCAAAAAAAAAAATCCAAAAAAGCCCAACAAGACATCCGATATCCTTTGCAGAAACCACCTCCAATTGTTCATAGTTTCACCAGAAACAATTGCAAAGGCAAAAGAAAATACATCTGCAAGAAAAAAAAAAGTACACTATTAATACTATGTCATAGAACTATCTTCCTATTAAAGAGCAAAGTATAGAGCATGCTTTGTTACTGAAAATTTGTTAATACTAAGTCATAAAAGTACACTGTTAATACTATGTTATAGAAATCTACTCAATTGCAAGGTATGAACAGTATAACAATTGTTCATACCACTTACTGGAAGTTAACAACTACATAATTTAATTTGCATAATAGGTACGATAAAAGTGTAGAACTCCATACCACTCAAAATCAATACTCAACAATGATAAAAATACAGAGAATGACCCCATCTCAACAACAGTTGCAAGTCCTGACATACAGAATGATGAAGCAACCTTGGAAGCTAAAGAGTGTGTTGAGGACAAGCTGCAAAAGACATCTATCACAGATGATCATGAAGAAAAAGCTGGACTTGAAGTAGGGAAGAAGGCAAATGAGGCCCCTGGTAAAGTAGACAGTCCACTTATCACACAAACAAATGAGACACACTTGCTAGAAGTAGGAAATCCTGATATATTCGAAGTATATCCTGAAATTGGGTCAAAAGACATCATCAAGGAGAGTCCAAAAGAACCTGAGTACCAAAACGAATTCCTTAAGGAAACTCCCAAAGCCAGTGACATTGCAAGTGAAACAGTTAACGATGATGAAAATTCAGAACAACCTTTCGGCAATCCATGCATGAGGATAGTAACAAGAGAATCACAATAGTGTGGTTTGTTTGACGTACTTTCCCTGCCAATATCAAAGAGTTACATATAGTAACAAGGGAATTGCCTCAAAAGCATCAAAATGAAAATAATAAGTTATGTTGATTAGCATTCCCAAATTGTCAATCATTCCATCTATTTCCAAATCGACATATAAATTGTCTAAATTTCTTCGGCTAAATTAAGCAAGTCCTTAATGAACTCAAAGAGATAAAAGCATTCCCAAAATTGCTCAGTACATATATATATATATATATATATATATATATATATATATATGGACTAAAGGTAGACTTGGTTATGTCCAACCCAACATTGCTCAGTATATATATTCATAAATACATACTGATTGGTGAATTGTTGAATTAAAGGTAGACTTGACTTAAATTACCACATTCTCTTAAAAATTCAGCAGCAAAATCAACAATTTGCAACCAAAAATTTACCAGCATAACCAGATGATAATGCAAACTAGGAGAACCAAATAAACAAATTCGTTTAGCTCACGAAAATGGAAATTTGAAAATAAAATTATAAAATTCAAACCACATGCATGCATTAATTCCATTGAGAAGCTACAATTCACAAAACGCAACCAAAATGAAAATACCAAAAACTAATATGAACAAAAAGTCAAATAATATGGTAGAATATTTTCTGATATATTTCATTCTCCGAAAGGAGGTATTTATAATACAAAGTTACAAACCCTAGTAGAGTTAAACTAGGAAATAAGTGGAATCCTAATTACATAATATCTATACAAAAGGAAATAAATAAAATCCTAATAGAATAAGAAGGAAATATCCTAATATAATAAGATATCTCGCTAACACTCCCCCTCAAGTTGGAGCAAAGACGTCACGCATGCCGAACTTGTCAAGTGAGTTGAGAAAGATACTTGTAGAAACAGCTTTCGTAAGAACATCGGCTAACTGATACTCTGAACGGATGAAGGAGAAGGAAACAATCTTCGCATCCAACTTTTCTTTAATGAAATTTCGATTAACCTCCACATGCTTTGTACGGTTATGTTGTACAGGGTTATCAGCAATTGCAATCGCAACCGTATTGTCACAATATAAATCAATGGGTTTCTTAGGCCCAAAACCAAGGTCTCTCAACAATCTCCTCAACCATAGTAACTCAGATATACCATGGACCATCCCCCGATATTCGGCCTCAGCACTAGATCGAGAAACCACATTTTGTTTCTTGCTCTTCCACGTAACAAGATTTCCACCAACAAACATAAAATACCCAGATGTTGAACGCCTATCTGTAGTTGAACCTGCCCAATCGGCATCTGTGTACCCTTCCACATCTGTATGACCATACTTGGAAAACATTAACCCCTTGCTAGGAGTTACTTTGAGATACCTCAAAATACGTGTCACAGCTCTCATATGGTCTTCACTAGGCGAGTGCATAAACTGACTCACTACACTCACTGCATATGCAATGTCAGGACGTGTATGAGCTAAATAAATTAATTTCCCCACAAGCCGTTGATAGCGCTCCTTATCAGTAGGAACTTGATCAGGATATAACCCCAACTTGTGATTCTGTTCACTAGGAGTATCAATTGGTTTACAATCCAACATTCCAGTTTCTGTAAGTAAATCCAACACATACTTCCTTTGGGACAAAAAGATACAATGTTTAGATCTGGCAACTTCAATCCCAAGAAAGTACTTCAAGTCACCTAATGATTTCATCTCAAACTCAGACGCCAGATATTTCTGGAGATTTTGCATTTCTGCCTGATCATCTCCAGTCACAATCATATCATCAACATAAATAATTAAAGTGGTCAATTTACCTTTATGACGCTTTAAAAATAAAGTATGATCTGAGTTACTCTGCACATACCCAAACTTCTTCATAGAGGCTGCAAATCTCTCAAACCACGCTCTTGGAGACTGCTTCAATCCATATAAAGACTTTTGCAGCTTACACACAACACCATTTTTAGATGTTATAGGAATACAAGGAGGGAGATCTATGTAAATCTCATCCTTAAGGTCATCATGGAGGAATGCATTTTTAACATCAAATTGTAACAGCGGCCAATCATGATTAGCAGCCAAGGACAAGAGTACGCGCACAGTATTGAGATTTGCTACTGGAGCAAAGGTCTCCATGTAATCCACTCCATAGGTCTGAGTATACCCTTTTGCTACCAATCTTGCCTTGTAACGGTCAATAAATCCATTAGCCTTGTGCTTCAAAGTAAACACCCATCTACACCCAACTGCCTTTTTACCCTTTGGTAATGGAACTAACTCCCACGTGGTATTTTTGTTCAAGGCTTTCATCTCAATATGCATTGCATCTACCCATTTTGGATCAGATAAAGCATCCTGCAGCTTAGTTGGCACACATACACTAGATAATTGACACAAATATGATGCATATGACTTAGACAAACGATGCGTTGACACATAATGGCTAATGGGTTATTTAGACTTGGCATGTATATCAGGAGAGTATTGTACTTTAGGTTTCCCACGAGTGGTTCGTGGTGGTAACTGATAAGGTGACACAGATAGATCATTAGAAATTACCTCTCTTGATTCACTATCACGAGTAGATTGGGGCACTGGCAGGGCAGAGGGGGGTCTTGTGTCAATCTCATATACACAAGAGTCTCCAGTATCACTATCACATTCTTCAGGAGAAGAGCCAGAAAACTCCAAAAAAGGGTTTGGCGACCGGTCGCTGATTTCTAGGTACTGGTCACTGGGCTGTCGTCGTTGCTCATCGACGCAGGCGACCGGTCGCTGACCTCTGGGCGACCGGAAGTTTCCAGGCAGGTTGTATCATAAGCATGCGACCGGTCATTGACCCCTAGGCAACCGGTCATTTCCAGGCAGGTTTGTTCGCGACCGGTCGTTTCTTCTGGGCGATCGGTCGCTTCCTGTTCGCGGGAAATTCCTTTTTCATGTCCAAGATCTTCCACATTTTCCACTCCGAAACTCTTCAATTCACTCCCCATCTCCCCCCGAATTGGAGAGGAAGGAGAGACATAATAGGGCACTTCTTCATGGAAAGTCACATCCAAAGTAACATGCACTTTCTGGGAAGGTGGATGATAACATTTATAACCCTTTTGAGTAGAAGAATAACCAATAAAGACACATCGCAGAGCACAAGGATCAAGTTTACTCTGTTGATGAGAGTAGACATGAACATAAGCAACACTCCCAAAAACTTTAGGTGGCAACTTAGAAACGGAGATAGGGGAAACATGGTCACCAAACACATCATGTGGAGTCTTGAAATCAAGAACCCGGCTAGACGTACGATTAATCAAATAGGTAGCAGAAAGAACAGCATGCCCCCAAAGGTGATGGGGAATAGACATATCCAACATGAGTGAGCGGGCAACTTCAAGCAATTGGCGGTTCTTTCTTTCAGGCACACCATTTTGTTGAGGAGTAAAAGGGGTTGTTGTTTGGTGAATAATACCTTGAGCACAGAAGAAAGACGCCAAAGTATTATTCACATATTCACCTCCGTTATCTGTCCGGAATACTTTGACCGGAGCATGAAACTGAGTAGACACCATAGTACAAAACTCTGGAAGGATGGAAGCAGCATCATGTTTATTTTTTAGCAAGAAAACCCAAGTAAGTCGGGTACAATCATCAATAAATGTGATGAACTAACGAAATCCATTTGAAGTAACTCGAGTCGGACCCCACACATCAGAATGCACTAAATCAAAAGGCTTGTAGTTTTACTGTCACTCAAAGGAAACACAGTGCGATGGCTCTTGGCCAAAATACTTGTCTCACACTTAAAACTGGACTCATCACAGGAGCGAAATAAAGATGGAAACAAACGCTTAAGGTAGCCAAATGACGGGTGTCCCAAGCGACGATGCCATAACCAAATTTGCTGTTTGTCTTTGATACTACAACTTTGAACAGTATTGAGATCCTGATGCTAAACAACACGATCACAAACTGGTGCAAAAGGCAATGTCAAATAATATAACCCCCCCTATCCGTTTACCATGGCCAATCACCTCGTGAGTCTTGAGATCCTGAAAAGAGCAATAGGTAGGATAGAAAGTAGCAGAAGCATTAAGTGTATCAAGTAATCAACCAACAGATAACAAGTTACAATGGATATTGGGAACAAATAACGCACGAGACAAGGACAAAGTTGGAGTGAGAAAGATTGTGCCCTCGCTAGTAATTGGAGAGGGCAAGCCATTAGCACTAGTTATGTATGGGTCACAGGTGTTACTAGACAACTCATTAAAAAATTTAGCATCATAAGTCATATGATCAGAAGTACCAGTATCAATTATCCAAGTATTGGAGCCAGTACCTGGAATAGAGTAAGAAACACTCAAATTTGCAGAAGCAGTAGCAGCAGCACCAACAATGGAGTTATCACCCATGATTGTGGCAGAAACTGAACAAAGCACACAGAGTATACAACAGAACACAGCACAGACACAAATACGGCAGATGCATGAAGACAAGCACGAACACAGTAGAGGCACAAACACGACAGAGTACACATCGGAACACAGCAAAGGCACAGGCACAAGAACCCTAAAAGAAATTAAGGCACACATTAGAACATGGGTGGGCACAACACACACAGGTTACCAGAAAGTCGGCTCTGATGCCAAGTCAAATAATATGGTAGAATATTTTTTGATATATTTCATTCTTCGAAAGGAGGTATTTATAATACAAAGTTACAAACCCTAGTAGAGTTAAACTAGGAAATAAGTGGAATCCTAATTACATAATATCTATACAAAAAGAAATAAATAAAATCCTAATAGAATAAGAAGGAAATATCCTAATATAATAGGATATCTCGCTAACACAAAAATATCAGGATAAGGTAGTAAAGCAACAGTACCTGAGCCGATAAAAGAATCGGAATTCTAGTTCGAGATCAAACAACTGATAGCCATTTTGCTCTGTACCTTTTGATGAAGCTAAAGCTCAAACAATCAATTGTTTCAGCTCAAACAATCAATTGTTTCAGCTCTACAAGCTCTCACACCATTTCAGAATTCAAAGCTCAGCAACCAAAGAACTGAATGCAAGGCAGGGAGTGAAACGACAACATTTTCACGCTCTCAAAAGCTAAAATTGATTCCAAATAACTATACTATCAGCAAGAGCATGAGGAAAGAATTGAAATCCATACCTGGATCGACGACAACGGTCGCCAGAATTGCCCCAAAAAGGTGTTGGAAAACTCGAAACCCTTAAAGGTTCCTGGAGCTCGCGACAGTGAAAGGAGGCTAGGCTCTCCGGGGCTGGGCTCAAGTGTGGTTCGCCGGCCTCCTCTAGTCATTTTCCGACCAGTCACGCGTCTAGCCATGGTTGGAGCACCAAGATCGCTGGCCAAAACTAGTCGACCTGTTTTCTGCAAAGGGAGAGAAACGAAAGAGAGAGTGCCCAAACTTTTCGAAAAAAACTATTTTAATACTAAAAGGATAATAAAGGTATTTCATTTAACTAATTAAACTAAAAAATTGTAACAGCTGTCAGTTTTGATATTATTTTGGGTGTGTTTATATATATTGAGTGGTGTAGGGTTTCTTTATAGAACTATAGTAAGGAATGGGTATTTTACTAATTTTCTATTCTTAAAACCAACAGGCACAGTCAGGAGCCATAGCCATAAACATAAGCAGGGGAGGTGGAAGATGTCACCCTATTTAGACGTTATTATTGAATTGAATGGATATATGCCGATTCGCTTTGCTTAATTCCCCACTTCATCTTCCTCCTTTAACGATTCTCATCAGGCCTCCTGTCCTGTTTCAATCCTTCCAAACTTGCCCTCCAAAACTCACCAAATTTTCGCACCTGCCACTCCTCCCCCCAAAACCCATCAATCATACTAGACTCCTCTGTACCTCCTCCCATACTTCATCGCCATCGTCGTCATCAATGGAAGCTCCTCCCCAAGGTTACCGCAGGAATGTCGGCCTTTGTCTCATCAACGATTCTAAGAAGGTCAGGTTTTCATCTCCTTTTATATCTGTCTGTGCCACCTTGTGTGTATAGGTGTATGTATCTCCATAGACTGAATTTGTTTGTATACGTATTTTTCTACGCAGATTTTTGCTGCTTCAAGGTTAGATATACCCAATTCTTGGCAAATGCCGCAGGTAAATTGAAAACAGTTGGGATTGAATGTCTGGAATTTTCTTTTTTTTTTTTCTTTTTTTTTCTTTTGGATGTTTGGTGACTGGGGGATTGGATTTTTAGGTAGGATTGGATTGCATTGTATTGGAAAAAATAATACTAATACAATCCTAAGTTGGCTGGATTGAGTCAAATATGGGAGTTTGTTTTTTTAATATAATTGAATAACATTAAAGTCTTTTCAACATTAAAAATAACAATTCTGTATTAAAATAACAACTATAATTTTTTTCGAGTTTCCATCAAACCTGCGTCTGTACAAACACACACACTGCACCTACACGAGTTTTAAGTTTCTTTGGAGCATCCAAGCAAGCACTTGGAACATTGAATCAGATTACAAATTTTTTAATAAGCGCTGAATTGTGCATTCCTATGTCTCAATATCTGGTACAAAGGAAGAAATTTTCAGTAATGAATAATGACCACCCTTTTGAATATGGTCAGGCAACTTACCTGCTATATAACATTTTATATACAAGTAGGAAAGGAAGGATCTTCAATTTGGAAGAAGGTCCAGAAGTACCAAAATTGACAATTGTTTAGCCATACTGTTTTTGATTTGCAGCTTAGATCTGCCATCTCATTTCATTGAAGATGAAGTATCTAATAGGGCAGTACTCCTGATATTAATATTTGGGGTTTGGCTTCTACTTACAGGATTAAATGAACATTGGCAAGTTCTGAAAACGTATTGGATTTCCAAATGGTAAATATATTGTTGAATGAAACAGTGTAAGGCATGAAAGAATCCAATGTACAACCATTACAAAACTTTTTTCTCAGAATTGAATATCGTCCATAATTGCTTATGTGGTACTAGTTAGGATCTTGTTAATGATAATGAGCCTACCTTCTGCTCTAATCATGGATTGCCGTTTTTCATTTAGGGCATGACTAAATGAAGTTTGGTTGAATTAGTTATTGAATATGTAAAGGGAGGAAAAGTAGAGTTTTTAATAGGAACATGCCAATGAGTGTAGCTACTAGCTGCAGTCCTCACTTGATTTCCTCTAGTGTGAGATTTCATTATTTTCTTTTCATTCAAATAGTATTTAATAAAAATTTTGTTGGAAAGGGTGGTATTGATGAGGGTGAAGATCCAAGAACTGCAGCCATGAGGGAATTAAGAGAAGAGACAGGAGTTAATTCAGCAGAAATTCTTGCAGAGGTAGGACTTTTCTGCTGCTACACTTGTATTTCCATTCCTGTTTTCATGTTTTTGCAACATTACACCAAACATTTTTGAGTCTGCATTTTGTTAAGTAAGTATGAGAGAATGCAAAAAGATATGCTAATCGAGTTGTATGTCTGTTGGATTTTTGTTGGTTGTTTTCATTTTGGTTATCAGGCACCAATAAAGTCTGGTGAAGGAAACATTAAACTTCGCAGTTAAAAGGGAAAGCATTAGAAAACCTGAACTAAGTGGTCTACAAGGATGAGCTTAGATATGCTTATTACCATGTTGGTGTTTGGATAAAGCAACAACATTTATTTTTCATAGATGCAAATATGAGTGGTAAGTGGATATCCAACTATAGTTAGCAGATGCCGAAAAAAAAATTTGTTGAAGTTAAAACTCTGAAAGAAAGAGATGTTTGACCAATGAACCTGCAAACTTCTGCTCTGGTAGTTCTTCAGTCGAAAGCCCACATATGAAACTGATTAGTTATACTAGGCCTAGGTGTTTCTTGTAGAATGCTTTCCACATTTTCTTTCTCCAATTCTTACACAATTTTGCACTCTAAATTTAGCCTTGGTAGAATTACTAAACTAGATAGTATATGTATATCATCCCTTCAACAATTCAAATCATTAAACTGGAGATTGTTAGATAGAGTCACAGAATTCATTGAATCTCCCTTCTCTTGTTCCTACTATTCCGGAATTTTATGGTTCACACTCTATTCCATTATTCATAAAACAAATTTGCAGTTTTATAGTGAAAGCACTATAAGTTCATGTTAATTACATTAGCAATTAACACATTATATATTAACAAAGTTTGTTTAAAATTAATAACCTTAAAAGGTTAAACTTAATCAATTACAAAGGGAATTTCTTTATTTTTTGTTGGTGTTAGCAATCGTGGCATCTTGAAATATATTGTTGAACCCACCCTTAAAATTGGCTGTTCCGTGGTTAGACATGGAAGTTCTAATGAATGAACGCCTTGTCGAATTTCCAATATTTTATTACGCTTCATAAGTAATTAAAAGGGAATATTTAATTGTCGCAGATTTCTTTCCACTTTTCTATCTGGGATCTATATAAATTCCTTGTCTAATCTGATATCCTTTAGCTCACCTAGCTATTACATTTTATCTCTCGACCACTCATTGTATTCCAACAACCAATTGGAGCTAATGATGTAGTCGCCTTTCACTGATCATGAATTGTTTTAGTTTTTCTTTTACATTTTTTAATTGAATTCGGATCTTATGTGAAGTTCAAATCCATATATAATCTTAAGATCTTGGGAATAAAATCTTATTTGTGCCAAGTGTGTCGCTTTCATATTTATCTTTGATTCGTTTTCTCAGATTTTGATACACTAAATTTTTGGTTCTGATAGATATTATGGATTGCTCTTTTTCTTTTTCTTTACATTATTGGCCTAAAATAAATTATTATCATGGGCTTGGATTGAGTCAATACTCTACTATGAATGCTTCTGGTGTGGGTAAGTAATGAGTATACTACAGTAGTTATCCATCACACCCAACCTTCTGTCATTGTCAACAGTCCAAAACGTTCTAGTCAGCTCTACAGCTAAATGCAGTGTTCTGGAACTTATGGTTGGAGCGTAGCAGAAGGATTTTTTAGGACTACAAGGGTGTGGGGGTGGCTGAGATGTGGGATAGAGTGAAGTTTTGGGCGGTGTTATGGGCTTCGGTTACTCCTGTTTTTAAGAATTTGGCTGTCTCTTCTATTATGCGAGATTTGTTAGCAGTTGTGAAGTGATGTGTTGCTCTTTTCTTTTTTCCTGGGTGGCCTTCTTGTTCGTTTTTGTCCTTCTTTCCTCTGTTTGTTTTGTTCTTGAGGTTGCTGTTTTCTTTTGTTTTGCTCTTGTGGATTCCTTATCTACTTGCTTGTTTCTTTGTTTATCTCTTTTGATTTTATAAAGTTTCTATTTTTTTAAAAAGGTCTACAGCTAAATGCATCTTAGTCCAATCAAGTGCCCTAAACATCCTTGTTACACCTTTCCCTCCTCCGATTCTACCAATATCACTGAACTCCTTATCTCTATCACGATCTCGAATGTATTCTATTCCCTATTAGGAAGATCAGAGAGGAAGTCTTTGTCATAGAGGTAGGAAAAGAATGAGGGGGTCTTCGAGACTATGAATCCTTTCTTATTCTCTCCTCCTGCAATAAGGACGCACCTAAGGATGATACTTTGCAATAAGGACGCACCTAAGGATGATACTTTGAATGAGTGTGATTTCTATGGGGGTGCATCTGGTTCCTTATTTTCTGGTTATTTAATCCATCTTTTTCTTGGAGGTATTGTAGTAATTCTGGTTTATACTATTAATAGCATTCTAAGAGAAAATCAAGGTTGCGGATTTCATGATCTATTCTAGTATTCCTTTCCAACTACTTATGCAGTTAAACAAAATGCTTATTTGGCATTTTTAATGCCAATCCTGTTCTTTATGAAAACATTCCCTCTCCTAACTAACACACTCTATTTGTTTATGTTTGCATTAAGATAGAAAGAAATTGGAAATGCAGGAAATGGGATTACCACCTGAAGATCTGGTGAACCTTCAAGTTATTTTGGAAAATGATGGATAGATTTTTTTTTTTTTTTTTGTGGGTGTTCAACATGGGTCATTAACATGTTTGATTACTTTTATCTATTTCTCTTTACTTTAGACACTCATATGCAGCTTATGTTTGTTATGTTTTTCTTTTTGTTACATCATGTTTTTATATTATCTGGTGTGTTATAATGTCCTTTAGCTGTCTATTATCCGTACCTTTTCTGGTACATTTCCGCTTGTGGGAAAATGTTCAGTTATGATTATTTTTGGCTTTTGTCCTGTTCAGGTACCTTATTGGTTAACCTATGATTTCCCACCAGAAGTTCGGGCGAAACTTCAGCAACAATGGGGATCAGACTGGAAAGGCCAAGCACAGAAGTGGTTAGTGTCAGGATCACAATGCCTTGCATGTTGCGTAGGCTGCAAACTGTTTAATCCTTCCTCTGGGGACAAATATTATATGCCAGTTTATAACCACAAGGCATCCCATCATCTTCATTTAACTATCAATATAAGTTTAATCGTTTAAGCATGCAATCAATGGAGCAATCATTCATTTGTGCATGAATTGGTGCTCAAGATTAGTGCAAAAACCATATTCTAAAGTTTTGCTTTATAACCACAAGGCATCCCATCATCTTCATTTAACTATCAATATAAGTTTAATCGTTTAAGCATGCAATCAATGGAGCAATCATTCATTTGTGCATGAATTGGTGCTCAAGATTAGTGCAAAAACCATATTCTAAAGTTTTGCTTCTGCTTTTGCTTTCTTCTTTTTTAGGTAAGAGAATAACTTGTTGAAGTTTAGAGATGACATGCTCATATTCACATGGTCTTATTTACATAATTACATGTATGTGCAATTTCACAGGTTTCTTCTTAAGTTCACTGGGAAGGATGAAGAAATCAATCTTTTAGGTGATGGGAGTGAAAAACCTGAGTTTGGGGAGTGGTCATGGATGGCAGCAGAACAAATTATTGATCTTGTGGGTTAAAGTTAGAATACATATTGTTTGAATAGCTAACGTTATATATTATTATTTGAACATGTATTTATTATTATTATTATTTGGTACAGGCTGTGGATTTCAAGAAGCCTGTCTACAAGGAAGTTCTTGCAGTTTTCGCACCCTATCTTCAATAACCTAGGGTTGAGGGACCCTGATTGAATGATTTGAGCAATGTTTTTCGCAAGTTTTTGTCCATCGTTCAAGTTTTTGCTAGGCATCTGTGATCTGTCTGACCATAATGAAAAAAGCAATAAACTGAGTTTTTGCTTGGCATCCGTGATCTATCTGACCATGTCAATAAGTACTTTTTTTTATAATGAATTCACCAAATCTTGAAAATGGGATATCCGACCATGTGTATATAATATAACTGTTATTTGTTCCCACCCAGAAGAGTGCAAGAATTCAAAGTGCACATTTGCACTTCCCCATTCTTACAAATTCTCATCTTGCAAAATGAAAGTTGTGTGTGTGCGTGTGTTTTTTTCCTTTCTAATTAAATTTTTTCGATTGAAAGGCAGGCTGAAGCCTAGAACAAATGAAGAAACAAACGAACTAACTGGGCACAGCCCTGAAAGGAACCTTTCTCAAACAGATGCTATCCGAGTGACTCCAAACCGATATTCTAACTACTCTAATGTAGTAGGAGAGGGATCGAACTCAGGTGCAAGGGGGCGAGCACATTGCCTTGAACAATTGGCCTAACCCATTGTCACCTTAATGTCAAGGTCGACTAGATGCTAGCTGAGATAGTTGGAAGGGATTACAAAGCTCCGAATATAACAGTAAAGATACCTTTCAAACGGCGGCTGATCTAATACTTTGAAAGGTCCGAAGTTATGTTCTCTGTATATTAGGAACATGTTTATAAGAGCAACAATCTAATTCATTGCATGTGTTGGAAAACACGTTGAATTAATCAGTATTAATTCAAACACTGTAGCACTGACCCTTCAAATACAATCAAAATCTTGCCATAAAATACCAGACCGACTCATATTTTCTCGCTTCCTCACAAAAATGCTTCAAATTTTAGTATCCAATCAACTTAGAGTCTTGAGCCTAAAAAAAAAATCAACTTAGAGAGGAGCTAAGTTTGAACGTTTTAAATTTGTCATCGCTCCTCAACTTAATCAGGCTTGACAAAGCCATTTGTAAGCCTGAGCTTCATGATCAATACCTAGCCAAGCTCAAGCAAACTTAGAGCTTCTTGAGATCTGGAAAGAAAACAGCTCAACTACTTATCCACCTTCTGAAGTATATTCTGCACATGTTTAGTAACGATATTTGCAACGATCTCAGGAGAGAACCTTGTGATCATGTCTTCCCTTGCCTTTTCCCCTTTCACCTTGGCTTCCTCGACATTGTTCATCACATGTCTCATGAGCACACGAAGCTTACTAACAGAAGGTTCTGCCCAGCGATGTCCTGTGAAAGGCCCTTCCATTATGTCGCTCATTCTATCCACCGGTAATGGATAGCTATTCTCCTCAGTCAGATACTCTGTTGGCCCTGACCAATTTGTAGCAATCACGGGCAATGACATTGCCATAGCTTCAACAAGAGGCCTTCCCCACCCTTCCCCTCTTGATGGAAGAACAAATGCATCAGCTGCCTTGTATACCCGTGGCAAATCAATCTGTGCTATGTGAGTATCAATCACATAAACTGGAGCCCAACCAGTCACTGGTTTCTGCATTCCAGATTTTTCCACAAACTCCACTATCTTATTCCCAAAATCTCTATCAGAGTGATAAGGATTTGTTAGAAGATACAAGGCAACCCCATCTGCCTCACTGAATTCTTCCAAATAAGATTTCAACAACACATCCCATCCTTTCCTATACTCCCACTTAAATATACTCATAAATACAAATTTCTTCTTCACTTTCGAATTCTGGGTTGTCTTCCCCATAACCAACTTCCCGATAGAGGCAAGATTTAAAGGCTCATACTCAAGTGGATCAAAGAACTTCACATCAATAGGCTGCACAATTTTCACAACCTTAGATTTATCAACCCCACTTTGTATAAATGTAGACACATGAAACTCGGTAGGAACCCAAACATAATCCATTTGGTTGCAGCGCTTCACATGTTCCGGATTCACCCTATCTGTCTCAAACATGGTCCGGCCAATCACCGACTTGAAATTTTGGTAAGCAGTTGGTGGGCAAGGGAGTGTTTCAAACAATGGAGGGTTCCAAGCACCAGGCTCACTGTGGCATATGACTATGGTCTCCTTCATACTACATTGTGTGTGGTAAAGTTCAACTGCCAAGTTCTTCATATATTTAGGCAAGCCCTCCCAGAATTCTAGGGACTCCAGATCACCATGTTGCTCAATAGCCATTCTAAAGTTTGGGTTTTTACTGTGTTCATGAAGGGCTAAAATATATGACCAGCTTTCTGAACTGTACCCACCACCTGAAAGGAAAGGAGCCATCCACAGAACACAGTAGGGGGGCTTGGAAATGGGATTTGGTACCTGGGTTTGCTTGGTTTTTTGTTTTGGTTGAAGAAAGCCAAACAGAGCTTGAAAAATGGCGGGCTGTGATGAGAATATGTACTTCAGCTGCTGGGTTTTGAGGTAGTTTGTTTTGGTCAAACTGAATGAGATAGCAAGGATGAGAATTAGGAGGGATGATAAGTAGAATAAATAGGGTTTCAATTTTGATGTGAAGGGGAGAGTTGAATTGGATTGTGGTTGGTTTTCAATGGGTTGTTGGTTTCCATGTGAATCCATGACAGAGGGATGAGAGAAATAACAGTGTAGGTGTGCAAAACCAGAAACAACACTCAGAAGGCTTGTGTCAATGAAACTATGGCAGAGAGGCACAGAAACTGAAAGAGCGATGCTGTGCAGAGGCACAGACGGTAGACTTCGTGGTAATTTGACTTAGAAAGAGCAACTCCATATCTCATTCAGAGCAGAAAAATATAGTCGGTAAACTCCGAAAAAATTGTACGTACGTGTAAAGAGGCAACGCATTTAGTATTTTTTTCCCCCAAAAATATATTGAGAAAATTTTAAAATTGTCACTTGAACTTATATTTTCAATTTGTCACCTTTAAAAAAAAAATCGGGGCGATTTTCCCCAGGAATCATACAAAACTGGTCAATCCAACCCATCCTCGTATTTCTAGCAATTTCATCTAGGAGTGGTCATTGAAACCGGAAAACTATTGAAACGGCCCAAATTGAGTTGGAAAAAACCGAAAGTAGTGTTGACTCAAATAGTCAATTAAGATTAAAAAAAAATCGAACTGGTTTCGGTCGTTGATCAAAATCTGACCAGTCGGATTTTTCCGGAGGTTTCTTCAAAAACCTGTTGGTAGCCAATGCAAAAGCGACTGGTCTTTTTTTATCAAATTGTGCCTCTAGCATTTTATCATTTCTCACCAGTCACCACAAGTTTCCGACTCCGGTCCTATACAATTTTGAAAATCTTAAACAAAAGGTGTGTTATTGATGATGCATGTGTCCTTTGTTACAGGGTTTTGATAAGGCTCAATTCTAGCCCCTTTCGGCCAGCCATAATTTGGCTCGAAATATTGCATGTCAACTTGATTCAATCTCATTTAGTTCCAACCAGGAAATCTCAAAACTCATAATTGATATAATTAACTCCTGACCACTGTAATTAATAATTTCCTATTAGATAGTGTTGATGCTCTTTTTGGGAGGGTCAACTTAGGTAAATGAGTGTTGGATCTTCAGTAGGGAGAGAAGGTGGTGGAACTTCGGCACAGAGGGGTCCTACAGAAGGAAACGAGAGAGAAGCAATCGTCAAGCTTCAGGCACCGGTGTGGTACCTGTCGAAAGCTCTCTGATGCTTAAGTTAGCTATATGTGTTAATTTTGGCAGGGTAACAGTAATTGTGCCTATTTATAGGGAAGTGAGAATGAGAGTTTTGCACAAAGTTTTGATATGGGACTTTGTGCAAATTGTTGTGGAGGTGACACGTGTCCATGGTTCTAGTTTTTGTTGCTGGAAGCTTCGGCAGGTGGTTGCCGCTTCGGAAGGGGTGCCTTCCTTTGGTAGGTTAAGAAGGTGATGATGTCATTCGTCTTCTAAAGGCTTATCTATGTGTCTTTTTTTAGTGTTTCTTTCCTTTGGCAGCTGGGTTATCTGCTCAGGTACCAGTTGTCTAAAGCTGAATACACTTGGTTGATTATGGTGTAAACAATAGTCCCCCAAGTTGCCAATCAAGGAGTGGCTTCTAGGTTGGGAACTTGTAAGATGTTCAATAATTAAATCGAGCTTTCGGTATGACGAGTAATGTTGGCAGTCCCCTAGTCCCCCAAATTCTGAAGTTAGAAGGCATGTTTGTTGGGAGGTAGTCCTCAAAAGGGAGTTCTTGTGAACTGGCACCGGGGGAGACAAAGGAAAACTGCTAATTATAATTTTATTTTTTTTTGGGAACCATCTGTAGGTTCGGCACGGTGGGTGCCGAAGATAGTGGTATGTTGTGCTGAAGGGTGATGCCTGTGAGAGTTGAGTATGTTTGCACATTCGGCACGGTGGGTGCCAAACGGAAGGCGTGACGTCAGCCAGTTGTCGCGTGTCTGCTTGTGTGTTCGGCACAGAGGGTGCTGAACGGCAGGCGTGATGTTGTCACTCTTCGTTGCGTCTCCCTTTGCATGTTCGACAGTAGGGTGCCGAATGGAAGGTATGACGTCAGCATGCGGGTTGCGTTAGTCCCCCTGAGTGTTCGGCAAGGAGGGTGCCGAACAGAAGGTGTGACATCATCCTGCGATTCGCATGAGTCCCCTTGCGCGTTCGGCACAGAGGGTGCTGAACGGAAGGTGTGATGTCAGCATGTGAGTCGCATGAGTCCCATTACGGAAGATGCCAAATGGGAAGGTGTGATGTCAGCATGCGGGTCGCGTGAGTCCCCTTGCGCGTTCTACATGGAGGGTGCCGAACGGAAGGTGTGACGTCAGCATGCATGTTGGAATCGTTGCCACGTCTGGGAAGAATCGAAAGGGTTTTTGTGGGAATCAATGCGTCGTTCCTAAATGGGGTGGTTGGGAGATGGAGGCGACGGTTCACATTCTGAGACGTCCTTTGGCAACTATATAATGGGGTTGAAGGGAGAAGGGAGAGTACTTAGAAATTTACAAAGATTTGGGTAGAGGAGTAGGCGATTTTCGACCAATTGATCTACGGTGGAGGTGATTTCCAACTAGGCAAGGGCGATTTTCTGGCTACCGTGTGTGGTTGAGATAACAAGTTATGACTTATTTTTGTCCCTTCTTTTTCGGATTGAAATGCACCTTTTTGTTGAATTTGTGCATGAACTTTTCGTTTTTCATATGAATTTGGATGAACTTGATGAACATTGTGGAACATGCCTTGGGAACTTGTTTTCAATCTTCGCATGCCCATTAGTTTCTGTATTTTGTGTTTGTAGATGTCTGATAATTCTAAAAGAAATAACCAAAGTCTGCCAAGTACCTATGCCTTCAGTAGGGAGGACTTGGAGAGTGATAAAGATGATGAAGCCTTGGGTTCTGATGGGGAGAGTACTGAGTCCGAAGGTATGGTGGAGGGGTTGATAGTGGAGAAAAATAGGGCAGGGGAAGAAGAGCAGTCAGTGAGCTCTGAGGGGAAAGCTTACAAGGAGATGCAGAGGAACTACACTGCCCTAAAGGTCGTTGCCAACCAGGTCTTAGGTGTAACTCAGGCATTTGAAGTTAGTTCAAGTGGCCGGGGGGAGTCATCTGGGTCTGGTACGGTAGTGGGGGCCTCTGGTGGTGTGAATGTGCTAGTGGGGGTTTCGCTGCCGAGGAGGAACAAGCTTAGTATCTCTGAGTTGGAGCAATTGAAGGGGGATTATGTGATTCCTGACTATGTGGGGTTAAGGCTGCCAACGCCAACATAAGCGGTGAGGTACTCACCCGAAGGTTGCGTGATGGTGTTCTCAGCCATGTACAAGTATGGTTTGAGGCTGCCGTTCCATCCTTGGGTGAAAATGATGTTGGCAAGATTGGGTTATGCTCCTGGCAGTACAACCCCAAATTTTGGATCAATTTACATGGGGTGTTCATAGTTTGGTGGTTGGCCAAGCGAGGAAAGCCATCCTTCGAGCAATTCATGCACCTCTACTCCGTCTCCAGGCAGAAAGGTAACTTCGGCTGGGTGTAGGTTAACTGCCGAAAGGCGAAGGAGAGAGGGTACTTCATAGGGCAGCCACCAACCTCCCAGAAGATGTGGAGAAACCGGTGGTTCTTTGCCTTCGGTGACTTGGAGTGTTGGCCTGGGAAGACTGTCAGCAGACGCGTGCCTACCCAATTTTAGTCTATAGGTCTTTGATTTTTCTTTTTGTTGTGTTTGAACTTGCTTTGGTTGTACGTGCTTCAGTATGTGTTTTCATGTCTTCTGAAGGTTTGGAAACTGATAGTTTTGTCCTGTGCAAGTTCGGGTAAGTGCAGTCCCGTTTCGAAGGAGAAGGAGGAGGAGATTGAGTTGGTGAGAACCCTAGTCTCAGCAGAGAGATGGGCGGCGAGGAATATAGTGACACCAGCACTTCTTCTAGAATCGAGGCTTCTTCAAGGCAGCAAGTGTTGTCTTTGTTGGGTTGACCTCTTTCTTTGTTCTTTTTTTTGTATCTGAATGCTGGGTTAACTTCTGTTGTGTTGTGGATGGCAGTGGCGGGTATACCGAAAGGGGTTGACTATGTTGGTAGAGGAGTCACCAAAGGTGGCGAAGGTTGATAAAGAGAAGAAGCAGCAAAAGCTGAGGGAGAGAAGGGAGAGGGATAAGGCCAACAGGGCCAAGAAGGCTGAGGGGAAACAAGCCAAGGGTTCAGCAAGCATGGCAGAGGAGGTGGAGGGTCGTACCCTGGGAAACGACCTTGAGATTGTGATGATGGGCTGGCGGAGTTGGAGAAGAGGAGGGGTTTGGAGTTAGCCATCCAGGATGTGATGGGCGAATCAGAGTTGTTGCCCTTTGACCTGGAGCCTCCTCCAAAGTTGCCACTCAGTATGGAGGAGCTTAGACTTGGTATTTGTGTCATGTTATCAGTATTCGTGTCGTGTTTGTGTCAACCCGTTTTTCTTAACGGGTTGACACGACACGACATGATAAGAAAACAGGTGGGAAATATCAAACACGAACATGACCCGCTCCAATTCGCGAATCACACAACATGACCCGCTTCACCTGTTAAGAAAATAAACTCTTTTTTTTTTTTTTTTAATAAAAAGGGATATTTGTAGAAATGTCACCTGAACTTATACATCAGTTTCAATTTGTCAGCTTAAAGAAAAATTTAAGCGAAACGTCACCTTAAGTTTTCAAAATTCATGATTTGTCACCTGACTTTAACATCATCCAATTTTCCATCCATTTTGAAGGGTATTTTAATCTTTCCAAGCAAGAGGGTTTATATAGCTTTATATTTAAATTATATAAAAAAGGGGGTTTACATATTGGAAAGACTAAAATACCCTTAAAAATGAAGGGAAAATTGGATGATGTTAAAGTCAGGTGACAAATCATGAATTTTGAAAACTTAAGGTGACATTTTACTTAAATTTTTCTTTTAGGTGACAAATTGAAACTAATGTATAAGTTCAGGTGACGTTTCCACATAAATCCCTAATAAAAAATTTTAAAACCTATATTTTTGAACAAATTTTAAATGCAAACAGTACATGCCCAAAAAATCAAAATCATTCCAACAAAAGCTAATATTCTTGAATTAATCCAAACTTCAACATCCGTGAACATGATCCATGATAACAAAAGGAAAAGGCAAAACAAATATGAAGAAATCCATGAAGATCCGCACAAAAAAATCCATGAAGATTATCCAAACTTCAACATTTCACCATTGCAATTTTCCTGGAAGAAGAAAAATAATAACTATGAGAAAAGTATACAATTATTGATAAAATATTATATTGATAAAAATATCAATTACCCATCAATACCTCTCATCAATCTTCAAGAGAAATACTATTGGAGCTTTGTCCTAATCTAGTATACTGACAAGTAAGTTTGAAGATATCTTCAGTAAGGCTTTCCACACTAGCACTCTCTTCCTCCATAGCTAAGCATTGAAAACCCAAAAGTTACAAAACATTCACATAATGAAAAAAACAGAAAATAAAACACTAGTTTTAAGTTATATAAAATTTACCTCCCTTGCCAAAAAGCCAATCTCGAGCACACAACAAAGCTTGAACAATTTCTGGAAATAATGAAGTACGGTATTGATCTAGTACTTTACCACCAATACTAAAAGCAGATTCCGATGCAACCGTAGAAATAGGAATTGTTAAAAATCCTACAAGAAAGAACATGCTCCATTTGCCACCAAGAAAGAACATCTATGTCTTGCTTTCTATCTAGTCTTTCCTCATCCAAATACTTATGCAATTCATTTTTCCTACTTGTACTTGGACCATTTTTGTAACTATTATCAAAATCCTACATCATACAAAATGAAACATACAAATATTAGAATTATGCATTATTGTAATACATAATATGCAACAATAAATATAAAAAAGAAAATAAGTTTAGGTTACCTCAAAAATGGTGTCTCCATCTTCCATGTGACTAGTCGTCTCATTCATTCCATAATTTGAAGTAACAAGATGAGATAAACTCTCTGAGTACACATCAAAAAGAGATGTCTATGTGTCTCTAACATACTTGAACTCTTCAGAATCCTTACCATGAAGCTTGGTATAAGCCCACTCTACAAAATGCAACTTATAACGAGGATCCAAAATAATTGCAATTGCAAGAATTAAACTGTACTCTGACCAATACTTCTCAAACTTCATGTTCATATTAGTTCCCATCTTTTTCATGAAACCATCATTATCTTCCATGGTTGCCTTGATTTGGTGTTGTATTATGAACACCTTAGGGAAGAATAAATTTGATGTGGGGTACTTTGTCCTAGAAAATAAGCATGTAACATCATAAAAGTACCCCAAAAACTTGGAAATCTTCTCTACTTTAATCCGCTCTTGAGGAGAAAGACAACTACTAAAATTGGAATCAATCAATCCTAAATTAATAAAAGCACGACGATAGAAAAGTGCACTCTCAAGCATGGTATAAGTTGAGTTCCATATAGTAGGGACATCTTGTCTCAATCCTCTCTTACTACCCACTATCCCTACTTGTGCAACACATTCATAGAACTTTTGTTTCCTCCCCTCATAACCCTTTATATATTTGATGCACTCACGAAGCTTTATCACTGATGAATCAATTTCCTTAAGTCCATCTTGGACTATCAAGTTTAAAATGTGAGCACAATCAAGTTTAAAATGTGAGCACAACAACGCACATGAAAAAACTTGCCACTCATCCACAGAAGACCTCTAAAGTTCAATTGATTCGTCAAAATCTCAACAAAAGAAGTATTTTCAGAAGCATTATCTAAAGTAATAGAAAACAACTTCTTCTCAATCCCCCACTCAGTTATTAATGTATTGATTTTTTCAGATAATGCAACACCAGAATGTGAAGGAGGCATATGACAAAAATTTATAATTCTTTTGTGCAATCTCCAATCTTGGTCAACAAAGTGAGCAGTAAGAGCAAGATACCCATCAGTACATACAGAGGTACATAAATATGAAGTTAAACAAATTCTTCCCTGAATTGAGCTTAACAAAGTATGAAGCTTTTGTCTTTCACTTTTAAACATCCTCAACAGTATTTCTACATGGTAGCTTAATATCAAGAGAGACATATGCAAACAAAGCCCTAATTCCCTCATATTCAACAAAACTAAAAGGCAAATTATGCTTGATGATCGCCTCTATTAACAAGTCACAAAATTTCACATAATCAAATTGCGGGGAACGCAATCCTGAAGATGACATAAGTAATTACTTCACATCACCATGAGGCTTCTTAACGCAATTTTTAGCATGATTCAACAAATTTCCCGTCCCATACCTACTATCACACACATATACAACCCCACAATGTTTACATTTAGCACGCTTTTTGTTATCTTCATCAACAGGCAGTAAATCAAATGATTTCCAAGTAGGAGATCTTAGTCAACGCTTACCCACTTTGGCTCTAACCTTTTTCTTTGTATGGCTTAACTCTTTCTCTTTTGTATTTTCAGTATTTCCTGCATCAATACCAGTTGAAATGTCAACTGACTCCTCATCATTAATATCAATACCATTGGTAGGGCTATTTTCTGTAACATTCATCCCCTTCAAAAATAAAAACAAAGAGATATAGATATTATTAGACAACAGGTAGTATGCAAAGTCCAAACTCATAGAAGCATAAATAAAATGCAAAAATAAAATAGCCAAGACAAATTTTTAGTCTTTTGAAAAAAAGGAACCAATATCAAAGCCTATAATCAAAAAAGATATACCAAGAAATCGTTTTTTTTTTTTTTTTTTTTTTTTTTCCAAACTCCTCAAGGTTTGGACCACAAAGATAATCAATCTCCGCAAGGTTTCAAAACCTCTTTATGTCTGGTATGTTTTCATCTTCATTTTTTGGTTATTAGATGAGCATAATTCAAGGATGAAATATATCAAAAGAAGAGTATATGCGGCACCAGATATGTCTACTAAAGAGAAGAAAACATGCAACATATGCTAAAAGCCTTAAACAACACAGTTACGAATTAGGGACAAATAAACTATTTAAGTTTTTCTGGACAGCAAAAAATATTGTATTTACTTACTAGAATATATAGCCCAAAAATTATTTAAAATATAAAAAATCATCGTGGCAGAATATAACAACAAGGTCCACAAGGTAGCAATTTCTTTGAAATATGTTTAAAAATCATTGCTTGCAACAACTTCATAAAGTAATTGTCTGCTCTGCAACTCTCAAATGAAACAAGCCATAGTGAATTCATATGTAGAAACAAGCCGCAAAAAGCCCAAAATCTCCAACCAAAAAAATTAAGAAAAACATTCCTACCTTGAGAGAGGATTTGGCGGTGGGGGTAGATCTTCAAAGACAGAGAGAGGAGAGATCGCAAGAAGAAGGAGAAGATGACGACTTGAGAGGTAGAGAAAGAAAGCTGCGGAGAAGAGAGGAGGAGATGCTCTAGCCAACCAACGCGGAATGAAGAGATGCTAGGGTTAGAAGGTATCTTTTTTTGGAATTGAAAAGTACAAAATTACCCCCGCTTAACAGGTTGGTTCGTGTATTCGCGAATGGGCACCGAAACGACCCGTTAGCTTAACGGGTGGCTAACGGGTCAACACGATAGAAACATGACACGATAACTCAAACCCGAATACTAAATTTTTCGTGCGAATTCGTGTTGTGTGCGATATTGCCAGGTATAGAGGAGCTATTCCCTGCAGGTATAGATGATACGGACTTCGCCACGGTTCGAAAGTAGAAGAAAGATGTGACCCGGGCGATGCATCGTCAGGAGGTGCCCCTTGTGAACGCCTTCTTGACCAAGGTGAAGATGGATGCAGGGGAGCTAACTCGGACCAAGGCCACGGACTTCTTTGATCATGTCTAGAAGACGGTCCTGTCTACTACCAACGTGAGTATCTTGGTGCTTTAGTAAAATAATAATAATAATAATAAAATTGAAAATAACTCCGTCTGATGAAGATTTTTTTTTGTTTTTTGTCTTCAGGCCTTTGGGGATATGTATCTGACCCTAGCCATGGCAGAGAAGGAGGTGGCGTTGGCGAGACGTCAGTCGGAAACAGTGAAGGTAGCAACTGCCGAAGCTCAGGCTACCATTTGGGAGAAGAATGCACTGCAGCTGAAGGTGGGGAGACTGGAGAATGAGTTGAAGGAGATGTCTCTCCTGTTGGAGGCTGCAGAGGAGGCCAGAGTCGAGGAGGAGAGGAAGAAGGTGGAGGAGCTGGCGGAAGCTCATGTCGAGGTAGTGGAGGAGTACAAGGGTTCGGAGGAGTTCCGAGACCTTATGCTGGAGGGGATGGTTGAGGAACAGCTGGGTTGGGAGAAGAAGATAGCAAGATTTAACCCAACCTTGGACATCAACTTCGATATTGGTGGTGTTCCTCCTATCATTCCTCCCGGTAGGGAGTGGATGTTTGCTTCCCATTCTTTTGCGAATCCTACTAGTCCTCCTAATGCGAAGCAGTAGGTGGTGCGGAAGGCAGCGGAGGTGGAGCGATCCCTGAGGTCGAGCCTGCAGTTGAAGAGGCATCGAAAGAGCATGTTGACGCCTGTGGGATTTGTACACTTTTTTGATTTTGTCGTGTAACTTAGTATGTATCCCAGAGAGTTTTATTAGAATGCCGATGGCACTCATGTTTTTGTATGAATATTGTCCCGCCCTAAGGCAGGTTTATTTTTATAGTTGTATGGTAGCATATGTGCTTTGTTTTTTAAATAGATTTTTCAATAATTGAGATCGTAAAATGAGTAAAAATAAGCCAAGGTCAGGCGATTCATTATCTAGATGCCGAAAGGCAATAACTTCATACAATGTTTGAGTTTAAGGCTCAAGACATAGGTGTCAAAGGCTCATGAAAACATAAAAACCTAGGGTCTGGGCTTGTTTACTTGTGATAATACTTGAGGTGATCAGCATTCCATGGGTGGGGCAAAGGTTTTCCATTGGTGTCGCGGAGTTGATAAGTGTCTGGGCGGTAGACCTTGATAACCTCATACAGGCCTTCCCATATTGGTCCCAAGATACCTTCGGGCAAGTTTTTGGTGGCCAAGGAAACCTTGCGCATGACCTAGTCTCCTGTTTTGAAGGCATGTGGTTTGACGCGGGAGTCGTAATGGCCATTTGGTATTGCTTATTTGGAGTAATAAGTGATTTTTTTAAAAAAATTTGGGAACCCAACCCGTTTGGTAAAAAATATAAAAATCATTTTTTGGTCTTCATTGCTGTCAGACAAATTAGATTGGAGAAGCAGCTACATAACTGCTTTCAATTTTGGATTTCTCGGAAATCAATTTGGGAGTTTAATGAATTTTTCATAATACCAAAAATAGTCTTTAACAACTTTAGAATTTTTATCGTCTGTCCCTTTTATTTATGAACTCTTCTCTGTTCACGTATCTTCTTCTCCAAACCTCAGTTTTTCACGTCTCTTCCGTTCTTTCGACCTCAGTTTCTTCTTAGGCGCTGTGTAGAAGCCCCAAGACTGAGGTAAATTTGATATTACTTTTATTTCTTACCTATTTTGTTTTTCCCCTGTGTATTTAATTCCTAGGGTTCTAGGGCATTGAGAAAGCAAGCACTGAAAATTTGTTTGATTGTTATTGATTGTTATTGATTGTTAGAGACAATAATTGAAACCTGGATGCCCATATAATTGCTTGCTTTAAAGCCAAAGCTTATGTCTGCAAGTAGAGCTTTAGCATTTTCATGACGGATTACAAAACCTACAGAAGAACTTCATTAGGTAAAACAAAGCCATTGAAATTAAAGACTTACCAGGAGGACTCTACCCATAAGACTTATCATTTTTATTTCTAAAACTAAGATGACATCAGAAAGAACATATCCTCAATAGACATGACCCAAAATGTGAAAAAGAAAAGAATTATCCTACTTTTTTTTTTTTATGAGAGAATTGTCGTACTTTAAAGTTTTTATGTCTTCTCAATTACCTTGCCAATACCAGATCTCTTCGTAAACATTAATGGCAAATTAAACCAACAATTTTTTTATTACTTAAAAGAGAACAACATCTCAGGATGCTACAGAGTCCAAACGTAGACAACAAAAATATGCCATCAAAATATTTTTCTTAAGTTCTTGTTCTTCAGTACTGTAGCTAGTGTGAACAACAATATAGGATAGAGAGAATAGGTGTAGAAATGTTTATAGCCATGCTCTCTTACACTATGTGTTGTGTAGATGCCCCTTTTGATAATTTTTGTTCATATAGTACCCTGTTTCATGGTCAATGAAGCATAGAGAAAAGACTATGTGCTGTAGATATTATGGCAGAAGTAGCTAGTGTAGTTTTTATGCTGACAGATCACAACAGGTTTGATAATTTTTGTTCAACTACTATTCATGGTGATAGATCACAGTAGGTTAGCTGTTTTTTCTATAGATTATTATAAATAAACCCAATTCTAAGCATGTATTTATAAAAAAACCCACACACTATTTAAATATAGAAACACACCCAAAATCAATTCTAAAATAAACAATTGTATATTTTTTGGGTGTGTTTATAAATGGGTTTTGAGTGTGTGTAATGATGGGTTTTGGGTGTGTTTATAAAGTGTTTTGGGTGTTGGGTTTTTTTATAATTTCAGCCCCCATTTTGGGTGTTTTAGTGAAACCCCCTTTTTTCTATCTGGTTACAACAAGTTGTGTCTTTAATTTTTAAAGGGAGTTACAGTGGTGTTGTTGGGTAATTGATGCCATCAAGGCACACCCTGATAATCTGGTTACAGCATGCTCTCTCATACTATGTGCTGTGTAGATGCCCCCTTTGATAATTTTTATTCATAAATGTTTCTTCTTTAAAATTTAGCCTCATATTTGTATAGCTATTATTTCCTTTTGTGCTTATGTATAATGTCTTTGTTGCAATAAGATGGCAAAGAAGAATAGTAACTTCACCACAATTGAAAATGTTGCAAGTGGATCCCGAAAAGTGTCAGCATTGTGGAATGCTCAAACTATAGCCATCTTCATTTACCTTTGTATCAAGGAGGTGGATCTAGGCAATCGTCCCGATACTCACTTTAACAAAGTTGGATGGGCAAGGTTGGTTACAAATATTAGAAAAGAGATAGGAAGACCGTATGAAAAATTACAATTGAAAAACAAGTGGGATTTACTAAAAAAAAAGAATGGAAATTATGGAAAGATCTAAAAGGGAAAGAAACTGGTCTTGCGTGGAATGTCGCCAAGAATACCGTTGATGCATCTGATGAATGGTGGCAAGATAAAATTAAGTTATTTGAATGTTTTGTTCTTATTTTATTATATTATTGATATCCATGTTTTTTTTAACAGTGTTTAAAAATTCATTATAATATTTGTATAATGCAGGTAGAACCCAAATATGCAAAATTCCAATTTAAGGGTATTAGTCCTGAGATGGAGGAGAAGTTAGATATGATGTTTTTGAACGTCACAGCCACAGGTAAGCATTCTTGGGCACCTTCATCTTGTGTACTTCCAATTGAAAGTGATGATGATGTCGATCCACTTGAAGTTAACGGTGGATCGAATGAGTCTGTGCCAATTGAAACCACTCACACTACAAACAATATGCCGAAAAAGAGAACTAATCAATCACTTGAAATTTAAGATAGTAATGAGAAGAAAGGTAAAGGAGGGGGGAAATGGGAGGTGCTGCAAAATTATCATAGCAAATTGAACGTCTTGTTGAGGTGGCTGAGAGTAGGAGAACATCAATGGCTAATACAGTTTCATAAGGAATTAGTATTGTTGAAGTGATGAAAGATGTTGCAACTTTACCTGGGGCAAAGTGTGGTAGCAAGTTGTGGGGGTTTGCAACTAAACTGTTTTGTGCTCAAGAGAAGAGAGAGATGTTTGTTATCATGGAAGATCCTAACCTCAAGCTTCAATTTCTTAATCATGAGTTAGCTGAAGGATAGAATTTGCTAGTTTGGTGACTTTAATTTATGTTTTGTTTTTGTGTTGGATGATCTTTTATTTGAATTTGTGAGTGATATTTTAATTCTTGTCATTATATTTTATGTTATATAAACATGCATGCATAGTGAAAATGACTTTTGAATGAAATAAACATGTTTACAGGCTATTTTAGAACATGCCCATTCCAGAAGATGGGGAGGAGATCAACCAAATTATATGTGTAACTACCCGTCTTATTGAACTTTTATTACATGAAATATATTCATAAGACCCCATGTATGAATGAACATCATACAGGAAATATTTGGTTGATGGGAGTGTTACAAGGAAATGAAAGTCGTTGCCATAATATGTTCAGGATGGACAAAGATGTATTTATAAGATTGTGTGATGAATTGCAAAATAATTATGGATTAAATGGTTCAAGAAGAATGAGTGATGCTGAGATATTAGGGATGTTCTTGAACATCTTAGGACATAGTTCTACAAATAGGCAAGCACAAGATCGCTTTCAACATTTTGGTGAGACTGTGAGCAGATATTTTAGTATCTTACTTGATGTTGTATGTCGTTTGGCTGTGGATGTAATTAAACCATTGGAAAATGCGTTTAACAACACTCCAAAGGAAATCCTACAGGACTCTAGATATATGCCTCATTTTAAGGTAACTATTGCATCTGTTACTCTTAAATATTTGTCTTTGTTTTATTATGTTATAATTAATATTATGTTTGTCTTTTTATCACTTGTAGGATTGTATTGGTGCTATAGATGGTGTTCATGTGCAAGCCATAGTATCTCTTTCTAATCAAATACCATTTATTGGTAGAAAATGGATACCTACCCAAAATGTGATGGATGCACGCAATTTTGACATGCAATTTATATTTGCATGTGCCGGATGGGAAGGCATAGCCCATGACACAAGGACATTTTGATCGGCTTTACGTGATCAAAGTTTGAATTTTCCTAAACCTCCAAATGGTACTATTTCTATCTAAAGAAAAAATTCATACAATTTATATTTAAGTTTTTAACATTGTGAATAATCAATTAAATTTCTTTTTTAGGAAAATATTATCTAGTCGACGCAGGATACCCACAAATGAGAGGCTACTTAGGACCATATAAAGGTGAAAGATATCATCTTCCAAATTTTCGCAGGGTTGTTCAATCGATGGGTCATAAAGAGGTGTTCAATCATGCACACTCTTCCCTTAGAAGTGTTATTGAACGCACTTTTGGAGTATGGAAAAAGAGATGGAGTATTTTACAAGACATGCCTGGTTATCCTTTTGCAAAACAAGTAAAAATCGTTATTGCAACCATGGCACTTCATAACTATATAAGAAGACATGCCAAACGTGATTGTCATTTTGATGAAAGAGAAGATAACCTAAATGGTATTCAAGGTGAAGAGATTGAGATAGAGGTTGATGCACAACAAGAAGATGGTCTTGCAACACAAGAAATGAGGGTATTGAGAAATCATATAGCCACAAGTTTAATGAGTTCATCTACCTAGAAATGTATATGATTGCTTTTTTATGACTAGCTTAATTTTTGTTATGACCATATTTTTTTACAATATATTTATTTTTAATGGAAACTTTATTTATTTTATAATTAAAATAAAATTAGGGTGTCATGGAAACATATTTAATACCCCAAAAAAAAAAAAGATAAAGTGAAAGTTCTTTTCTTTTTACCAAACACTTGAACAGAAAAGTCATTTCAACATAATGCCCTTTTTAGTCATTATACACAGCTCACAGCACTTTCACAAAAAATTTACCAAACACTCATAAACTGATTATTGTATAAACAACACTTTTAACAAAAAGTTTCCAAATGCCAAACTGCATTATCTCACAGCTGATTTCTCTCACAACAAATCTAATAGCGATTATTTTTACAGTACAGTAATGCCAAACTGGCTCGTAGTACCGGGAGACACGTTGTTTGCTTCAGCATCATATGTAGAGGTTCGGTATGTGCGGTGGCCAATCTCTACAAAGGCGACGACTTTGGTGCTCAAAGAAAGAGAAAAAGGTGTCTCACCCGTGAAGGTACGAAAAGTGGTGCGATAAGACCAGAGAACCTCCGGAAGTAATTTTGGCCAGCAACCCTTGGCCTTGTCGAGTTTGGTTTTAAGGATTTTCTTGAAGATTTTGTTCACAACTTCGACTTGGCCATTAGATTTGGGGTGGGCTGGAGAGGCGAAACAGAGATGGATTTTGAGGTTCGAGCAAAATTGCTTGAATTTTGTGTTGTCCAATTGTCGACTGTTGTCTGTGACAATTGCCTAGGGTATACCAAAGTGACATACGGTATTCTGCCACACGAATGGCTCAATGCGAGCTGCTGTGATGGTAGCCTAGTGCTTCTGCTTCAGCCCATTTTGTAAAATAGTCTACAGCAATCGCGTACTTTACCTGGCCTTTGTCCTCTGACATGGGTCCAATGAGGTCCAGTCCCCATTGGGCCAATGGCCATGGACTTATCATTGTTTTCAATGGTTCGGCTGGGAGCTGTGGAATGTTGGCAAACCGATGGCATTTGTAGCATTTTTGGGTGAAGGTTTGGGCATCAGTGTAGAGTGGTGGCCAAAAATACCACTGCCAAATGGCCTTGTGTGCTAGAGATCGAGCGCCTGAATGGTTGCCACAAATTTCCCTCATGGATCTCCCGAAGGACATAGTTACCTTGTTCTGGGGTCAAACATTGAAGGTAGGGGTGACTGAAGCCGCGTTTGTATAGAGCGCCATTAATGATCAGGTATCTGGCGAAGCGATAGCGAACACGTCGCACTTCAGCAGGATCGATAGGTAATGTCTGGTGTTGTAAGAACTGGAGGATGGGGTCCCTCCATGTGGGGCTGTGATCAATGGCACAAATGGTTGGTGTTTGGATGTTAGGCTGGTCTAGGAACTCTATGTGGATGTTGCAGCCAATGCCTTGTTCTAGGGCCGAAGCTAACCTTGCCAGAGCATCAACGTGGTTGTTTTTGGATCGTGGGATCTGGCAGATGCGATAAGCATTGAAGGTTGTTAGCAGGTGATGGGTATGTTGAAGGTATGTCGTCATGGAGGTGTCCTTGGCGTTGAAGTTCTGATTGACTTGAAGGCCAGCTATGAGTGCTTCGTATTCAGCGACATTGTTAGAAGCGTGGAATTTAAAGCGGAGGACGTATTCTATGACGATTTTGTCCGGAGAGGTGAGGACTAAGCCTACCCCACAACCATGGGCATTTGAGGAACCATCTACATATAGTGTCCATAAAGGTTGATTGAGGTCGAAGTTGCCTTGATTGGCGATGTGGGCGAGGGTCGAGGGAGGAATAGGTTCGGGTAGGATCAGAGGAGTGGTCGAAGCTTGGGGTTCTGTAATTTCGGAGATAAAGTTGGCAATGGCCTGTCCCTTGGTTGCCGGTCGTGGCTTATAGTGAGTATCAAATTCACCGAGCTCAGTGGCCCACTTAACTAGTTTGCTAGATGTCTTTGGCTTCTGCAACACCTACTCAGAGGTTGATTGGTGAGGGCGTGAATGGTATGCGCCTAGAAGTAGGGTCAAAGGCATCTGGCTGAGACTACAAAGGCAAAGGCCAGCTGCTCTATGTCTAGGTAACGAGCTTCGGCATCATGCAATGTCTTACTAACGTAGTGCACTTGATGCTCGACATCGTCCAGTGGTCAGATTAGCACCAAGCTAACTGCTGTGGTTGATACTGAAAAGTACATCGTTAGGATTTCACTAGGCTCATGTGTCAACAATAGAGGCACCCTGCCCATATATTCCTTGAGTTCGGTGAAATCTTTATCGCATTCAGGGGTCCAGGTGATGTTACGCTTGTTGCCTTTGAGAGCCTTGGAGATGAACCTGGGTAGGGGGGCTATGCACCATGTAAGGCTTTGGATGTCTTTAACCGTCTTTGGTACCTTTATGTCCAAGATGACTTGAATTTTTTCTGGATTGGCTTCGATGCCACGCTGGCTGCTCATGAAACCAAAGAATTTCCTGATGCTATGCCGAAGGTATACTTCATGGGATTGAGTCGCATGTTGTATTGCTTCAGTACTGCGAACATGGTAGATAGGTTAGGGATGTGTTGGTCGGATGTGCAACTTTTGACTAGCATGTCATTGACTTAGACTTCCATGGTGTGGCCGATCAATGGGGCAAAGAGGTTGTTCGTGAGGCGTTGGTAAGTAGCTCCGAGGTTTTTGAGGCCGAGGGCATCACCTTATAATAGTAGAGGCCCCGATCAGTAATGAATGATGTGTGGGCCTAGTCATCGGGGTGCATAAAGATCTGGTTGTATCCAAAGTAGGCATCCATGAAGCTAAGAAGAGCGTGGCATGCTGTGGCATCAACAAGCTGGTCAATCTGAGGTAAAGGGAAGCTATCTTTGGGATAAGCTCGATTGAGGTTGGTGTAGTCTACACACATGTGCCAACCCTTCTTAGGTTTGCGGACCATTACCACATTTGCCAGCCACGTGGGATAGTCTACTTCCTTAATGAAATAAATACTTTGTCGCTTCTCCACTTCCATCTTCATGGCCTCATATCTCTCCTGGTCATAAGCACGACGCTTCTGCCGGACGGGTTGGATGGTGGGGTTAATGCTTAACTAATGGGAGATGATATCGAGCGATATGCCAGGCATATCGTTGTAGGACCAAGCGAAGACTTTGAAGTTAAGGCGGAGGAAGGCTATGAGGGTGGAGCGAAGGTCAGGTAGAAGGGAGGTGCCAATCTACACCTGCCGATCCGAGAAGTCGTCGTGAAGGTAAACAAGTTCAAGGTCTTCCACTAGTTCGCCCTGGAGGGTGATAGATTCTGCCCCAGGGTCCTCAGGTTGTTCAATGCCAACTCGAGGAAAAGGTGGGGCTGTGGTTACCGAAAGGGCTTCATGTCATTGTGGCGATTGGTGGATTTGACTACCGAAGCGTAGCAACTTCGAGCACCAAGTTGGTCGCCGCGCACCGTGCCCGTGACATAAATAGTAGGGAACTTCAGCATCAACATGTGTGTGGAAATGAAGACCCTCATTTGTGCCAAAGCGGGGCGTCCAAGAATGACATTGTAGGCCGTGGGACAATCGACGACTAGGAAGGGAGTGGTGCCCGTGGCTCGTTGGGGTGCCGAACCAATGGAGATGGGGAGATGGACGACATTGCCAAAAAAACTCACAAGAGGCGTGATGCTTTGGTCAAGCAAGTGATTAGAGACTTGGAGTTCGTTGAAGGCCTCTACAAACATGACAGTGACCGAGCTACCGGTGTCGATCAAGATACGCCCAACATCAAAATTCGAGATGTCTGCCCGAATGATTAGCGGGTCATCATGGGGAAAGATGACGCCACACTTCTCCTCGCTGAAGGTAATTGAGGCCCAGCCTAATTTGGACGTCTTCGGCATGCGCCCATACTCAGTACTGAAGACTTGATGTGCGTAGGAAGATCGGGCATAATGCTTGATGGAGTTGTTGGATGTTCCAACCAAGGTGGGGCCGCCACTAATGGTGGAGATCATGTTGATCTGGTGCCGGTGGGGGTTCAGGGGAGGTGGGAGGTTGTGGACATACTTGTCTAATTTTCCTTCATGGATGAGTCCTTCTATGATGTTGCGCAAAGCGATACAGGATTTCATATCGTGGCCGTTGAATTGGTGAAAATGGCATAAGACACCCGTGGGTCATTGAGCTCTACAGGGACGAGGATGGGCTTTGGCCAAAGCTCCAAGATACAGTCCCTATAAATCTTGGTTGGGGCGTGGGGTCGATCCTTCGGTGAGGAGATGTGGAGAAGCCTCGACTTGGTTGCCTATGAATGAAGGTGGCCTTCGCCCTTGTCCAGCCTAGACTGAATCGAGGCACTATGATGGGAGACGGCTGGTTGGTTTAGTTGGGTGTGTTCGACATCCTGGGTGAGGTCCTATTAGATGAATTGGTGGTGTGTGTTCTCCCAATTACACTTCAAGGCTTGGCAGTCGTGCTCCAATTTGACAATCTTGGTACGAAGGTGTTTGTAGTTATCTGTCATTTTTGCGACACTGACACGAAGGCACTCCACCTCAGCCTAGAGGTTCGCATCAGCTGACGGTTTCTTTCAGGAGGAATCCCCACGAGGTGTAAGGTGTTGGGTATCATGGCTAGCTTCACTCGACATAGTGGAGTGTGGAGGGCTAAAGAGACGACGGGGTCAGACGGGGGATGGAGCCAAAGAAACTGGTAGAGAAGTGGGATTTGGAAGTCGTTTCTCATAGACGGCGCCAAGTTGTTGATGCTCTTTTTGGGAGGATCAACTTAGGTAAATGAGTGTTGGATCTTCAGCAGGGGGAGAAGGTTGCGGACCTTTGGCACAAAGGGGTGCTGCAAGAGGAAATGAGAGAGAAGCAGTCATCAAGCTTCAGGCACCGGTGTGGTACCTGCCGAAGGCTCTCCGATGCTTAAGTCACCTATATGTGGTAATTTTGGTAGTGTAACAGTAAAGGTGAAAAAATAGTTACCTCTCTTACTCGGGTACTGTTCTCTATTTATAGGGAAGTGAGAATGAGAGTTTTGCACAAAATTTCAATGTGGGACTTTGTGCAAACTGTTGTGGAGGTGACACATGTCCATGGTTCTGTTATTATTTGAAAGGATTTTAAATTTTAATGTTTTATTTTCTATTTTAATTTTTGGCTGTTTTCTTTTATTTATTATGGGAGTTACAAATTGTTTAATTTTCAGTTTTTATTTTCTATTCATTGCACCAACTTTTCTGGTTAAATGTGTATGGAGGTTACGAGTATTGGATGCTTATAAAAGGCCACTCCTCCTTCACATTTCAACACACCACAATCAGATTTCTCTATTCTCATACTTTCATATATTCCCTACTTTCTATATTATTTTTGGGCAACGGTTCTGTGGCTTGGAAATCTCTATCTGACTGTGAATGTGCTCATAGCGGACCTTAAGCCTGCGTATTGGGGTCGTATCTTGAAGTCTTGTAGACCGTCATTACCTGCACATAGGGAGGCTACAAAGGCTTTAGGACAGCGTCTCTGACGTGCTTTCACTATACTAGGCTTGCTTTCTTAATCTTAACTTTTATTTATTTATTTATTTGTCTCTTTATTCTACTTTACTGTTTAAGCTTTATTTTATATATATATTATTTATATCTAAGTATTTGAATAAGAATTTTATAGAAAAAGGAAAAAACCACAAGTTTTAATAACAATCTAAAGCCTTTGTATGTTAAAATTATTCTTACCGTATTTGTTGTTGCTTTAAGTTTCAATTCAATTTTCTTCTTATAAAGCTAAAATAAAATTAATTTAAATAAATAAAGAAATATAAAAGGGCACAGCCACATGTTTTCAAATCAAGACTTCAATCCAACTTTAAAGGAAAGTTTTCAGACTAATACGTTTTAAAAGATATTCAAAGCCTTTCCGTTTTGGAAGATATTTAAGCTTTAATTTTCAACCTAATTTTAAACCTTCAGTCTCTACGTTTTTAGATACTCAAAACCTTAAATATCTTTATAAAAATAAAACTGAAGTTAAGTACACCTTTGAAAACTTAATAACGTATTGGTTTGAAAGTTTACTATTCAAAACGTTTAATAATTTGTCTGTACGTTTCTTTTGCAACAAAATCTGAAAACTTAAATAACATATCCATCAAATCCTTAAATATCCTAATAACACTAATAACATATTTCTTAAAACGTTAATAATAAAGTTACCTATAGAAAACGTAACAGTACTTGGAATTGTTTTGCATTAATAACTATTTGCTTTAATTCTCAATAGTTACATGAATAACCTAATAACATTAATAATAACAATTTCTACAATAACGTATTTGTATTAGTAACTATTTTCATTAATATCCAATAACGTATTTGCTTTTACTATACCAGATTCGTTGCTTCATTATTGTTTATTGGAATTGAGATGGATAGTGTAGAGACCAATAGCGTTAAACCCGGAAAATTTAATGGGACAAATTTTAAGAGGTGGCAAAGACAACTTAAATATTGGTTAACTGTTTTAGGGTTAGTTTCTGCCTTAGAAGATCAAACCACACCCAGTTTTACTACTGAAACCACTTCTAAAACTAAGGAGAAGATGACAAAAGAAGAATTAGAATAACATTGCCATAATAGAATCCTTAGTGCTCTCTCCGATGATCTGTATGATGTTTATCAAGATACAAAAAATGCAAAAACTTTGTGGGATGAATTAGAAGCTGAATATGGGATAGAAGATGCAGGAATAGATCGTTTTACAATCTCAAACTTTAACAACTATATGATGGTTGAGAATAAAATTGTAAGTGAACAAATTCATGAGTACCAAGATTTTTTTAAGGAAACACTACTACAAAAATGGAAAAAGACGACCAGAAAAAGACGACGGCATAACATAAAACCGTCGTTGTATTTAAATAGACGACGGTATAAAAAAAACCCGTCGTGGATAAGTGATTTACTGTTCAATATTTTTAAAAGACGACGCGTACAAATAAAAAACCGTCGTTTTTAAAAAAGGATTTCTTCAGTGTTAAAATCTAACCAAAAAACAACGACAGCAGGTATGAATACACTGACGTAGAAAATAAAGACGACAGTTCACCAAAAAACCTGCCGTGTTAACTCCTAACTAAACACGACCAACTGTTCTTAATCCACGTCGTATAATATAGTGGAATCAACGTCTGTATACTACGACGGTGCATTCTCTGTAAACCGCCGACTTATTATTTTGGAGTATACTACGACGGTACCTACAACACTACTGTCGTTTTTATTTACCACGTCCTAAGTTCAAATTACGGTCGTATTTTTTCAATTTATACGTCTGCCCTCTCTGTAAACCGTCGTCTTATGTTTATAGCTTTTTAAAATTAATTAATTTTTCTTTTATTTTGGTAATATCTTTCTTAACACAAAACAAAATTTAATTCTCAATCCTCAACAACATTTTCATCTTAAAATGCAAATCTCTTCGTGTTAAATATGAACACAAATTTGGCAAATACATCGTGGCAAATATATGTTCAACTGTTTCTTCCTCTCATATGCAAGCTGGGCCCTCTCCTTCCTCTTGTTCTCAAGCTCCTGCACAGCCTCGATTCCTGAAAATCAAAATCAAAATCAACAAAGTGTGAACCCTCACTCCTCGATTCCTGGTTACATTGTAGTACCCTTTTCCACAATGATCAACTTCAAAACTCCTGTGTAGCAAGGTGGAACCAGCCTTAGAACCTGTTGTGGGTTGTGCCTTTGGGGTGAAGCTGGGAGTGGGCTTGAGGTTCAGAATGAATAGACACCATCTACTCATTCTGAACCTCAAGCCCACTCCCAGCTACAGCCATCACCTGAGTCCGTCTCTGCGAGCATCAGGAACACCCACGCGGGTTCTCAAGCTGGTTTCACCCTTGCTACACAAGAGGATGTAGCAAACCCATGCTTGGTCTTGTGAGGAATCATTCTGCAAACCCATTTGCTTTCAGAAAGACAATTTCTGCAACTCTAATTGAAAACTGAGAGTTAACAACCGCGTAAAAAAATCCTATTTAAACAAAATGGAGTAAATATCCACGTCAGTTCTAATATACATAGCGACGTCATATTTGACTAATCAACGTCAGTTTAGATATAACTACATCGGAAATCCAAAAGTCATTTCGCGCGTATTAAAAAGATAACTACATCGGAAATCCAAAAGTCATTTGGCGAGTATTAAAAAGAGAACAAAACCAAAGTAACCACGTCGGTTTATTGAAATACACAGTCGTTGAATTTATAAGTACAACGTCAGTTTAGAGAAACAAAGCGCCGTCATAACCACGTCGGAAATCCAAAAGTCATTTCGCGCGTATTAAAAAGAGAACGACGTCGTTTTCAGAACCGCAAAGTAACCACGTCGGTTTATTAAAATACACAGTCGTTGAAATTACAAGTACAACGTCAGTTTAGAGAAAAAAAGCGCCGTCATAACCACATCGGAATTCCAAAAGTCTTTCGGCAGTTGTGATAACCACGTCATTTATGAATTCTATACCGTCATTATAACTAAATAATATGGCGGTTTTTTAATGACAACGTCGTTGTATTGAACTCTGGGAAAATATATAAACTTTTCGTCACCTGACCTAATATTTTACGGTTTTCACTTCCCGATAAAGTATCGTAGTTTCCCTCTCATTTCCCAAATCACCATTTTCGTCACCTGACCTAGCATCATCGTCTGAATCATCGTCTTCATCGTCCAAATCACCATTTTGGTCTTCGTCTTTGTCGGAAGGAAACATTTCTTTGCACGCCGGTGTTATTCAAGGTTTTTTCTCACTCTCTTCCCTTTTTTTACTTTTCATTTGCATGCCGTAGTTGTCTGGAAACAAGATTCTGTCAAATTGAAGAAATCTTTCACTGGTTTTGATTAAATACATAAGTAGATACTCTCACGACGCCAAAAGACGACAGTTCTGTCTTGTTTTCGACGATGGAATGGACACACCACGACGGCCGTAATGCAAACTGCACGACGGTGGCTAAAAACCGTCATGGTGTGACAATTAATACGTCGGAAACAAGATAAAACCGTCGTCTAGTGAGTGAAGTACACTAGTTTTGTAATTTTTAAACCACGTCGGTTATTGTTAATAACCGACGTAGTTTATGAATATTTACGTCATGAAATATATAAAACCGTCGTCTTATTTTCATTCATGATCTAAGAGATCGTTTAATAGGACGTCACTTTTTTAGTGTTACCGTCGTTGTTTTTATATTATTACGTCGTTTATTTTTAATAACCGACGTTGTTTTTCTGGCAGATTAATCAAAAATGGTTTCGAAATCTCAAAACAAGGAAGCTGAAGCGTCAAAGGCCACAGCAGGTTCAATGGCACAAGGGGATGAACCCAAAACAGGTTTAGTGGAAGTTGAAAAATCAACTCAAAGCAAACCCTCGAAGAGGATGAGATATTCCTCAACCTCAGAGAAAGACTCGAGCACAGCCACATTTGTTGAGGAGCCAAAATCTGGCCGCGGTATCAGCACAATGAGCCGTGTTGTGAAGAGGAAAATTGAGAAGGTTAAGCCTGTGGTTGAGTTCAATAAAGATGGCAAACCACATGGCGAGGCTGCTGTTGAGATGCAGTCTTACATTGGTGTTTTGGCACGCACCAGAGTCCCTCTTGTGGACAAGAAATGGAAACAATTACCCAAGGACGTGAAGGAGCAGATTTGGGAAGCTGTTCAAATGTCCTATGTTATTGGGGATAGTTACAAGAACTTGGTCTTGTCATCTGCCGCCAAAAAATGGAAGGATTTCAAGTATAACGTAACTAAGCAATATATCCTTCCATTCACACATGACAAGGAGAAATCAAAAGAAATCCCATTGCTTTATAAGTTCATAGAGAAATCGCAATGGGATGCATTCGTAGCTTCAAGGTTAACCCCAGATTTTGAAGCTAAGCATGCTGAGCAGAAGGAGAGGAGGGAGAAATTGGAGTACAACCATAGGTTGTCTAGAAAAGGGTATGTTGGTTTGACGGACCAATTGGTAGAAACCATGCCCGAAGGTCAAGAAATCGATCGAGCTGTTCTGTGGAAGAAAGCAAGAGAAGATAAATCAGGAAACATCCCTGATCCAAAGGCTGCAGAGAAGGCAAAACTAATCGTAAGTCTCACTAACTCTGTTCTAAATTTGAAAAACAAAGTGTTTTATTTTGGTATAGACGTCGTTTATATTTACATATGCGACGTTATAAAGTGAACACCACGACAGGCTTAATTTACGGACGTTTAAAAGTGAATAGGACGTCGGTTTTTGAATAAAGTAGACGTCTAGATAGAATTAATACGACGGATTAAATTATTCTATGAACTGCATTTTTGTTTTAAGTTTACTCACGCACACACTCTCCCTCTCTCTGTCTATTTCACTGAATTTTGTGGTGCACAATTTCTGGAAAAGAATGCATATTTCAATCGAGTTTTTTCACTTCTTCATTAAAACTTACGACGGTTTTATCTTATCTAGACGTTAGAATGATTATACAACGACGGTAATTTTGTGCAGCCGTATGGAATTGTACATCTACGTCTGTTTGTTTAATAATACGTCGTCTTACTTTGAATATACGACGGTTTTTAATTTATGTCTTAATCTGTTTTATTTTGAATATACGACGTATTTTTATATACCGACGTTGTAAAGTATAAACAATGACGGTATTTATATATAGACGTTTTAAATTAATACCACGTCTGTCATTTAATAAAAACCGTCGTTGTTTATAATTTACAACGTCGGTATATGTATCTGTCATACACCCTTCTCAGGTTCTAACAATCTCTCTTTCTCTCTTTTAGGATGATTTGCAAAAGCAAGTCTCCGAAGGCACTCTGACTGTCTCCGGGAGCAATGATATCTTGACTCTGGCTTTGGGAACCCCGGAGCATGGTGGGAGAGTCAGAGGAGCTGGTGCTGGCGTTACCCCAACTCAGTTCTTCAATTTGCCGAAGCAGCAGAGAGTGAAATTTGGTGACAAATTGAAGGAAAGTGTGAGGGAGGCAGTCAGAGAAGAGACCTTGAGGATTGAGGCGAAGTCAAGGGAAACTATAATGGAAGCAGTCAGAGCAGAGAGGGAGACTTTGTTGGCATATATCCGTCAACTAGTTCCTAATTTTGATCCCAGCCAGATGCTCCAAACCCCAATTCCTCCAATTATTTTACCCCCTCAAGATCAAAGCCCAAAAAATCCAATGTCTGATAAGGCAAGCTGCTCTGGGGCCACTAATATCAGACCCCTAGCTTTGGAATTAGAAGATCCGAAGCCTGAAGATGATACTGCTGCAAAAGAGAAAGAGGACACGGTAAAATCTCTGCTATTTTATATTTCTGCTTTTTAAATTTTAAAAAGACGTCGCTCCTTTTAATAGCCGACGTTAAAATTTAAAGTAACGACGGTAAATACGTCTGTTTCTTACAAGACACGTCGTGTTTCGTTATATACCACGACGCTTTTATAAACCGTCGTCCATTTCATGATTTCATTAACTGTATTTATATTAGACGACCTTTCTATAGAATAGCGACGTTATAAATTCAATACAACGTCAGTATTAACGAGAAACCGTCGTTTATATTATATACCACGTCTGTTTTTTTTGTTTAGTTAGAGTCGTTTATTTTAGTTCACACACAAACTAACTTATATTTCTTTATTAATTTCTTTAAATAGGATCTCTCAAAGCTAGATATGCCACCTCCTCTTTTAGCCTTATGCCAACATTTCCAGACCAAGTTGTTGCCTAATGGTAACGAGGCTCTAACAATTCACATGCCCAAGGAAGTGTTTGGCATTGAGCATGATACCTTCCTCTTCACTGAGGATGTTTTGCAGTTTGGTTCAATGGTTGAGATAGGAACCACAGTGATATCAGTATACATGAGGTAATTCTCCCTAATCCCATTTTGTTTTACATTTTCCTTTCTTTAAATTAAAATCTCATTTAATTGACTTTCATATATTTAGGTTCCTATTTGACTATTTAAAAATGGCAAATCTTGTAAACCTTGTTGGCCTCGTGGACCCTGGGCTAGTGAGCTCTGGAGCTGGATCAATATCAGACCGAATAAAAAACCTGTCAAACCGCCTGAATACAGCAGATGGGAATCAATTTTTCTTGGTCCCTTATAATCCAGGGTTAGTACCATTTAAAGTATTTTCCTATTACATGAATTCACTGCCTTATAATCCAGGCTTCTAATATTTTTCTTTCTAATATGAATCATTATGTGCAGGGGTCATTGGGTGATGGTAATTGTGAGACCATTAACAGAGACTGCCTATTACATGAATTCACTGCCAAAACGCATGGTTGACGACGAAATGAAAAATATAGTGAATATGTAAGTTGATTTCTTCTGATTTATGATTTTTCCTATAAAGTATTTAAATAAACGACGGTTTTTACTAATACCGACGTTATTATATAATATAACGACGGGAAGATATTACCGACGTTTTAATTTAACTACCACGTCAGTATTTTCTTAAAAACGTCATTTTAATTTAACTACCACGTCAGTATTTTCTTAAAAACGTCATTTTAATTTAACTACCACGTCGTTTGCGTTTTATTTAAGAACGTTTTAATTTTTTCTGCTTAATTTTCGTCATACGACGTTTTTTACTCTTACCGACGTTATAACGTTACACAACGACGGTTAGGTTTTACCGCCGTTTTAAACAAAATATAACGTCTTGGTTTAAAAAACTCCGTCGTTTTGACTGATTTACCACGACGGTTACTATTTGTATTTAACACCCTTTGTTTTCTTGTAACAGGTCAATTAAAATGTTTAACATTCATATAAACAAAAATTCACGTAAACAGCAGGCCATTTGGAAAAATCTACACGGCACTCCTGAACAACCAACAAGTGTAGAGTGTGGCTATTACGTGATGCGATTCATGAGAGATATAATTCATGATCCAGACCTAAATTTTGAGAAGAAGGTAAAACGCAACATTTTAGATATACTTTCTTTATTTTACTACGTCATATTTTTGTTTAACCGTCGTTTGTATTCTTTTAACACGTCGGTTTTTTGGTTTATTTTGCAGTTTGACAAGAAAAAAGATAAACTTCAGTATACACAAAAGGATATTGACGAAGTTAGGCATGAATGGGCAGAATTCGTGAACAAGCAATTACCGAAGGATAATTGATGTAGATAAATATTTATGAACAATGTTTAATTTAGATTATTTAAAATGTATATAAATATTTTGTTGTAATCAAGAGAACAAAAATCAACAAAATTAAATTTTGTTTTAAAATTTGTTTAGTTCCCAAACACCGACGTCTGATTCTAATTTACACGTCTCATACGTGTACACAATGGTCGTCTTGCAGTAAATGGAAATATAACATCGACGGTAATTCTTAAAAACGACGTGTAATAGTCAAAACAACGATGGTTTATAATTAATTCATCCTGTATAAATGAATTTGTACTCATATACTACGTCCGTTAGTATAACCTTATCGACGTCTAAATAATATACAAAGGCGGATATTTCTAAATATCCGCCTTTGTATAAAAAAAACACGTCAGTTATATACAACAAAATGACGTGTAATAGACATAACAACGACGGTATATAATTAATTCATCCTGCATAAAAGAATATGAATTCATATACTACGTCGGTTAGTATAACCTTATCGACGTCGTAATCTTATACAAAGGCGGATATTCTTAAATATTCGCCTTTATATATATAAACAACGTCAGTTATATACACTAAAATGACGTTTAATATTAATAACAACGACGGTTTATAATTAATTCATCCTTTATAAATGAATTTGTATTCATATACTACGTCGGTTAGTATAACCTTAACGACGTTGTAATATTATACAAAGGCGGATATTATTAAATATCCGCCTTTATATATTTAAACAACGTCCGTTACATACACTAAAATGACGGTTTATAATTAATTCATCCTGTGTATATTCTTAAATATAGTTTCAACGTCGGTTTTTTATGTTTACTGTCGTTGTAAAGGGATACAACGTCGGCTAAGTCATTTTTAATTTAATTGTTATTGACTTTTATATTTTATTTAAATCCATATTAAATTCATAACTATATCCAAAAATTATACTGAAAACTACCAAGCATTGGAATATTGTCTCTATCCTAAAGCTTTAAAAAATATAATTTTGGAAATATTTTTTTATTGTATTTAATTACTAATATTAATAATATATTCAAAACAAAATCCGAAAAATATACCGGCAAATTCTATGCACTGATTGAGACAATATCTTGCCTGTTAAGGCCTGAAAAATGTAATTTTAGTTTTCAAAGTTCAAATGATAACAAAATTCAAACAAATTTAGAGACAAAGCATTGTACTCCTTATACTTTACATAACATAACCCTAAGGTTTATGTGATCCATTGGTGCCCATAAATTCAAAATTATGAAATCCATATTTTAGCCTACTATTGTAGAAGGCAATGTTGTAAGGAATCCATAGCAATTTTCGGTTCATTTTTCTCGTACTTGTGTATTTTTTAAAAATTATTTTAAAATTTAGGGTTTAGGGTTTAGGGTTTAGGGTTTAGGGTTTTTTGAAACGACGCCGGTTTTCTCCCGCTGTTTTTGGTCAACTACATTAACAAAGACTAATTGAATTCGGTTGACGACGTCAGTTATAAAATAGCGACGTCTTTAGTGTTTACAACGTCGGAAATGTATTATAACCGCCGTTGTAAGTAATTATTAGACGTCATTATAAGTGTTGACCGTCGTGGTTGAAAAACGCGGTACTTAAAAATTTTTGACCGCGACTTAAAATTTTCAGAATTTCCCTTTAACCCTCAAATAGTTCATTCTCTCTCTTCAACATAAATTTGTCTGAAAGTTTTCGTTCTCCAAGCTCTCTCTCAATATCCATGTAAGTACAACTCTAGTCCCTTTAATCCTAATTCTCTCAGCTCTGTCTCAAGTTTTTGTTATATTCTCTCAGCTCTCTCTCAAAGCATTGGGTACATAGATTCTCCAAGATCTCTCTCAAAGCATTTGGTACGTAGATTTTCCAAGATCTCTCATTGGGTACGTAGATTCTCCAAGCTCTCTCTCAAAGCATTGGGTACGTAGATTCTCCAAGCTCTCTCTGAAGCAGTTGTTATATTCTCGCAGCTCTCTCTCAATATCCATGTAAGTACAACCCTAATCTCTTCTTAAATCCATAAATGTTTTCGTTGGTAGCTATATTAGGGTTTTGGTGTTTGCAATCTTGTAATAATTGCTCTCTGTTTGGGTTCTTTTATGTTTGTTTGGCCATGGGTTCTTGGAAAAGGAATGGGGATGGGAGATTTAAGCTGTTTTTTTTTTAACTACGACGACGGTTGAAGGATCAAACCGTCGTCCAAATGTTTATTATACGTCGGTTGTTCATTTACTCCCGTCGTCTGCGTTTTAAGCCGCAACTGGTAGCCTAAAGACGACTGTTTCTCCATTAAACGTCGTCTTTAGGCTACCAGAACACCGTTCAAATTTCTGGGTCTGGGTATCTTAATGACGACGGTGACTATAGATGCCGTCGTCGGAATGTATATTAAACGACGATTATTTTTATAAACCGTCGTCTTTTCCATGTTTTATATTTAATTTTCATTTGTTCTCTGCTATTTGAATGAGGTAGTGTTTCATTGCTGGTCTTTCCACTTTAATATATATATATTTATATGAATTTGATAGAGTGTAAGATGGATAAGTCATGGATGCATGCGGATAGAAGATCGAAGGCATATGAGTTAGGGGTGGAAGGATTTTTGAATTTTGCGTTACAAAATCTTGGAATACAACTGAGATTCGTTGTCCATGTGTTAAATGTGGGAATATTCGATTGTTTGGGGTTGGAATTATAAGGGAACACTTATACTTTAATGGAATTGACCAAAGCTATAAGATTTGGAGATGGCACGGAGAACCTTGGGAATGGACTACCAATGCTAGTAGAAATGTGGAAGAAGATGAGCAAAGTAGGTTTAGTTATGTTTCTGAAGAATTAGGGATGGATGATAATGATTTTGCCAATATTGGATCTGATCCTTATGAGTTTGCCAATGTGATTGGGGATGGCGATGAACCCTTGTACCCTAGTTGCAGTAAGTACACGAAGTTGTCGGCTTTGGTGAAGTTATATAATTTGAAAGCAAAACATGGGATGAGTGATGTTTGCTTTACAGAATTATTGATACTTCAAGGAGAATTTCTTCCAGAAGGAAATACACTACCTTCCTCTATGTACGAGGCAAAAAAGACTTTGTCTGCTTTAGGGATGAGTTATGAGAAAATCCATGCATGTTCCAATGACTGCATTTTGTATCGGAAGGGGTATGAGAATGCAACTAATTGTCCTACTTGTGGTATCTCAAGGTGGAAGGAAACCAAGGATGGGTTCTTGAAAGAGGGTGTGGCAGCGAAGGTGGTGTGGTATTTTCCTCCAATTCCAAGGTTTAAAAGGATGTTTCAATCACATAAGACAGCTAAGAGTTTGACTTGGCATGCTGCAAGAAAATCAGTTGACGGTTATATGTCTCATCCAGCGGATTCCCCGTCTTGGAAACTTGTTGATGAAAAATGGCCCGACTTTGGTAATGAGCCAAGAAACTTGAGATTGGCTCTCTCATCTGATGGATTCAATCCCCACAGTTCTTTAAGTAGCAGATACAGTTGTTGGCCAGTTATGTTAGTTACATATAATCTCCCACCATGGCTATGCATGAAGCGGAAGTTCATGATGTTGACTATACTGATTTCCGGTCCTAAACAGCCCGGAAATGATATAGACGTCTACTTAGAGCCTTTGATTGATGATTTGAAATCTCTGTGGGATGGGATTAGAGGAGTGTATGATGCCCACATAGGAGAATACTTTACACTCAGAGCTGCATTACTGTGGACAATTAATGATTTTCCCGCTTATGGAAACTTATCTGGTTGTGTTGTTAAAGGATATAAAGCTTGTCCAATATGCGGCGATGATACACCTAGTCACAGGTTGAAAAATGGCCACAAAATTTGTTACATTGGGCATAGAAAGTGGTTACCAATCAATCATCCATATAGGAGGCAACGTGCAGCTTTTAATGGGAAACCTGAATATGGCATGCCCCCTGAGCCATTAACAGGAGAAGAAGTGCTGCATATGGTTGAAGATATTAATTACATATGGGGCTCGAAAATTGGGGGAAGTGTTGGTGAGAATGATGGTGATAGAGTTTGTTGGAAGAAGAAATCAAAATTCTTTGATCTCGAGTATTGGAAATACCTCCCTGTGAGGCATGCCTTAGATGTTATGCACATTGAGAAGAATGTTTGCGATAGTATCATTGGTACATTGCTAGAGATCCCTGGAAAAAATAAAGATGGGATTGCTGCTCGGTTAGACTTATTGAACATGGGGGTAAAAATTGATTTGCAACCCGAGTATGGAGAAAGACGTACTCGCTTGCCTCCAGGGCCTTGGAATTTGTCAAGAGCAGAGAAGAGAGCAGTTTGCAATTCTTTTTATGGTATGAAGGTTCCTGAAGGTTATTCTTCAAATATAAAAAATCTTGTATCTTTAAAAGATTCAAGACTTCTTGGCCTTAAATCTCATGATTGTCATACCTTGATGCAACAATTGCTCCCTGTGGCAATTCGTTCTGTTTTGGAGAAGCCTGCAAGGTATGCAATACTCGATTGTGCTTCTTCTTCAATGCTTTATGTGCAAAGACGGTAGATGTTTCCAAGCTAGATAAGTTGGAAGAAGATGTAGTACTTACTTTATGTTTGCTTGAGAAGTACTTTCCCCCTTCATTCTTTGATATCATGGTTCATCTAGTAGTACATCTTGTCAGAGAAGTTCGTCTATGTGGGCCAGTATATTTTAGATGGATGTATCCGTTTGAAAGATATATGAAAGTGCTAAGGGGTATGTTCAGAATCGTACTCGTCCCGAAGGTTGCATTGCTGAGCGGTATATAGCTGAAGAAGCTGTAGAGTTTTGTACCGACCATTTATCTGATGTTAGTACAGTTGGAGTGCCTTCAAGCCAGAATATGGGAGTTTCAAAGCCATTATCAGGTTGCACAGTGGGCTTAGTTGATATGGACTTGTTGAACCAGGCACATCTATATGTCTTGGAGAATACGGAGGAAGTCCTACCTTATATCGAGTACGTATGAGTTTAATTTTTCATATATATGTAGCCATGTTAAATATTATTACTCCTTATATTTATCTTATATATAAGGGACCGTAATGCGTGTTTTTTTTCGTGTCAATTGTAGGGAACATATGATCCACATCAAGACCACTTATCCGAAATTTAGAAAGAGAACAAAGTGGCTACAAGATAAGCACAATAGCACTTTCATTCAATGGCTACGTGTTAAGGTATATATGTTATTGAATGACATATTCAATTTATTATTTTAATTTCTTTCTTTCTATATATATGTTAGATTGAATTAATATATATGTTTAATTTGTAGGTTCAAAGTGAATTTAATGGGGAAGATTATAATGGCATATCAGAAAATTTGAGATGGTTAGCAGCTGGTCCAAGCATGGTAGTGCCATCATATAGGAGCTATCTTATTAATGGTGTCAAATTTAGCACCAAGGCACAGGATGATGTGCGAACTGTCCAAAATAGTGGAGTTTATTTACTTGCACATACTATGCAAGTTGCTAGTTCCAAGGATAAAAACCCTATTGTCTCCAATATGGGTTTTTATGGGGTTATTCAAGAAATTTGGGATCTTGACTACCAAAAGTTTAGAATCCCAGTCTTGAGGTGTGATTGGATAGATAACACTTCGGGCCTTGTAGTCGACGAACTTGGATTTACCCTGTAGATCTGAGTAAAATTGGACATAGGAATGACCAATTTGTTATGGCTTCTCAAGTCAAACAAGTATTTTATGTTGACGACCCAATGCATCGTGGTTGGTCGGTAGTGTTATCAATGCCTAATAGAGAATATAATGATGTTATTGGTGATGATGTGCTAGATGATATTAGAATTGAGTGTGAGCCATTTTCTAGAGGGATACCAATGTTCACACATTTGATGACCTAGTGGGTGAGTTTGGGAGTGAGAACATTAGAGATGGGTGTGAAGATATATGGATTGATTGATTGTTGTAATGTATGACATTAGTTTATGCAGTTAATTGTATGACATTAATTCATAGCTCTGTATATCATTTTAATTCCGATCACATTTTCATTCTGCAAGCTTTGTATGACATTAATTCATAGCTCTGTATATCATTATAATTCATTTCAATCGTCGTCTATTACAGTCGTCTATTATAGTCGAAAGGTCTCTTTTTTATGCGATTATGTACCAAATCGACGTCGGTTTTAGTTTTTTCCTGACGTGTACTATATTAACCACGTCGTTTTTTGTGTTCAAGCCGTCAAAATAATTTTCAACGTCTTGTGGTGATATAAATGGTCGTGGTTATTGTTGTTTTTACGTGTGTTCAAGTAAATATATGTCATGTTATATGTTTAAGACGTCAGTTTTTCATTCAGTGAACGTAGTATTTATTAACCACGGCGGTTTCTAAGTTTTATACGTCGGTTTTATTTTATTTCGAGACGTAGGTAAACTATTTACGTCGGTTTTTATAGTTGTTTTTGACATTTAAAATTATTTAAAACGTCTGTGTTTAATAAAACCGTCGTCTATTATAGTCGAAAGGGTCTCTTTTTTATGCGTTTATGTACCAAATCGACGTCGGTTTTAGTTCTTTTGTGACGTGTACTATATTAACCACGTCGTTTTTTTGTGTTCAAGCCGTCAAAATCATTTTCAACGTCTGTGGTGATATAAAGGGTCGTGGTTATTGTTGTTTTTACGTCTGTTCAAGTAAATATATGCCATGTTATATGTTTAAGACGTCAGTTTTTTCATTTAGTGAACGTAGTATTTATTAACCACGGCGGTTTCTAAGTTTGACACGTCGTTTTATTTAATTTAGAGACGTTGATAAAACCATTTACGTCAGTTTTATAGTTGTTTTTGACATTTAAAATTATTTAAACGTCTGTGTTTTAATACAACCGTCGTCTATTATAGTCGAAACTTCTCTTTTTATGCGTTTATGTACCAAA